>JAJHJA010000857.1:0-297639 GCA_021202915.1 Heliconius himera | reverse complement strand
TGGGTAACGGAGGGGTCTTAACAACTAGGTTCCCTCTGCCCTACCCTACTGTTTGCAGAATACAGCGTGAAGCTGATTTTAATTTGAAACTCACGAAGAAAATCAACCTATTATTTAAATAGTATAAAAGTGTGACGTAGACAAAACGTAAATAAATTTATGTAATTGATGATACGAATTATTAATATAATTATAATATGTACTTAGAATACATTTATTTTATGAATATATAAAGTATAACAATTAGAGTAATTTAAATATTATTCTACCTTGAAGCAATACCGAAACTCAGTAATGCGTAATACAGCTCGTGCCGCACATTACCATGAAACAACGTCATGCGATTCTTGACGCCTGTTCGTTGAGTCACGATTGTATAAAGATTTGTCATTCATAAAATAACTAATATGATACAGAATGTTAGTAAAATTCTGCCATGGCTCATGCCCCATCCTTCCGGTTAGATTTAGCAGAAACATGCAATTTTATTAGGCATTAAATCCGGTTTATTATTTGAAACAATCTCTATATATATATATTTAAATTTACGTTGTATATTTGTATATAAATATATAATCATAAAATTCTAGATAGATTTAATATTTTATTTTCATTCCCTTGCTTTGTAACAAGGCAAAGAGCGGCGTTGAGTTCGCCGGCGGAAAGTGGGGGAACGAAGTGTCTTAACGCTAAATTCCCAGGTTCCCTCTGCCTAGCCTGCTATGTACGAGATACAGTGTGAAGTTAATAATATAATAATAATCTAGATACTGTAAGTGACGGTTTTCCATTCGAAATTTTTATGGGATTAGTAAGTAAACGGTTCGTATGAGGCGGCCCTGCAGCACGCGCCGCTATCCGCGGCCCCTCGCCGGTTAAATATAGCGCAAGGCACGCCTGCCGTGCGCGCCGCCTCACCACACAATCATGACGACGCCTTATTTCATGCTATTAGGAAAAGCTAAATGTCTTAAAATTCATTAGTGTTAGTCACCTAATCAAAGTCTCATACTTTCCAAGCTCAATAACTATGATGCATCCTAATAACCAGATTTAGTGGTGCGTCATCACTTTCACGAGAAATTTCCTTTAAATTAATGGTTTAAATATAAACTATTTCTTGTACAGGGACATACCAAGGACAATGGATGCGGGGACTCAGACATGGGTACGGAGTGCGGACGTCGGCACCCTTCGGCTTGGCGTCACACTACCGCGGGGGTGCACGCGACCACCGCGGCTCCCTCTCCTCACTGGCGGAGGCGACGGGCACGCCGGACCCCCTTCTGACCGTCGGACTACTCGCATGGACGATGCCCGAGGAGGCTTCGTTCTTAAAGAAAGTTCTGACGAACCTTCCGGCAGACGAGGCTCTCTCGTCGAAAAAACTAAAAAGGGACTATTTGCTGTAAGTTTAAAATATACTTACTAATAAATAAAGCATAATATTGAAATACCATATTAAATTAGTAACCGATGTCACAGGCATAAACATTTTTATTGTGATGTCAATTTAACCTCGACAGTAGTTCTGAACAACCGGTTAAATGCGAGTCGGACTTTGCCCACCGAGGCTTCCGGAAGGGAAGTATAAACTTATAAAAAAATCACATAAAAGTTGACAAACTCAAGTTTGTGGCCCGATTTAATTTGAAATGAACTACTATAGTTTGTATTTTTTTTTACTTTTCAAATTTTTCCTTTATTTGTATTGTAATTTCTCACTTGATGCCAAATTTCATACCTATAGGGTCCATGGGATGTACCTATTCAATAGGTTTTTGACAACGCGGCGAATTTTATACAAAATACACCAAAATCGACACGTAAATGCTCGTATTTTTTATTGCAATTTTATAAGTTGTACTTCACGTTGACCTATAATCATGAAATTGATATGGGAGCCTGGGTGGGCAAGTACGACTCGACTTCTTAGACGAATATCGCGTAAATGCATCCTTTTGTAGGTTGTTCGACCTTTGTGAAAACCCTCTACTATAGTTATTGTAACTGTTGATACAAAGACTTAAAATAGTAACTGCAAAACCACTTTACAAATCAAATATGATTGTAAAACAGTCCGCATCAGCTGCAATCGGAACATGATAGGCGTATCAGTCATATAGAGAGATAATCAGTCATATAGAGAGACTCTCTCTAGGTCATTGCAGTAGCTAGCGAAGACTCGCAAATTTTAAAAACGATGAAACATCGGCCCTTTATATTATTAACTACTAGCGGCCTGCTCGCGGCTTTGCCCGCTTGAATTACATGATTATTCATTTAAGAAATATAGATATTACAAACTGCCTTAACTATTAATTAATTGATTTGGATAAGTACTCACGATATTATTTGTAAAATAACTTATCTAGCTCCTGTACAGTTTAAAATTAGTAACATATATTATTAGTTAAATATATAATTGGTATACAGAATATACATAGAAAGCACGTTTTTAGGCATTTTATATAATCTATAAAATAATCAACATTTTCGGTCAAGTTCAAGTCGTACTCATGCCCCGAGAGTTTCGTACCAGTTCCATGAATGGATATACACCAAAAGAATAACTAATTAAATTGTAATTTTGTATCAAATTAAGTACAGATTAAAATTGTACCTAATGGTTCTTTTCTGTGACACAAATATATTTTAACGTATATTTTAACTTCTTAACAAATTTGGTAATTGTATATCAACGGGAAGTATCCTATAGTTATGATAGAAAAATGCGACAAAAAACGAAGCATAAACCCTCATATTTCTTCGTCATTTGATTGCGATGATTTTAGAAGATAGATTTTTGTGCTCTAACGCCCCAATATTAATAATCTATCTCCTGCGTCAATCTTCGATTGTTCCATACATCTATCCAATCTAGAGATTGAATAGATGTATGCAATCGAAGATTGACGTAGGAGATAGATTATTAATATTGGGCGTAAGGGAATATAGACTTGAACATTGAGGTATCTAATCTTTAACCGATCTTTTACAAAATAGTCTTGACAGACGGACAGACGGACTAACAGCAAAGTTATTCTTATAAGAATTTTGAGGGATATGTACCCTAAAATATCCTTGGCACATACATACATGCAATATACAGGTGCAATAGTGCAATGTCGGTACGTGTCGCTTGTAAGTTATGAAATAATATTTTTATAAACAGTGTCAGAGCATTTTTTTCTTGAGATACAATTTTTTAGAGGTTGCTCCCAAAAGTGATTTTTTTTATACGTTTCTTAAAAAATATTAATAACATAAACGAACGAACGGACTGAAGAACCTATTCAAAATATTTCTTTGAATATTAAGTCATTCTTTATCACTGTCAATAGATATCATTGAGTATGTTTCTTTTTTTTTTTTTGGAATATAAATATCTTTAAAACTATACGTACATTATTTTTTGATAGAGTGTAGCGGTAACCTTTCCAAACTATATTCTTTTTGATGCACAGCGCCATCTATTTAAGATCCATCGCAATTAGTGATAGCGTTACGTGTATGAAAGAGAGTATCAAGATTCGTTAGTACCTACTATTTTTGTCAATAGATAGCGTTACTTGTATCGATTTTTTACTATCTCAAATATTAACATCTTGAAAACTTAAATACTTATATCTTTTGATAGAGGTGAAGCGATTACAATGAAATAAACACTAAAGCCTACCTTGATTTATTTGTAATTTTTATGTATAGAAGTTGCTTAAATTTATTGTGTACTTTTTACGTGATACGTGTTCACATAAACAGATAAACAGACAAACAGACAAAAATTCCAAAAATGTTGGAAATGGATTCTGTTAATTATCCTTTAACAACCTGGCAATTTTTTTTTTAAATATTTTCTATGTACAGAAACGACTTTTCTACAGATTTATTATAAGTATAGATTACATATTTATATTATTAACTATGTATAGATACTAAAATAGATTACAGAAGAAAACCCTGTTTCATCCAGACCTTTGTTATTTTATAAAACTTGAAAATTTCTCTACGCATATAGATACATAACACTAGTAAGTACGGAGTATCGGAGAATATTAAATTCAGATAGTGGTTACTTTAACAATTATAAGACAAAAAATGTGTTTCGTTAAAGTACAAAGCTCATTTTTTTTATATTTCTTAATCAAAATGTGTTTTTTATATTGTGTATGCGCAGAGAAACTTCAAGATTTATAAAATAACAAAGGTCTGGCTGTCACAGGCTCTTTGGCTTATAGTGAAACCGCTTAACACTTTTTTGATATGACATATAGATTTGATCTCAAAACCACCAAAAGTGTAAGTAGTAGAAGTGTTTTACATTAATTAAGATTTAAATAAATCAAAAATGTGTGTTATTACCATAACTTATTGTTTATGGCAATAGGTTTTATGTACCTACCTATATTAAAATGCGTAGTACATTTAATCAATATGTTGCTGTTACTAAATTAAACCACTGACTTGTGAAAAATTAAAAAAGTATTGTTTAATATGCCTAATAAATATTTTGATTAAAAATGTTGTACATATATTTTTGAATTCTATAGTGAATATTACCATACATTGTTATCATACGAATATGTGTATTTAAATACGCATAATAATAACTCGTATCTGTGACAAAAAAAAATAGTATCTTTTTTTTATTCTTTTGCCTTTTTTATGAATTATACTTTTAGCTTAATTATATGATTTCTGTTACATCTAAGAGGATTTGAATGTGAGATTTATAAATAAAATTTGTCTTTTTATATCTACTACCCTATACTTTTGATTACAAATTATTTTTTCTATAATTGGATAAACGATCGAAGAAATAAACAAGATATCTAAATGATAATTAAATAAACAAGATATCTAACTGTTAAAAATATTGTTTAGTCATATTCATCGTCGTCATGTGTCTGAAATAAAATAAATAATAATAATAATAATATTAGACATTTGTTGTGTTATGTCATATTAGGCATTAGAAAATTATTAATAACTAACGACCTCTAGTACTACACAATTATTTATTTTCTCATTTGAATTATTTTCGTGATCTAATAACTTTGTCATTTTAAAGACAACATCCGTACATTGATACTAAAGTTTCAGCCAATTCGATAACACACCTATTTTGTAGCAATATTGACTCATGCAATTCTTTATATTGACTACTAAATGTTATGGGGAACTTGTCACAATACAACAGTGAAAACTATATTTAAATCGGTTAAGCCGTTTCTAACATCAGCGTGAACAAACACACTGATAAACAGACAAAAATTTAAAAATAATTGTTTTGGGTTCTGTTTCATTCTTTTACGTCCTGTTTACTGCATTGTATTTATTCAAAAAATATCTTAAATCACTTATATGGACAGTAAAAACCTATAAACTATTGCAGAGAATACGAAAGCAACGCAGCACGGGAGAGCTGGACAAGCGAGGCACTGGGTCGGTGCGGTCAGGCGGCTCAGGCGGGTCGGCTTCATCGTGGGTGTCGTCGGTCGAAAGCACACATTCTGCTACAACCAGAGCCTCGTTACATACAAACTCGAATAACAGCTTCATTGTAGAGGTACAGATATATGCATTGCTTATATAATAATAATATTCTTTATTCTTCGACCCTAACAATATCTACATATTAAAATTTCTTTTACGATTGTATAAAAAGGATGGGGAAAGGATTTTCGTATTTTTAGAGGAATCAAGAATATCGTGTATAAAAAAATACTGTCGTTAATACTAAAAGACTTACGGCAATGCTTTGTATTATGATACAAAATGAATTTATCGTTGTTCTAAGTAAATATCTACTACAGAGTTTTATTTTTTATTTGATGGAAGCTAGCAAAGTGACTAGGACGCACTGGCCTCTATGTTAATAAAAAAAATGTTCGCTAATCTTTGATTGCAATTTGGCAGTTTATTTTTTTCATGAAAAATTACGAAATATCAACGCTAATAAAGACTTATAATATAATATAATTTACATTGTTGCGTAAAAATCGTAAATGTTACATTTACTAGTGCTGGTTTTCTTATTGCAATAATAAATGATACTAATATAATAGAGCAGGAGCCAAAAGCAGCCAGACCTTCGTTATATTATAAAACCTGAAATATCTGTAGCGCGTAAACCCAACACCGGTAAGTACTATCAGTCAATGTGAAACTTGGATAGCTGTTACTTTGGCGGTTATTAGAGGTATTTTTAATGCTTTTATATTTTTTTGAGAATAGTATTAGAAATGACATTTTCCATTGCCAGACACTCAGCACGGTTTTAACCCTCCGCCAGATACTTCTAAGCCAATAACATAGCACAGTTACAATAAGAACAATATATTACTAATTTCAATTGGCCAGTTTTAGTAGGCCAGTCGTGGCGCAGGAGTACAAACTGTGACTGTGAGGAAATTGAATATTTATTTACATTAATATTTTCATTTCTTCGCCCTCGTGTCGATTCGCCGCAAAGCGCGGCATTGAGTTCCGCCAGTCAATACGGAAATGCCCCCAGAACTCTGCGGAAAGTGGAGAACTTCATAATTTAGTGTAAGTTAAGTACTATGCACCTTATTTACCTAATAACTGCCAAAGTAATCACTATCCAAATTTCATATTCTCTGATAGTACTTACCAGTGTTGGATGCATGCGCAGAGAAATTTTCAGAAATTTTCATTATAACGTGACGAAGATCTGGCTTGGCTTGGCTCTTGGCCCATAGGAAAAATCGTAAGAGACAATTATTATTATAAAAATATAAAAGCTTTCTTACTGAAAAATCAAGCACATCCCGTTTTTGTTTTCATTTGCCAGCGCCATTTTAAAAATTTATATAGCCTATGTACACAGCTTAAACTACTACGACATATTTTGACGAATCTTACTTCGTACCTATGTCAATAACCGTCCAACCACTTGAATTGTGGGATGTACCAAAAAAATTAAATACATATTTACCTATGTATGTAAAAAAATGACCCTCCTCTGATATGGTCGGTAAAAAGTACAGTATGGTAAAAAGAGGTCGAAGTCGAGGATTGGCGGCCGTCGTGATGCAGGGGGCACAAGCGTGTGAATGTAAACGCGACGTTGTTGTAGGTTCAATTCCTACTCGAGAAAATAAATTATTTTTATTACTATTTTCATTGCTTGGCTTTGGTGACAAGGCAAAGTGTGTCGTTGAGTGCCGTCATTCAAAATATAATGCCTTTTTCTTTCATAATTATATATCTTATTAATTATATAACAAGTAATATCTAAGAATAAATCTTAGATATTACTTGTTATTTTCAAGTGGCGCCGTGATACTAAAATTGTATTTTTTTTTCAGAATGAACATTTAGATGCCAGTGTAACTGAAACTTATATGGGCGAATGGAAAAACGATAAACGTACTGGATTCGGTGTGAGTGAGCGTAGTGATGGACTCCGTTATGAAGGCGAGTGGTTTGCGAATAGGAAGTATGGATATGGTGTCACGACCTTCCGAGACGGAACCAGAGAGGAGGGCAAATACAAAAACAACGTGCTCATCACCAGCCAAAAGCGCAAACATATGTTTTTAATGCGCTCGGCTAAATTCCGGGAACGTGTTGATTCAGCAGTGAATGCAGCACAACGTGCGTCTAAAATAGCATTACAAAAGGCCGATATAGCTATTTCTAGGTTAGTGTAACGTATAATTAAGATTAACTTCAAGCTTATTGTTATTAATTAATAAAATTTACGGAAAATATGAATTATAAAGTAAAAACTTTATAAATATACAAGATATCAAAAAGAGTATACATGCATTAGCTACTCATATCTTGCAATTAAACTGTAAAAATTCCTAAACTGTTGATCTTTATAATCTTTATGAACCATTAAATTCTATTCTGTTAAAATTTTGGTCTTTATTTTTATTTTCGAATAAGTCATCGAGTCATAATTATAGAATGTAAATGTAGTTATTTTTGTTGATTTTCAACAGGACTGCAACAGCCAGAGGGAAAGCCGAGCAAGCTGATGAAGCAGCAGACCAAGCTAAAGAAGACTGTGATATAGCACAAACCACTGCCAAGCAGTTTGCACCCGATTTTAAGCACCCTGGCTTTGACCGAATAGGATTAAGAGAGAAATATAGGCAAAAGGTTTACGAACAACAAGTAAATCCTATACCTCCTACACAAGAGACCGAAAAGATAATGGACAGTAAGAGCATTCCAAATCATATCCCTCCGATGCATTCACATATTCCTCAAATGAATAAAGTACCAAACGCTGTGTCATCAAGGAGACCTTCGACTCAATATCACAACACAGGTCAATCAATGGATCAGAGATATCCTAATAATCCTAATTACGTTACAGATGACAGAAATGTTAACCCTCCTTACGATCAATTTTATAAGACTAATCAGGACAGTTGGACTGGACCTGGTAGTCTACAAAGTCAAACACAAAACCAAAAGCTTTACTCAAATAATCCACCAAGTGGGCATATGCCAGAAAACCAACCACCGCATTCACCTTATCTAACACAACAACAAGCCCTTGATAGCAATCAACAATATGCAAATCAAAACCGTCGGTTTTCATCATCCATACGACCTTCTACAACTCAACGCCCATCCCAGGACTGGAATGCACCTCCAGGAATTTCTAGACGACAAAGTATATTAGCACAACCTACGAATGATCCACAAGGCGAAACATACATGGATAGCAGTATGGCTGCTTATAGAAGAAACGAACTACGTACAGGTACTGTACATTCGGAAGGGGCCCTAGACAGACAAGCTCAAAATGTGGATACTCAAGGTTATCAACAAAGTATGAGCTCTCAAGTAAACAGGCAACCAATGGACACACAAATGCATAGACAAGGAGCTGAACAACAAATGTATCGACAAACTTCAGTAAATCAACCAGGATATCGCCAAACACCGGATAAACAATTATATCGGCAACAAGCCATGGATCAACATTCATATCAGCCACCTGCTGCGACAGATCAAGATATAATGAATGGAGATCGTGATTTAAGACAACAGGGACCGCGTCCATCTATTGATTATTTCGACCATTACAAACGACCCCCAAGTAGAGACTCTAGTGTAGATAGATACGGCAGACGATCGAGACAGCCATCTGTAGAGGCTGTTCCTCCGAGTGGTGGATCTAGGGCTGGATCCGTTGCTCCCCAACCAATAACTACATCACGTCCACCTTCTCGAGCGGCAACTCCAGCCGGTAATGGTCATTTGGCTTCTGGCCGAGGTTCTATTTCTCGTGCATCCTCGAGAGAACATCAGCCTTTCGAAGATTCACTTCTGCGAAAAAGAAATCTTGGTCAAGAAATTTCACCGTCGCCATACCAACCTAAAAGAACAGAAAGTTTATATGTAGCACAAAATTCAACACCACCACCTCCAGCACCAACGGGAGGAGGTGGCGGCGGGCGAAAAGTAAGTATTCACTAATAAGAATATTAACTTTTTTTAAATATAAATTGACATTTTTCTTCGACCTACCTTGTAAAGGGAATTTAAATCGATAATTATTTATTACTAATTTATTATTACTTTGTAAAGGGATTTTAAAATATTAAACCCATAATTATTTATTACTAATTTATTAAACCCGTGTTACGACTTATGCCTCAGCTGTGCACAATAACAAAAGTTTCATTTAAAGTCATTCATTTTTATTATTTCTTTGCATTTTAAGCAAGCACTTAATGAACAAATTAGGACTTGCTTCTTATTTCTCTTTTCTACTTCTCTCTGCATTATACAAAGTATTGTTGCTTGTAAAAGAACTTACAAGATATATATATAATTTTTTTAACATCCAAACATGTTAAGATTTTTATGGATATAGGTCGGTAAGTTGATCTTGATACTAAGTAATTTTATTAAAAATACGATTTTATTTTAGTTGGATTGTAGATTTCATGTCACATCATATATTTTGGCTCAATTACGAAAATAAACATTTTAAATCTTTTAAAACTGGGTTATTTAAAAAACTGCAATATTTTAACGACATTATATTGGAATAAATGTCGTTAAAATATTGCAGACTCTACTAATGGAGCTCGTTTTATGGGGAAATCAAATTAAAATAGAACATTAATTGACATAAGAATTCACTTACCGACAGATGCAAGATATATTTTTATTTAATTATCAGCAGATGTCTGCCATCTAAATATTTCTAGTTAGTAGAGATATAAAATTTTATCATAGCAAATCACTAATGTACATACGGCGTTTTGTAATCTCTATAACTACTCAAATTGGCACTACAATCAAAGAGATTGTTAAAGCTACAGTGTCGTTACGGTGTACCGTTCGATGCTATATTTTACGATACAAACATAGTTAGTTACTTATATGTTTCAAATCAAATAAATCAATTTCACGCTGTATCTCGCACACAGTAGGGTGGGCAGAGGGAACCTAGTGTTAAGACACTCCGAATTCTGTAGGCATTGCGTGTTGAGTGGTAGAACTCAACACCGCGCTTAGCCTCGACACCAGAGCGAAGAAATAGAAATATACATTTTTAAGTAAATATTTCATCTCCTCGGGTCGGGATCGAACCCACAACCAGTCGATTTTACAGTCACACTTCGTGCCGCTGCGCCACGACTGGCCTCAATATATACATATATATATATATATATATATATATATATATATATATATATATATATATATATATATATATATATGTTTCAGTTATATATAAAATGTGTATGTTAGTGGTCTGTATATTGTATAAACCTACAGATAAGTGGGCGCGCGTTTACGTTTCGCTATGTAGGCGGTGGGCGGCGGAGCTCGGCTCGTCAGCCCGATCTATTTCTAATTTGAGACAGTCATTCGCCGCCGCTTTCCGTGCATCACCTATTCGCTAAATATATAAATAGATATTATCAATTCTTATTTTTTTATCAAATCTATCAATTCAGTTTTCAATTTCAGTTCATGTTTTTTTATTTCTAATTCTCATTATTAATTATCAAGAAATGGTAAAATTTTAGTAGTAGAGTGAGTTTTGCGTAAATTATAAAATACAATTATTTTATTATATTAAAAACTAATTTGATAGTTTTATTACAAAATGTGGTATCAAGCTGACGAGGATGAAGACGAGGACCTTATGTGTTCGCCGGCCATTTTGGCTCGCCGCGCATCAGAGAGTTGGATTAATGTACCTCCAGTAGAGGTGAAACGTAAAACATGATATTTCCTATCGATATTTCTTTATATTTTTAAATTGTCTGACGCTATGATATCTCTCTTAATATTTAATTATTCAAATCAAATATTAATATTGTTTTTAAATATTACAGTATTGTTTATTTAATTTATTTAATAAAATAATAATAGGTCTAATACGTTTTTATATAAATATTCTCGTTATTTATATTTCTTTTAATTTCCTAGAAATTGTTTATTCTAAATGTTTTAAAAATCATTTATCCCAGTAGAGATATGTTAAAATTTTTACAATGAACACATTAGAAAGAATATCTCAATGTTACTAACATCTTGGACCGATTGAAATATTTAATAAATATATTTATCAAATGTCATCTACCTATAGAAAGTAAAGCAAACAATATAGAAACCTGTACCTATCTAGAATATTTGATTTTACTTATAGGTATTTTTACTTCCTAAAATTTAAAATACTTATGTATTTTTTTTTCATTTCCACGAACGGCTTAGTTCTGTGTTCTCATCATTAACCGGCGATAAACTCGTGATAAACAAAGACTTTAGATACATTATGGTAACGGTCGTAACCATAGTTTTCAAGTCAAGAATTGAATGAGCTTACACTTTCATTTCTTCGTCAACATGCAAATTATTGATACCTAATATGCTCTATACCAACAATTTGGCACACGTTACTTTCGGATGTTTGAACTTAAAAACAGTATTATATAGGAGTAGGCACATCTTATATATATATAATTTTTTTTTGGTTTATAACTGACCAAAGAGTACACAAAGCGTCCAATCAATTTTGAAATTTAAACATAATTTACAGATGTTAAGCACTCCACAAACGCTCCAACGCAAGAAGTCCCTCCCCGACGTAGCAGGGATGCCGCGACTGCCCGACGGCGGGGGGATGTCCCGCGAGGAGGTGTCGGCGCTCGGCTCCGCGCGCCGCGAGGAGGTGCGCCGCATGCACGAGGAATCCGAGAAGCTGAGAGCCAATCCCCTGTTGTATTTAGTCAGTCCACAAGTCAAGGTACAATTTTCACATATCCTTAATTGAACAAACCTATTAAGATGTGTAGCGATCATATTCATTATAGATTTTTTCAAGGTCTGTGTAAGAATAATTATAAAATTAAATTATTTCCATTAAAATTATTTCACCGCTCTGGCAGGAGAAGCTGTGGTGTTGAATTCTTCTCGAATTCGAGCATAAAGTTGAGTTTCTGCCTGTAAATCACTATTAAGCAGATAATAAAAAAATGTTTTCTTTCAGGACTGGTTCTCGCGACAGCAGCTAGTGATCCTAGTACTGTTTATAAACATCTCGTTAGGGATCATGTTCTTCAAGCTGCTCACGTAGCGTCGGCCGGCGGCGCTCGCGCGCCTCTTCTCTCAGTGTAACGACACTCGTGTATATAATGTTTGTAAAAATTATAAGCACCAGAAAAACAATGCTTGATGCTAATTCAGAGAATATATTATAATTACATCGAACAGCACCCAACCACATTGTACCATCCAAAACATTTACTTTTTTCGATAAGGACTTCGATTTGCTAGTGTATTCTTATATAAATAAAGTTGTGAAAGTGTGAAATACAAGACAAATTATGAGATAAAGTGCATAAACGCCCCACCCACGTCCAGTTAATATAATTTCTAGAGGTGTGAGAGTGACATTTTTTGTGACCACTAGACGAAACTTGGAATGTAAGGAGCACGATTATCTTATGAACCTGCATATTGTAGGTTTTCTCTCTTAATGTAATGTTAAACGCATGCCTTATTAAATAAATTCATTTAAGTAAATAAATATAACAACGGAACATAATTAATGGCGAACGTACAAAGTTCCAGGAACATAACGAGACATTTATATATCAATCCAATAGTAATTAAAAAATTACATCAACTAATAATTCCACATTATTTAAATGAATGACGTAGATTAAACTATCGACAGTTTAGTGATCATAATTTTAGGCCCTATGACCTTTATGGGATTTAAAAGTTGTTATCGTTAAAATATAATTTGCTTGTTTCGACATATATTTTATATTGTCATATTTTATAAAAGATTTTGAAGCGTTTTAATGAAAATTCCCTTAAAAGGTGAAATTTTAAATTTTCTTGCTCTTAATAATAAGAGAATGTTTTAAAGTAACGTTTAGTGAGAGTTGGAACATTAGTGTATATACTATACATATAGTAATTATTCTATCATCAAAAATTATAAATGAATTTGTACTGTTTGGTGGGCTATTAAAAAGGATAAACAATTTGTTATTATTTTCTTAAATATTAAACATAGAGTACAACTAAGTACTTTTATGTAAATTAATATTCAATTTTATATAATTATAGTTTTATGTTGTAACTATGGCGTCAATTTCTAGTATTTGAGAGTTTTGTATAAGAAAAAAATAATTGTTCTTATTTATTATATGAGATTATTAATTAAAGGGTGCATGCGAGATTGTTGGCACGCTGTACAATAACGGAAGTTGTGGGAAAACGCGCAAATCCATATATTAAAATTAAGACAATTTTCGCAATTTCTTCGTTATGTAAAAACTTTAAGTTATATTTAAGAGTTTTAATTACTTGTATCAATTTTATCTACGTTTCAGAAATAAAATATTTTAACAAAACTATTCAGATTTAATTTTTTCTATCCTACTTTCAAACCTAACTATTTAATTAAAAAAATAAACCTTAGTATAAAAGTGATGTGATGTTAAATTTATTTTCTAATTTAACATTTTTTTTTGCGAAAATACTTACGCCTTAGTACAGTGTACAGAGTGATGTCAAGTAAAATGTTAAATTTAAATCAGATTTACGCTGTATCCCGCACAAAGCAGGGTAAGCAGAGGGAACCTAGTGTTAAGATACGCCGTTCCCTTGAGTTGAGTTGAATTCTGGAGGCACTGCGTGTTGAGTGGCGGAACTCAACGCCGCGCTTTGCCTCGACACCAGAGTGAAAATATAAAATGTAAATAAATATAAGTAAAATGTAAACTTTAGAAAATTCTACTTCCGTCGAAATTTTAATTCACATTAAGTTTATATTAAGGGTATAACTTCTGATTTTGACCATTAAGCTTAAGATAAAATGTCTACTTTTATATAATAAGATGTTGAGAACGTATACGTACGACTGGGCGGTTAGAGGGCTTGGCCGGTTTCCAAGAGGCGCGGGTTAAGTCCCGCTACGTTCCATTTTATACGCTTTCAAAAACTCGGGAATTAAATCGGGAAGTTTTTAATTTAAAAAATATTGTTTCACCGGCGCACCATTATTTGAAACATTGTATAATAAAAAATGCAATAGAGTATTTAGACTAAATAAATTCATAAAGATTGTAACAAAAAAATCATTTTGCAGGAAGCGAGTTAATATCGTGGGTTCCAGCCTTCCTGGGTTAAAAAAAATAATAACAAGTAAAGCTTATTACACTGTTCAAGAATATTTAGAAGATAAACATATGTGGAAATAATGTCTATTGAATGTGATGCAGAATAGCTGCCAGTTAATGTAATAAAATTATATATTATACCATTGACTTTGAAAAGAGCAACTGTTGAGTTTCTTGCCGGCTCTTCTCAGCACAACTGCCTTCCGAACCGGTGGTAGCTTTTTTTTGTTCATGTTCATTCGACGATTCAAAAATGCTTATAAGATTATTTATTTGAATAAAGAATATTTTGAATTTTGAAAATACTTATTATAGAAAACGAATAAAAATTTTGAACGTAGCGGGGAAAGGAGAATGAAACTTTTGGACCAACACGTAAAGAATTGAGATGTAATCTAAAAAATTACATTTTTTTTTTATTTTTAGAATAGTAAATAATAAATTAATTGACATTCTGGAAGTGGAGAAAAATGAAAAAAAATAAGATTTAGATCCTTAATCGGTTAAAATCAATCATCAGTCGTCAGAGATGTGACAGCTGATTGACAATCACACCTTGTCTAATGATTTTTTGCATTTTTGCTTCTGTTTGTCATCGCAAAATCAGGCCATTAAATAAAAAACATTAAAAAAAAAACATTTGCTTCTGTCATTACGTCCGTGTCATAACGCATCGACGTTTTGAATGTTTTCCCGTTTGTTTGATATTTTCAACGACTACTGCTTTGTTTTTCTCGGATTATGACTCTGCCTACTTTGTACGACCCTCGCTTCCCCACTGGACTCTGAAATCTTTTGGATCTTACGACCACCACGCTGGATACGCATGAATATGAATCGCTGTGTGAGTTGTGGGATAGCCAATGGACACTGCAATACCCTAGTCCGACGACCTTTAGACGATGAAAACCACCACAACCTGGTTACTTAGAGGTGTGATATAATCCACACATATAAGCGGGAAAATATATTTCTGTTACATTTTAGTTGACAGCTTTCGTAGAGGAAGGGAAGCTATTGCTATGAAATACTGCAATTGTATTGTAGGAAGATGAATGGTAGGCTGCTGTGCTCATGTTATGAGTATTATATATATATAAGGTACCATACCCTAGTTGAGCTAGATACCAAAATAATTTAGTTTCACCTGCACACTTCTTAGATGACATTTTAATAATAGATAATAGAAGAAGAATAAAATATTCATAAAAATGTGTTTTATATATAAGTAATAAACATTAATGCTTAAACAACTCAGTAATCACATACTTTATAGAAGTTGATATTCAAGAAATTGTGCTGCGAACTTAAACTCACTTTTATCAAATCTCTAATAACTCAGCTCTCAGATTGCCAAAATTTATATAGATTTCAGGGAGGGAATGATGTACCTAAATCTATTAAATCATACCATTTTCATCTCTTTACATTCTGGGCCCAAAAATGTATGGAATAGTTTCAGTCTCCTTTACATTATACAGTCAACCCTCCTATAACGCGGTGAGTGCGTACCGCGTTATACGGAAACCGCGCTATAAGAAACTCGGATTTAACCATACAAACTAGGCTAATTCGTAGCGCGTTCTATGGAAACCGTCTACCGCGTTGTATGGAAACCGCGCTATAAGAAACTCATAATTAGTACAAATCACATCATTCGTACCGCGTTATATGGAGACCAATAATTCCAAAGACAAGATAAATTATAATTTTTTTTAAACATTTTTAAAGTGTTATTCCACACTTAGAAAAGAAAAATACTTATTTAGAAAACATATAAAATTTGAACGTAGCGGGACTCGAACCCGCGCCTCTTGGACACCGACCAGGCGCGTGTCTCAGAACACACACGTTCAACGTATTGCTTAGTGGTCAGTGCGGCTGGTCGGTTTCCAGGAGGCGCGGGTTCGAGTCCCGCTACATTCAATTTTTTATACGTTTTCTAAGTAAATTATAAATTATTTTAATTGAATGTTTATTTAATAAATTATTTTAATTAATGTTTTATAAGAAAATAATACAAAAAACGAAACAAAAATTAAACTAAAAAACTATTTTCCAAGTAAAATAAGAAAGACTTTAAAATGTAATGTAAAATTATGTAATCTTTCAACACTCATCCTCGCTGTCAGATATGAGTCGCCTAACTCGTCTTCTTTTAATGGGCAAAATGTCTTCTTTACTTAATTCATCTAGAGTCATTCAAAGGCTGCGCGGAAGAAACTTATAGGATGCTGTTGAACGGAAACCGCGTTATAAGAGACCCGCGTTATAGGAGGGCTGTCGCAATTTCAGCTCCGCGTTATATGGAAACCGCGCTCTGAGAGTGCCGCGTTATAGGAGGGTTGACTGTACTTATTTAGAAATATTTAATAAACAGCAATCTCTCTTGCCAGACGATTATTCTTAGTAATTATCTTTGGGTAGCGAAAATTTGTAAAAATCTCCCTACAGAGATGCTAACAACATAAATAAGTTGTAACAAGCGTATAAAAATTTCGACGTAGCTAGATGAGAACGTATGGCTTAGTCGTCAGAGCACCTGGTCGGTTTCCAGGAGGCGCAGGTTCGAGTCTCGCTAAGTCCAAATTTTTATACGGATATATAATATTTTCCTTCCTAAGTGTGGAATAACACTTTAAAAAATACATTAAAAATATCTCAAAATTCTTGTTGGTCAAAGAGCGTTGTTGAGCTTCACCGTCAATAAGAAAAAAAAATTGAACAAATTATCACTTTCCTAATTATCTTTACTATCTACACCGCCCCTGAAAAATGCAAGATATTTCGCAGGAAAAATTGTATAGTTACATTGGCTTATATACAAAAACTATTAATCCATAATGGATTAATAAAGTTACGTATACGTATTCTAATTGAGATATTTCTAAAAGACGTCTAAAGACGAGAGTAAGGAACACATCATAAAATAGTAGGTATTTTAAGATAAATGAAATTCCTAAATAGAGCTCTAATGAATTTATGTATCATAAATAAAGAAGGTAGAAGAAGTAGGGCCCTTTACTGTATTATATTTGATATGTTTTATATGTACATTTATACTTTTCTATAATCAATTAGATTAATACTATATGGCTTCGGCCAATACCAAGGCAGTTTAATAACTACTGGACTTGAATAGACGTCTTTTATTCTGGTTAGTTCGAAGTTACATTTAAATATAAAGTTAAAGTAAATAATCATTCAATAATGACGAATGATTCAAATCATTCGCAAAGTTATAGTGCTCAAGATAAATCGATGGTAATATAAAATGTTCGTTTTAATGTTGTAATGTAATGCAAGTGTCAGTGTGAGTGTAATGATTTTGATTTCTGAATCTCGTTATACATACATCATAAGTTACCTATATATTTAAAGGTCAAAGATGCTAACAATGATGCTATCGACTTAGATGACGTGCTGCCAAAAATTGGTGAATTTGGAATATACCAAAAATGTTTACTGTGGTTTGTTTGCTTGCCCGCATGCCTGCCTTGTGGTTTTTGTGCATTCAATCAACTTTTCATGAGTGACACACCTGATCACTGGTGTCGAGTACCTGAGCTACAAAATATATCACAAATAAATCGTAAAATTTTGTCTATTCCGCGTAAGGTAAGGCCTTTTTTCTTTAAGTATACCTATGGTATATATTCTTTAAACCATTTTTTTTTTCAATAAAATTTTAGGCCCATGATAATACAACTTTTGAAAAATGTTTACGATATTCTGTTAACTGGACGGCAATATTAAATTCAGACAAACCTATTGTGGCAAATGAAAGTTGGCCTGTGGAACCTTGCCTTGACGGATATGAGTACGATAGAACGGAGGTTATTTCGTCTATTGTAATTGATGTAAGTTTCATTATCATCATGCATATGCTATGGACTTCGCTGTGGCTTATGTTTTAATAAAGCATTTTTGCTTGTGTTTTTATTTTGCAGTTCGATTTAGTTTGTGAATATGATGTTTATCCTACACTTGGCTTGGTAGCTTTAAACGCTGGAGGACCAATAGGAGTTTACTCTTTTGGACTCCTCAATGATCGCATAGGGCGTAAAAAATCATTTTTCGCCTGTTTGTCAACCTTGCTTCTAGGTAGTATGATGACTGCTTACGCACATGTATAATTGGTTTTGGGTATTAGCACGAGTCATCGTTGGATTGACTATTCCGGCAGTGTATCAAATTCCATTTATAATTTGTAAGTATTATAAAATAAAAGTGTTAAATGATTAAATGTTAAGTAAAGTAAAATAATTTTAATCGATTGACATATATTTTAGCATTGGAATTAGCAGGCACCTAATTATAGGTCTTTTGTAAACCGTAATGACCTGCAATATTTTACACTATGGGATTAATTTTACTATCGGGTATAACATACGTCTTACGAGACTGGAGGTCCCTCGCACTAGCTAACGTCCTGTACCATTTTTCTTTTACTATCTCCTATTGGTTTTATCCCCTACCCAGAGTCGCCAAGATGGTTATTAATGAGAGAAAGATTAGAAGAAGCTAATAACATTTTTAAAAACAATAGCTAGAGTTAATGGCAAGGAATTGCCCCGAGGAGTACACAAGAAAAATCCTCAAAAACAAGTGTTGGATCAAAAAGAAACACGGCGTTAAGGGAGGCTAAATCTGTAAGCGTGTTTGCTTTGTGCAGAACTCCAAATATGAGACTCAAAACATTTTTAATCACATTGAATTGGTGTGCATCTGAGATGGTCTACGTAGGATTAAGTTATTACGGACCAGCCATCGGAAGTAATCAGTATATGAGCTTTTTCTTATCATCGGCTGTAGAAATCCCCAGTTACCTTGTATGTTGGTTTTTAATGGACAGAGTTGGACGTCGTTGGCCACTTTGTTTGTCTATGGTTATAAGTGGTATATTTTGCATCGTGACTGTTCTCTTGCCAGCAGGTAATGAGGATATAAATACTACGTATTAAATAAAATATTTATATTAGATTATAATAGAAATATGTTATAACTATATAATATTTTTTAGACGCTGAAACTGAGACGTTGATTTTATATCTAATATCAAAATGTTTTATATCGGCTTCATTTTTGATTATTTATCCCTACGCGGGCGAGCTTTACCCGACGGAACTTCGAGGAATAGGCATTGGAACTTCAGCATACATCGGCGGGCTTGGCCTAACAATTATACCATTTATAAACTATTTGGTAAATAATAGTAGTTGCTTAATTTAAACCTATAAAACTAAATAATGTTATTATTATTATAATAATATTGTTTGAAATACTTTTCCTGTTTTAATTTATTTAAATAAAATAATAGGAGTTTTTATTAATATCCATACATTTCTTGAGGCCAGTCGTGGCGCAGCGGCACGAAGTGTGACTGTAAAACCGACTGGTTGTGGGTTCGATCCCAACTCGAGGAGATGAAATATTTACTTAAATTTATATTTCCATTGAGGCTAAGCGCGGCGTTGAGTTCTGCCACTCAATACGCAACTCCTCCAGAATTCGGCAGAAAGTGGGGAACGGAGTGTCTTAACACTAGGTTCCCTCTGCCTACTCTGCTGCGTGCGGGATTTTTTTCTCTATAAAATTTAAGTTAGAATTAAATATTTGCTCAAGGACCAGAATTCTCATAGAAATCTTTTTAAGAGTCACGTAGTACTTAATACGACTGTTACAAAATTAGTAATACTTTACTAATATGTAATTTTTAGGGTACTAGCAACCTAGTGTTGCCGTTAGTACTTATGGGGGCAGTGTCAGTTGTCGGAGGTCTGACAGCTCTGCGCTTACCCGAAACCTTACATTGTCCACTGCCGCAAACAGCCGAAGAAGGGGAAGAATTCGGCAAAGATTGGACATACAAAGACTGCCTCGCGTGTGGTGGACAAAGGTAAAACAATGCCCATTATAAACTACATAGTAAATACTACAAGCTACTAATAACATTTTTTTTTTCTATAAAATAATTACTTACTCTATATTACCTTCAATAGATTATAAAAATAATGTACAGAAATTATGTAAAATTTTTCCCATACATGTGTTAACTTTTTTAAGGTCTTGTGATTACTGTACCTACTTCAAGATTTTTATTAATTTTTTTAACATACTTTGTAATTATTATAGATGTTGCTGTATCTTCCATCTTAAGAGCTCAAAATATTTAAAAAAAATTGATGTACTTAAAAAACCGGCTTAGGGTAGCTTATATTATTTTTAAAAATATCACAATAAAACAAATAATCTCGTATTAACGATTTTCTATTAGTTTAGAATCTTATTTTTATTGCTTTGATGTCCAAAAACCACTACCACTTTGAATTAACAATTTTATTTTGGTTTTATTTTTATCAATATGGCAACACCCACGCTAATCCGGTAGATTTTCAGAAGCCATACAAGTACCTGCGTAATATAATACGAAGGCTTAGTTAATATGTATTTATTATAGGACCATCATGTCCGAGGCCGATTCCTATGAAAATTTGGACCATCTTGAACTAACACAAGCGCCCTCAGTAGAAGATATACTACCAAATATGCAGCCTATACGTCGAAATTCTATGCGTAAATTAGTCCGTCAAGCGAGCATAGTAGAAACTCAACGCGACACAGACGGCAGCTTGAAAATGACCTATTGGTTTTAATTTAGACAAAAACTATATATCGCATAGTTTTAAGATTTGATTTAGCAATTTAAATTGATTTCAATATAAGGTGTACATAATTTTTGTTAGTAAATGTGAAGTTTGTTTATTGTTATGCTATAGAAGTTACAATAAAACATATTGTGCGTTATATAATTTATTTAATAATAATTACATTTAATAGAAAATATTTATTTTTTTTAGACCTAATTAACAGTACATATATATACATTTAAGAGTCAAAATTTAATATACACGGACAGCAAATCTGCGGACCTCCATTTGATCTACACTTGGTACTTGCGCTTAACTTAATCTTATACAATATGATATCGTTAAAAGCCTATTTATAAAAGCATATATCACATTCATTGTATTTACACAGTAATTTTTTTTAGCTTCACACAGCAGGGTAGGCAGAAGGAATTTGGGAACCTCGCGTAAGAAAACTTCGTACCCCATTAAACGCATGAAGCTTTGCGTGCTGAGTGGAAAAAAATAAAATATTAATATTAAATCCAAAGCCACACCCGCCACGTTTACATTCCCACGTCTGTGCCCGTGAGCCACGACGGCCTCTACATTACACAATACATATACAGTACAAAAAACACTAAACTAAGACGCTAAAGTTTTACCGTCGAAGGACCTACAAAATAAAATAAATTCAATATTCATCAACACTACTAATATTATTTTATTTATAATATTTTTATAGTGTTATTCCACACGATGTATAGAAAAAGATTTCGTTTAAGTCATTTTAAAAAAGGGTTCTCTTATTAATTGGTGATAGTCAATGATGAAATAAAAATATCACAGTGCTTAGTCAGAATTTTTTCAATTAGGAAATCTTTTATAAACATTTTCAGCTTTTTTTACACATTTAATAGCGGCACGCGTAGAATTACCGGCCAACTTGCTTTGGTTGACCAAAAATTACAAGTTTTACCTGAATTACTTTAAAAAAGTTGTACAAAACCTATATTGACTGATAACTGCATGGAATGCGTAGAAATTATCAATGAACACAATATATTGTTTATTTTATGGTAATGAATCCTCTTTACTTTTGTAAGTCAATTAAAACTTTGCTTTGCTTCCATTTTTTTATTAAGCATTTCATCCAATCAGACCTAAGAAAAGGAAATACACAGGTTATATAGCAAATATAAAAAGAGTCTCATTAAGTTTCCTACTCAAAACCATCGCGAGCATCACCACATCTCAACTGTTACTTTGACATTGATAACATAATTTATGTATTTAACACTATACACTATTTTATAGTAGTGTTTTATATAAAAAATAAAAATCACGGTGAAACAAAATCATTATGACGCCGATATGTTGATCGTATTGAGTAGTATTGCGACTTGCCATAGACAATTTGACAATAAGATTTTTTTTATTATGCCAATTTCTATATCTTTTTAAAACATGGATTTTCAATACACAACTACAAAAATAACGCCTGATATTAATAGATTTCGGATCACATTGTCATTAATTTTAGGATATCAAAATAAAAGTAGCTAATTAATAAATAAATGTCACTAAGATTAAAATAACAAAATAAAAGAATAAAAGTCAGAACTGTCACTGTATAAAAAAAACCAAGGAAAATAGACGAATTTCAAATAATAATACAAAATAGATTGAAGTTAAAAAAAAGTTTTTTGAACTCAAAAAGAAGAATCTGATGTGAAACTAAATATGAATCGATTCGAATTCCGAAAAATGAAAGCGGTGCACGCAGTCCACGGTCTAGGGCCTGTCGGCGCGCGTGGCGGGCAGGATGTGCGCGATGTAGCGCTCGCGGATGCGGTCGGAGTGTGCGCGCGGCGCGTCGCGCGCGTCCACCTCCTCCTCCGACTGCGACGCGTCCGCGTGCGCCAGCAGCGTCGCCGTCTCGTCCGCGCTGGCGGCCGGCCTGTCGCACACCAAATACTTTGTTATCACCGCAGTGAACCTTCCTGTAAACTCTGAAACTCGAAGTTGCAACCACTACGAACAGTCATATCGATCATTCACAATATCACCACTCTGTAACCCAATAAAATAAATCTAGCCATATCCATGATATGATCGTCACGAAAAATTACGTGACCTCTCAGACTTTCACTATTTACTAGTAGTATGACGCTAGATTCACTCTAGTTACCAATACTGCTAATTTTGGGCTTTCTGCTCATATTCAATATAATTTAGTGAGGATAATCAACATCGTATTGTGTTTGCCAGAAAGAGGAAATGAATAGAATTCATTTTCCATCGTGAAGATCGAATCCACGACCATTGCATCTACAGGCAGACACTGTCTCATCGTTCGTGTATTTAACGCCATGTATTTAACAACTTAATTAACAAAACAAAATTAATTATCTTATACTTTAAATTTATCTTATTTTTCAATATAATTACTTAAAAACATAAATGCTATATAAATAAATATTTAACAAAAACATACGTCTTTAAGGCATCCCTCTTGCTGGTAGATAGATTGAGGACGCCGTTATTAGCAGAGTCCACAATATAAATTAAAACTGCCGCTATCAGTGACACTACAATCAGAATAATTTCACGCTGTATTCACGTTTTATCACGCATAATACAGCAGCATAAGAAGAAAAATTAGAAAAAACTTTGTATTATAAGTTATTAGACCCAAGTACGTGGCCAAACTCGACTTTTCTTTCTTTATTTACCAGAGAGAGGAAATAAAAAAACTCATTTCCCCGCGTAGAAATCGAATCCACGACTGATGCATTTGTCGTCAGATAAAATATCAAAGTGGTATTTGGTATTTTTATTATAAACAAAACAAGAAGCTATTATTATAATATCCAATGAAAAGAAATTCGAGAATTACGTGTCACTTACAGTAATAAATAAAATAATAATTTATTCGAAGCACTATACTTGGTTACAAGATTTTATACAGATGATCAAAAAGAGCTAAGAGTTAGTGTGACATATGAAACAGGTCGCAAGTACAGTGGGTTACATCAAAACGATTAACGTAATCATGTGATGTATAGCCATGGCCAAAATATTCTTTCAATTGGAACTATTAATTCTCGCAACCAGCACGTTCAATCAAACTTATCAGCTGCTTTAGAATATTAATATCGTAAGAGGCCAGTCGTGGCGCAGGGGCACAAAGTGTGACTGTAAAATCGACTGGTTTTGGGTTCGATCCCCACTCGAGGAAATTAAATATTTACTTAAATTTATAATTTTAATTTCTTTGCTCTGGTGTCGAGGCAAAGCGCGGCGTTGAGTTCTGCCACTCAATACGCAATGCCTTCAGAATTCGGCAGAAAGTGGGTAACAGTGTCTTAACACTTGGTTACCTCTGCCTGCCCTGCTGTGTGCGGGATACAGCGTGAAGATGATATCGATAACAGACAATTTAAATAACCAAGGGTTTTTTTAGGTCATATTAATATTACCTATCCTTCTAAAGCTGTCTGATAATATATTTGTTGTATAAGAGACAAAACATATTTTCCAATAATAAAAAAATAATAAAATGTACCTTACCAAATAAACATCCAAGGAAGAACATTTCTAACATTAAGTAACCATATTTGTCTACGATCATGCCGGCGAAGATGATGACTGTCGCTAATCCTAGGTTTTGTACTGCTTGACATCTGAGAAAAATAGAATGTCGTATTAGTAGTTGTCTATGTATGTACATCCATATAGTATGATGGGCAGCGCAGAGGAAACTTAGCGTTTAGACAATGTGTTCCCCACTATCCGATCAAATATAGTGAATTAACAGTATGGTTTTACTAAAAGTCGTTCAACTACAGATGCTGGTATAGCTCTTATAAAGAATATATATGAGGCTTGGGAGGGATCACAGGAAGTTCCTGGCATATTTTGTGATTTGTCCAAAGCCTTCGATTATGTACAGCATTCAAAATTGGTCATGAAGCTAAACTACTACGGCATAAGAGAACGTGCACTCAATCTTTTGACTTCTTATTTAGCTAACAGAGTTCAGAGGATTGATGTGAATGGCAAGAAATCTCCTGGTTCGGTAATCAGCATGGGGGTCCCACAAGGGTCTATTCCTTGGTCCTTTTCTCTTTTTAATATATATAAATGATTTACCGTATGTAGTTGAAAAGAAATTCATTAAAAAAAATCTATTTCTCAACATTTAATTTTAAAATTTATATAAATATCCTGTTTTATTCGTAGATGCTGCAAAACTCCAAGAAAGACCAGAGTGCAATGGTTTTTTTTCGAAGCTGAGAGAGAAAGATCCATTTCATTTTTAGAGTTCCGTACCTTTTAATAAAAAAAGTAACCCTTGAATAAAATACGATCACTTTGTTGTACGTCCGTCTGTCAGTCTGTCAAGACCTTTAATCTCAGAAACGCCTGGAGAAATCGAGTTGAAATTGAAACCATATACTCAAATTAACGGTCACATGATTTCCTGGAAAAATCGTATTTCTACATTTACTTACAAAAAATATGGCCGTTTATGTCGCAAAAAAACGCGAATTTTTACAATAAAAAAGACGATCAAATTTTATATGATACTTTCGGTTGACATAGAATTATGAAATTTGGCAGGTAGTACTAGTTAAGGAAAAATCTGAAAACTATACAAAAATGGTATTAAAGCCGTTAGTTCAAGTAAGGTCACAAATAAAAGGCATCTGGCTACTAAGCTTGAATTTCAGAAAAGGCTTAAACCTCCAATATTTGCACGGCACCCTTGGTGAGTGAGCCCGACTCGCGCTTGTCCGGTTTTTTTATATTAATTACGTAATTACATTTGACGTAATTTAGCGCTTTGACACCGAAAATGCACAATCGTGAGGAAAGTAAGTTCGCCGTAGGGGCTCGTGTGTGACTGTAAACGTGACGATTGTTCGTTCCATTCCCACTCGGGGAATTAAATATTTAGTATATTAATTTTCTCAATGCCCTAAGTTGAGATCAGCCACTCACCACGCAATGCGAAAAGTGGGGAACAGAAAGCCTTAACACTAGATTCCCAGGTACAAAAAAAAACCTTTGGAAAATTTACCAAAAAAAAATTAAATCCTAACAATAAGTAAGTAAATTAACAAATAAGTAAATTAACAACTAACATTCCATATGCTGTGCCCAGTTGGTTTTCCGGAACGATCATAGCAACAAGCGGCCACAACCCACTCGCCAGCAACGAATACGATATGCCCAGTGATATCTAAAACAAATGAAACATTTATAATTTAAATATTGATTGATATTAATGACTCATATTTCATTGTTATCAAATAATATATTGCAGACTTCTATAATAAAACAACTGTTTTAAATATAATTTAGATGTTTTAAATTATGTTAAATGGCCTCATTTAAATAAATGAATAATCTATGCAAATTTTTTTACCTACTTTACCCAATTCACATGTAAATTATTTTAATCAGCTATATTACATTTACAATTTATACTGTAATGTGAATTAATATTTTTTTTACAAAAGTTTACTAAATAAAGTGTAATTATTATATTAGTCAAAAATATTATATTTTAAAAAATATTTGTTTATATTTAGTTATAATTATTGGATTATATTTAAGACATTTATATCAATATTCAATAGAAATGCAGTTTTTATAATGATATTCATTGAAATCAAGTCAACTCATATCTTAGATAAGTGGCTATCCATAAATTACGTCACACATTAAGGGCGTCGGCGAGGGTCGATGACGACGACGAGTTTGACATTGTGTGACATCGCATTTCAAAATATAATATCTAGGCATTAAAATACGAACTTTGTGTGAACAAAAATAATTTCCGAACTGCCCTTTTAGTTTAATAACTTTTAGGTGTAAAATTGCACGCAAAAATAAGCGACGTCACATGCGGCAAGGAGAGAAGCTTGTCTCACAAATGTAAACAACTGTGACAAGGACGATGGAGGGGTCAAAAATCATGAAATTCGTGTGACGTCATTTATTGACAGTCGCTATATAATAATACTCACCACACCAACATACGGATTGACAAAAGTAAATGCGAGCAGAAAGTGAGATCCAATAGTAGTGACTATACTCAGTATAACCCAAGTCACATTTCTTCCTGTCTTGTCTATGAGTATACCAAAAAATGGGCTTAATGCAGCCGATAACAAATATACCATAGAGTTAACTGTATTTGCATCTTGTGGTACAAAATCAAATTTCCTTTCGAAGAACAATCTAAAACGGAAATGTATTTGTTTATCACCATTAACACGTTATCGATTACATATAAAGTTTGAAAAAACTCTATGTAACATGTAGTAAATTTAATACACAAAATATTTTAATTTTTTTTATCTTTATCTATATACATATATAGGGTTTCTTGGATAGGCATATATGAAAGGTTACCTTGATAAAGTAAAAGTTTTGCTTTGCCACTGCTTTTGTACAAATTACTGCACTAGTATTGCATATGATTTGAAATATTAACCTACGAACTTTTACGACATACACAGTATATGACTGTAAACGCGACGGTTTTAAGTAAGACTCCCACTGGTGGGAAAGAATTCTTTTCAGTTCCCTGTTATAGTTGTTACTAGATACAAAACATGGTGTTGGGTACCATTACTCAACACGCAATAACCCGAAAATTTAGTGAAACGCGTGATTCCTCTTCCTTACTACATGTGTACGTGAACTTCAATTCATACAATAATCGGCAATCATGAATAGCATGACGCCACAAAAAATCATACTAAAATACTTACTTTCCCAGAGCAATAAAGGGGAAAATGGCTAAATAATATGCCACACAAATTATTGTAACAAGCCAAAATACAGGTTTAAAATGTAGAATATCCAAAAGATGGAATGGTTCATCTTTTGCTTGCTCCTCCTGCCTTCCCAATATCCTCTCAGCTCTATGGTCCATCCATCCCAGTATCACACCGCACAGAAGTGATCCCAAGCAAGTCATTGAAGCTGCAAGTTATTGAAAATATTGTTCTTTAACTAACTTCAAAAAGAAGGAGGTTCTTTTTAGCTTTATGCTGTATCTTGAATATTTAAATTTTTGGGTAAGCAGAGGGAACCTAGTGCCAAGAACGCAAAACTATTGGGTATACAGATAGTTTGCCATTGTGGCATACACAATGGTCTCAAATAAGAAAAAAAACCAAAGCCAACAATAACATATAACTGCTAAAATAACACTAAGTTTTCTATGATGTTAAGGCTATATTAGCTTTAACCATAAATATGATCACATGATCCCAATGTCTTGAATTCGGGTAAACTGTAAACATAGAGTTTTGACACTAGGTTTTCTCTGCCCACTCAAAACAGCAATATGAACCAAAAGATAATTACAAACCTATAAACAAAGCTACACCAAGTCTCTCATATCCTCCATAAAAATTTGCCACCCATCTGTAGATAGGTTCCATCACCCAGAAGTTGACTGTACTGCCAAATCTGGAGAAGGATAACTGAAGTCCAAAGACCATGTTCAGCTCCTTGCCTTTAAACCACAACACTACATAGTTATTTACAGCTACTTGCAATGATTCACCTCCAATACTAAAAAATAATACACACATTTTAAATATTTAATATAAATTGAACTGTTATTTTATTTCAATTTTTTTACTGAACTTACCCAAATACAAATCTGCCCACAATCATTAGCCAATATGCATTAATGTACACTCCAAAGGCGAAAAGTACTGCACCAATAAATACAATGGTCATGTATATAATTGTTCCCAACCTTACTCCAAAACATCTAAAAGAAATCAAAATTATTACGCTTTTTACACCATAGTGGCAGAAATGGGAGGGAGGGAGGTGCCCAAATAAGTGCAATGATATAATGGAAACACAAGGAATGATTATGGATAAGATCACCACTATGAGGAATATTCAATTTACAATCACTTACACAATTTCTTAAGGCTACCAATAATTACTTAAAGTAAGAAAATCTTCTAAGTTTATTAAATAAAATCTACCAAGAATACTGATTATCTATATTACTCATATCTTATTTTCTTCCCAAGACTAAATTGGAAAACTTTAGATCATAATTAGAAAATACATATTTTATAATTATAAGACTATTATTTTTTTATATAAAATTATATATTATTACATTATTAGGCGATTGTGGCAAAAAATGGGGAATGTTGTGAACTAATCTAGAGTACCTTGCTACATGCAAGTATGAAGAAAACAAATACATAGCACTTACCTATCAATAAGATAACCACCAATAAAACATAATATTACATTTGGCCATGAATATATGGAATATAGTAATGCAAACTGTGATGTATTTAAGTGTGAATCTTCTTTAAAGTTATCAGCTAATGCTCCAGGTGTATCATAACAAAAATATGATCCTGAAAAATAATAGTAATATATAATAATAACAATAATTATGAGTTAATGTTATTAAGTTAGTATTATTATGTGAATTCTATTGAGTGAATGGACTATACAACAGTATAGTATGTAAGTATCTATACCTTATTCATGAAGGCATGAGCTAAAGGGTAAACAAATCAAAAAAGATTTTATAAAAAATGTTATAGGTGTTACAATTGATGGAGCATAATATTGAATATTAAGTAAAAAAACATTATGTCCACCATTTAACCTCTTTATAAGACAGTACTGTTGTGATTTTGTTGTTTTTATTAGGTTTTGTTAAGTGTAGTTGTCTTCTGCTTATATTGTTTTTTTTATGTTTTAAAACATGAGTAAACCTAGACTAAATTAAATAAAAATTAAAAAGTTATGTGAAAGTTTTAGAAACACTTTCTTTGTTTACATTTTGTCTCATGTCATAATGAATGATATGATAAATATAAATATTGCTTATACCCTATATATAAGCATTATTAATAAAAAGAAAATAAAGGAGAAGCAAAAGAGTTGGAAGTCAAATAATAAATATTAATATAATAGGTTCCCATGTATATTTAAACAAATAGTTATCTATATCTATGAGTATAAACTCACCAAAACAAAGAAAACACATTAATATCAGTGCTACAAATCTATGCACTTTGTGTGCTGGATGGCACATAGATGTAGGCATCTCCTGACTCATTCTTGAATTTCCACTGCTTTCTGCGTTCTCCATTTTTCTATGAAAGGAATATTTGAATATTCTTTTCAATTGTTATGATTAAATTTTAAACGTAAAAAAACAATACGATGTTAAACCTAAACGTTTATGCGTATATATGTGTTGGTATAATTTCAATAAATCATTTATCATGTCAATATTTTTTTTATAATATTTAAAAAAACAAAATAAACTACTCACACAAAGAGACAATTTGCTATTTATTTTTTGTTTTTTCCTTGAAATACTAATAGCATTTATAAACAAATGTAATCAAAAGTTTTATATCAATGTCTTATATAAGAATTAAGGTTTTGAAAATATAATAATCATATTATGTTCTCTTTTCCAATGAACAGCAACTAAGTTCAAACAATATAATAAAATACACAATGAAAATTGAAAGCAATGCCAGAAACCTTATCTGCCACTACCACTCAATGTCAGTGACCAGTTGACCACAGATTTCCTTTCATTTGTTATGAATGTCAAATTACATAGACAGATTATAAATATATAAAATTAAAGTGAAAATAAAAATTTTAAAATATTTTTTGTGATATAATAAGGCCTTTAGAAGTAATTAAAGATTAAAAACTATTATCTTCATCTTATCTCGTCCTCTTACAGCAATTTTATAAAATGTAATTACAGCACTTAAGATAATTTAAATATACAGTACGTTTACTGTACGGTACGTGTTTTATAAGGCCGGCCATATACGCTACGGTTTACCGGAGAGGTTACCTGTACACGATCACCTGTACAAGATTATCTGCACAGATCAACCACAAGTCAACAGCATGTATGGAAACGTTCATGTCGCGGTCTTCTTTTTTTCTGTGATAGCGTCGATGGAGAACGATGACACACTGGCATTAATAGATCTTGCAATCGTTTTAAAGAAGAAAAAATATGTAAACACATTGAAAAGGATGTGAAATAAGTGATAAGCAATGTTTAATGAAAAGAAAAACTTAGTCATGTCAATTTATTGACTGAATTATAATTCGAACCAGAAGATTTTAAAAATTATCTCAAAATTAACGAAAAAACATATTAATAATTACTCGTAATGATTATTCCATTAATACAAAAAAGATACAGTCATTAGATATTGTAGTATGACCGGAGTACATACACACACGCACAGGTACACCGTACAATGTCACTCAAAAGAATTGATGTTCGATTCTGCGCCGGTTACCTGTACAGGTCTAGTCCCATATACACTCCGTTGAAACTTCGCACGCGAATCTGCACAGGTAAACCATAGAGTGTATTCCTATTGCATCAGTATATTTGAGGTCAAGTTATGGACACGCGAGTGCTTAGGATGCTCTCCTGGGAACAGACCAATATGTAGACGTTGCTAGAATAAGAAATCTGTTTTCAATTTGAGGCAGCCGCACAATGCGTCCAAACTTGGAGCCGAGTTATCGCATAAAAAGTTAAAAATTGTCTTTCCAAAATGTTAGACACCTGTGAAACAGGAAATAAAAATATCGAAGCATGCTCTGCCAATAACTTAATATTTAAGAATTATATTCAAATTCAAAATTCTAAATAGTTTTTATTCATATAGACCGTTGCAGTCACTTACGAATAGTCGTGATTCTAATATGATTCTACAGCCAGTTCACAAAGATGCGGATCAGAAAGGAGAAGAACGACAAGAAACTCCATGGTAGCATTTTAAATAATATTTTAAAATGTTATGTTTTGGTTACGTTGTGCATACATAAAAGTTTAAATAGTTTTTCTTAAAAAATATTTTGGAAACACTTAAGCATTTAACTTGTCGTACTCACTTAGTTTATTATTTAGTTAAGTATTTAATACGATATTCATCTTCTTTAAATAATTTTCTAATAATGAGTAAACATAAGGAACTTGAAATTTGTGTGTTTCGGGGAACAACCAATTTATGAGATAATAGACTATAGATAATTAGACAATAGATATTAGGTACATCAGTCACCATCAGCCCTTTGGGTATATGTGTTCTGTGGTCACTATCTGTCACGTTGAACATGTCACGTACCAGCACCACATACTACATAGAAGTTCAATGACATTAAAGCTTTTTTAATGGTTGTCGGCTTAAATAAAACTTAAATTTATGCAATAGTGATATTTATAATTACCATGAACAATTTACGAAAATTATTAATATGTGTTGGAGCAGCATGGATGATAACAGCGGTACTTGGACATTCCCATTCACATTCCCATGGAGAAGAACCTCCATCTTTCAAATACAGCAAGGCTGCGAATGAAAAACAATATATTAAAGAAGAAATTGAGCAAACTGATTCTAATTATGACTTGTATGTAAAAGCTCTTGGATCCACTGTTGTTATAAGTATTATACCGTTTTTCATACTCTTCTTCATTCCCATTGATGGCACTGTGGAAAAACAACCACTTTTAAAAGTATTGTTGTCATTTGCTTCTGGTGGACTTCTTGGTGATGCATTTTTACATTTAATTCCACATGCACTTTTACCTTCTCATGGAGCAGAAGGTCACAGCCATAGCCATAGCCATTCTCATAGTGAAGAACACCATGAACCTCATGATATGACTGTTGGCTTAGGAGTACTTGGTGGTATTATCACGTTTCTTGTTGTAGAAAAAACTGTGCGTTTGTTTAGTGGTGGACATGGTCATTCTCATGGGACTGATAAAAAGAAACATGATGACAAATCTAAGAAATCCAATAAACAAAAGAAGGAAGATATAAAAATAGCTGGATACCTAAACCTTGCTGCAGATTTTACACATAACTTCACTGATGGATTAGCAATAGGAGCTTCCTATATTGCTGGACAGAACATTGGCTTAATAACAACTATTACTATTTTATTACATGAAATCCCTCATGAAATAGGGGATTTTGCTATTTTAGTGCAATCAGGTTGTTCTCGCAAAAAAGCTATGATGCTTCAACTGTTGACAGCTTTTGGAGCTATATCTGGAACTATTATATCAATATATTTACAAGGTTCAGGAGATGGAGTGGTTTCAAATTTTATTCTACCTTTCACAGCTGGTGGATTTATATATATTGCTACTGTTTCTGTTATCCCTGAGCTTTTAGAGGGATCAAATAATACATTTTCACAATCTATTAAGGAGATACTTGCGCTACTGGCTGGTGTATATATGATGGTGATTATAGCGCAATATGAATAAATCTTTTATATTTTCAATATTTTTTTCTTTAAAGTTGTAAATATTATTGTTAAGTGTTTTTTTTTTGTGACTGAATAAAACATCACAATCTTAAAAAAATGTTTTCTTGTAGTAATAGTACCAAGATATGCATGGATATACAATGTATAACCTATCAAATATTTATATATTTTTAAAAAGGGTGTTGAACTTGTAGTAGACTTGTTGATTTCAAATTTATAAATTTTTATGTATAGCTTTTTGTTATAAAATGAGAACCAACTCTTTGAACTACTAAAAAATTAAACATAATCAGTCACAGTAGGAGTTTAATTTTTTTGATTACTTTATAATTCCATATCTACATTTTATTTTAATATGGCAATTTAATATCTTATATAATAATGTTAAGAATTACACTAATATTAAGAAATTAGTTATTACTTAATTTAATGAATAATACATTGTTTTATAAATTAATTTGGTTTTTTTTTAATATAAATTATAAGCTTTGGGATCAAAAATAAAATAATTTTAGAAATTATAATTATTTATTGTACAGTTTACTTCTTCTTAGACACACCAACAGTTCTTCCACGGCGGCCAGTAGTCTTGGTGTGTTGACCACGTACTCTAAGACCCCAGTAGTGACGCATACCTCTATGGGCACGGATCTTCTTCAACCTTTCTAAATCTTCACGGAGTTTAGAGTCCAAGTTAGAAGATGTTAGCTGGCTGTATTTACCATCAACAATATCCTTTTGTCTGTTAAGGAACCAGTCTGGAATTTTATATTGCCTGGGGTTTGACATGATGGTAATAATTTTCTCTACCTGCAATTTATAAATGAATAGAATAAATAAATATACAATAGATTTTTTGACACTATTCCCGGTGTTAAATATAGTATATTGTAAGTACATTGGAAGCTGAAACTTCCAATTATTTTGACTTGGACTACTAATTACTCAGCGCCATAATAATATAGAACTGAACTTATTAAACAGTATTATATTTCAAATGTAATAACACCTACATATTGTTATTTTTTAATGAAACGAAAATATATAAAAATCTTACCTCTTCTTCAGTGCATTCTCCAGCACGTTTGTCTAAATCAATGTCAGCTTTTTTCAATACAATATTGGAATATCTGCGACCAACACCTTTAATAGCAGTCATGGCAAACATAACTTTTCGTTTGCCATCAATGTTCGTATTCATAATACGAAGAATATGTTGAAATTTGTCGGGGATTACGAGCGACTGAAACAAAAACACTTTGTTATTCTTGACAAAATATACACTCCTAAATCACATAAATTAACATTACAATATGGTACTTCATTTATCTTATAATAAATTTAAAAGATTTCTTAACAATTCTTAGATTTAAGTACCATTTTGATAAATTCTATCGGCTCAACGTTCACAATGAACCGCCGTCAACATGAAAAAGAAACAAGATCACAGATTACAAAAACATACTAAAATATTAGCATAGACTATAAGTTCATAATTATAAAAAGAGAGGCAAAAATCTTAATTTGATAAAAGAACAAAAATTTACTATAAAACTATAACATACTTTTTTTAATAAAAAGAAAACAAAATTATAAATTGACATTGATTGAATTAATGATTATTAATTATCCTGCCTACACTGCGTTGTGCGGGAAACAGCGTGAAGCTACCTTATTATTATTTTTTTTATAATAAATTACTTTTAAATATTTGTATGGTGCAGCGCCCACAGGTGGCCCAACCATTCGTTTCCTTTGTCTTTTATTTAAAAAAAAATTGCAAGAATAATTGCAATAGTGCAAGAATGCTGTTAAAACGATACCGCACATAGCGTAAAAATGCAAAAAAAGGTAATGTAGACCTTTAAAAACATATTAAAGTCACTAGTTCATTCTGGTAAAATCTATGAATTAAAAACACATATTATTTTAATGCTATATGACCATTTCTCTTTTTTTTGCCAATGACATGTTTGGACATGTCTCATAAGTAGGTCAATAAGTTTTGTGTAACATACACATACACAGAATTTGGTTTGTGAATTTACAAAAAATATTAAAACATACTATGTTTGAAATAGTTTTTAAGAAAAAAACAATAATTTTTAAAACAATATAAATTTTTATGTATGGACATTCGCTGTCCCATTTTACTATGCGTTATTTCAAACTTAATTATTTTTTAATTTTCAAAGAAGATATATTAAGATTTTGATTTTAGACTTTAGCTCTATATTACATTGTTTTTTTCTTATATTTGTTATAATTTTATCGGTTATATCAGTTATTATAACCCGTCCCAATAAAAGTTCTAAAAACAAATTCCGATTTTATTACTTATTTTAGGTGTGTATAATTTTTTTTCTCTCATTTTGTTGACATTTTAAATTGAACAAGACTACAGGGTGCTATTAAAATTTAAACTTCTTTTATCACAAAATAATAGTTCAATACGTACACTACAATAATGCGTAAAATTTATACATGTAACTTCAATTGTAACAACTGAAATATTATTTTGAATAAAAATTACATGTATTTCGTTGTATTTCGTTTTATATGGTATAATCCGAAATTTTAGTAACAAAATTGGAAATTATAAAGATATAATAGTAATAGTGCAAGAAAATGCCATTTACATCAGATGAAACGTTATAGAGAAAATTTAAAATAAAGCCTTGATGAGCTTGAATAACTCCAATAATAAATTTCACCATAAAAGATTGTTAACAATTTTGTATTGTATATTTTTGCAGCATAAATAAGCAAATGTTGATATTTAAATAATATTTTTTAGTTCAAAACCTGTAGATTCTAAGAAATTTATATTATGTGATAAATCTGAACTTAATACTCTCTAACATTGTACCTACCCTCAAAAATTCGAAATATTATAAATTGATCAAAGCAGAATTAAATCAATTTTATATGATCGATATATTTAATATGATCAATATATTTGAAGTGACAACTTCTTATGGGAGGTTAAACCGCTACGTTACGTAGCACGTTGTTAAGTGCCAGTTTGTCTGGCTTCCCTTTCTCTCACGCATATTGCAGGGGCAGGCTTCTCCTCTCTTACATATATACTAAGCATATAACCTAAATGCCAATTGTTGCTTTTGTAGGAATAAAAAATTATACAAGTTGGAACCACTTTAAATGAAACCACAGTTTTAACTACTCTATAAAAGGCTAATACAATTTTAAAAAATCCCAAAAAAGAAAAAGTATTTTTTTTAAACAAAATACATAATAAAATTATTGTTGTAATATAAAACAGCATTTGTCAAGAATGATGCACGCACACATAAGCCTATCAAAGGAAAACCGCCGCATACGCCTCATTCCGAAATCGAGTCCTAGATATTGGCAGCAAAGTTCAAAGTTGTTTAACCATTAGTAGTATTTTTGCAGTAGTATGTGTTTACGTTATTTGTATCTATGCGTAACTGCGTCACACGAAATACAGGTATGGATAAACATCGTGAAATGAAAAAAAAAATCCTACTTCTGAACTGTTGAGGTATCTTGATTAATTTCTTTAGGCATGGGCTTAAAATATTTTACCCTATATGCTGTTCCCGTAAAAGGAGCGCTGATACTTCCATTCTGTATACTAATATTGTACATACACAAAATTCTAATATATATCATATTCAAGAATTTTTAGTTTTTGAAGAATAAAATTTATTTTACAACGAATAAAAGATTTTATGAATAAATAACCTTTCCTTACATTATCTTATTAAAATACATAAAATTTATGTTGTAAGCTTTTCTCAAGTTAAATAGTTCCACTTAGAATACTTTAAGTTATCATTTCTGTCAGGCGTACAGACTCACTGGACTGAACACGTAAATTTTTGACAGTTTTTTTTACAATTAAAATAGTAAAGGAGCACGCGGCTTCATACGCGCTACGACGAATGTTTCTTTATTTAACAAATTTGTGAACACCGCGTTTACGTTTTAACAATTTTACAGGAGGCAGAAAACACTTAATATCTTTATCGTTTTAAAACTAAATAACTACTAAATTGATACTAATAGATAGTCCACCTAGAGCCTAGAGGCCTAGAGGAACTACTGCGGGAGGGTCATAGGGATCCTGCCGCTAGTCATCGAGGCTGTGGGTGCCCTAGAAGAAACCCCCGGGCACCCTGAAAGCGACGGTGGCTCGCAATAAGTAGACCTTCCACGGAGGCATCGTAGCAGTATGCGCGATCGATCCTGCATCGTCTCATTTTAGTGGAGTGTTTCCGCTGGGTTTAGTGGGTAGTATCAGATTGACCGGTGAGTCTCACAGTACCGCTCATCCGTAAGGCACTTGATTTCCGTGTGGTTGGTCGGCGTAAATGCATTTTCCAGCGATAATAATAAAGCCAAACACTTATACTCATCGGTGGCATCAACTAACGGCCCATTATAGATAGATTAACTATTATTAACTTCTTTCAAATATACGATATCCACCCTAAATCTCGTGACAGCCATCACTTAAAAGCTAGCGAGATTCTATAGATGTCCACTAAACGTTATATAAGCGCTCAATGAGGCTTATGACCATGTGTATGTGTATATTTTTTTCCAGGGGCGGCCTGCTGTTAGTTTTAAAATGATATTTGTATAGAGGTAAACGTTCTGGAGTGGACACCAGACTATTCTGGAGATTATTCTGCTTATGATGGAATTTACTCATATATTCCTACAGACGACTCGCTCTCTGAGAAGGACATAATACACTTATTCGATTCATACACCCGTATGTATCGAATAAGTATCAAATTAATAGAGAATCATATGTAATTAACTAATTACATTATTCTTGTATGAAAACATTGCTAAGATATAGTTACTAACAATTAAAACATACATACATGGTTATTATCCTCAGCAAAACAATTATGCTACGCCGTTTTAGTAAATACGCCACTTGCTTCTAACTTCAGATCTACTTCTGTTACGCGGTATCGTTTTGGTGGCAAAAAAGAGATTTTTTATTAAATCAATAGACGTGATCTTTCAATTTTGCTTCTTTTGTAGTTACGTGGTATTAATAAACTGCTTATATCTCGCGGCTACGCACTCGCATCGATCTATTATTTATAAGATAAAGATTACATTAATAAACTTTCAATGAAAATATTAACATTAAAATATAATTTATAATGTATTTCGCCAATATGTCTTATCATTTTCCCTTCTCTGATTCTCTGGTCTGAACACTTTCCGGGATTAAACTGGACGTCTCTCCCGGAATAGCTCCGGCTACATGAATTATTTGTTCCGGAACAGAAATGAATCAGTTTAAAACAATTCTGGTTAGTATTGTAATTTATTTAGAATTATTTTTTAAATATTACTTTAGTTAAGTACTTTGAAAATGAAAAAAGTGCTTGTAATGCCTACTTAAGTAAAAAATATTTTGGTTTTGAAATTTAATTAGGTTTTAAGTTTTTTGATTATGTAATTTTTTTCGATTGCAGGCTTGTTTGTGGCATGTTTGTGCACACTTTAAAAAAAGAAGCACCCTACGTGCATACAATTACAAAATACGCGCATACAAATACATATTATACAATTCAATATAACACAGATACTAAAGAAGAGAAAGACTAATATTAATAAAATTACAGATTTCGTACTGTATAGTACGTAAATCTGGCACAGATTTAATAAATAATTGTGAAAAATAAAACATTTAAAGCTTGCCAGTATTAAACTCAAGTTCAATATTTTATTTAAATTTTAAACGTATGCTATAAGTTTTCAAAAAAGTTATAAATATCTATGGTCATTTTGTGAAATTTGTGAGTGTCGGTCGTCGTGTGCCGGTTAGTAATTTTTCTTCGGTTATTAGAAATCAAGATAGTTTTAAGTTGAGCTAGAATACAGTGTAACAAAATGTTGACCGGGACGACGTTAACGCTCATACAAATATTAGAAAAAACTATATCTCCAGGTATGTAAACGCTTTCTTTAATTCTATGAGCATGGCGCTTCTTTATTGTCAACTGACTTTTACAGTACGTAGCACATATGATTATCACTAATAGGAAATTGAACAAAGATTACAACATGAGGGAGCCATTATGAGTCAATTAAAGAGTATCAATAACTATCATTAATGTGTTCTTGGCTTATAAAAAAAATAACTTAAACATATTAACGTAACACGTTAAGAACCTTTCATGTAAAGAAGTTTCTGGTATGATTTATTATATGTTCGGTTATTACTTTTAATTTTTTTTAAATACTTTTTGACAATATTATTTTATTTACAGAAAATTACCATAATTTGAACTTTCTGAAATATAAAAATAACCTAAACAAGTGTTCTTTAATTTCATTAGTAATATGATGTTATTTTTTCGTAGATCGAAATGAATTGGAAGCAGCAGAAAAATATCTTGATCATGCAGCTGCCACAAATTTTACAACATTTATCAAGATGCTCTCAGATGTACTGGTGCAAGGGGGCAACAGTCAAGTGGCACGAATGGCAGCTGGGCTTCAATTAAAAAATCACCTCACTTCCAAAGATCCCACATTGAAACAACAATATCAACAGAGATGGCTTGCATTACCTGAAGATATAAGACTCTATATAAAAAAAAATGTAATTACATTTTTTTACTGTTAACTATTAATTATTAATGTTATATTATAAATACAAATTCATAATGCCTTGTCTAGTCTATTGAATATAGGCTTTATTATAATTCATTATTTTTGATAACAGATTCTATCCTACTAATATAACGTTCTCTAGATTTTAACAACAATAGGAACAGAAAGTGGTAGACCCAGTTCAGCAGCCCAGTGTGTAGCTTATGTAGCTGTGGCGGAACTTGCAGAAGGACAATGGAATGATTTAATACCTATTCTTGTTGAAAATGTTGTTAATGCTCAATCAACTGAATTGAAGAGGGAAGCAAGCTTAGAGGCTATTGGTAATTATATTATTTTAAAAACATTAATTATTGAGGCCAGTCATGGCACAGCGGCACAAAGTGTGACTGTAAAACCGACTGGTTGAGGGTTCGTTCCCCACTTGAGGAGATGAAATATTTACTTAAATTTATATTTCCATTTCTTCGCTCTGGTGTCGAGGTTAAGCATGGTGTAGAGTTCTGCCACTCAACATGCAATGCCTCCAGAATTCGGCAGAAATTCTGCTGTGTGCGGGATACAGCATGAAGCTAATTTAATTTTTGAATTTTTATTACATGCAATAAAGAGTATTATATTCTATGCTTCAATCTTTTTTCCTAGGTTATATTTGTCAAGAGATAGATGCTGAAGTACTAACAGAACAAAGTAATCGTATATTGACTGCTATCATCCATGGTATGAGATCAACAGAGCCAAGTATCTATGTAAGGCTTGCAGCAACACAAGCTCTACTCAACTCACTTGAGTTTACTAAAGCTAACTTTGATAAGGAAAATGAGAGAAACTTTATAATGGAGGTAGTATGTGAAGCGACACAGTCTAGTGACATGAGAATAAGTGTAGCGGCTCTTCAATGCTTAGTAAGTGTTGATTTATTTTTTCAATTTGTATTTGTAATGTCATGTGATAGTGGCGCAATGGTACAGTGTCTGACCATAAATTCGATGATTGTGATTTAGATTCCCATTTGTGGCATTGGGTTCTGCCAGTGAACAGGCACTCTCTAACTACCCTGCTTTATGCTTGTTATATGGCTATGAGATTATTTAGATTTTCTCTTGTATCTTCCATGTACATATAGTATGATGAGTTACAGTTTTATTATATAGATATAGTATAGATAAATGGTTACAATACAGCTGTATATTATTACATTATATTTACCATGCTAATATTTATGAAATATTATAGTGACATGAAAAAATTTTTGTGAAAAAAATTAATTAGTAAATTTGTAGCAATTTAATTTAATCCAAATTAAAATTTCATTACTTATTTTACATAAATAAAGATTAAATTACTGTAAATGAAATATCTAAGTTCTGGTATTTTATTGATTCCAGTTTGTCTCATGCTGTATATGCACATATCAGGGTAGGCAGAGGAACCTGGGAACCTAATATTAAGACACCATTCCAATTTAAACACTTCTGTTGTCCACTCACCATCAAATTTTCGAGACATTGTGTGTTGAGTGGTGGAATTCAATGCTGCGCTAACCTATGTTAGATCTGTGCCTGCCTCGTTAGAGTGAGAATCCACGATTGTCACTTTAATGCTTATGTCACATTACTCCTTTGCCACAGCAACCTTCATACCTTAATTTATTTATAAATTTTATATAGTTTTGTAACAAACATTTTTATCTGTAAAATTCCAGGTTAAAATATTATCATTATATTATCAATATATGGAACCATACATGGGACAAGCTCTGTTTCCTATTACTTTAGAAGCAATGAAATCTGATATAGATGAAATTTCACTCCAAGGAATTGAATTCTGGTCAAACGTAAGTGATGAAGAAATAGATTTGGCTATTGAGATGGCGGAGGCAACTGAAGCAGGTAATCTTTTTTAAATGATTCCATTAAATGTCCTGTAACCAATATTTAAAAATATTTTTTTTAAATATTTTTAACTTATCCTATAGGCCGGCCACCAGCCAGGACATCAAGATTCTATGCCAGAGGAGCACTACAATACATAGCTCCAGTACTAATGCAGAAATTAACTAAACAAGATGATTCAGATGATGAACTTGAATGGAACCCTTCAAAAGCTGCTTCAGTATGTTTGATGCTTTTATCAAATTGCTGTGAAGATGAAATTGTTCCTCATGTCTTACCATTTATTCGTGCCAATATTAAAAGTGAAAATTGGAGGTTTAGAGAAGCTGCTCTCATGGCTTTTGGTTCTATTTTGGGTGGTTTAGAAACAACAACATTAGTACCATTAGTTGAAGAGGCAATGCCCACTCTTATACAAGCTATGTATGATTCAAGTGTAGCTGTAAGAGACACTGCTGCTTGGACTTTTGGTAGAATATGTGAAATTGTACCAGAGGCTGCTATCAATGAGACATATCTTCAACCTCTGTTAGAGTCTTTAATGAATGGACTTAAAGCTGAGCCCCGCGTTGCTGCAAATGTATGCTGGGCCTTCACCGGCCTTGCTGAAGCCGCATATGAAACCGCCGACTGTGGAGATTCAGAGCAGCCAAACACTTACTGCATGTCAACATATTTTGATTACATTGTTCAATGTTTGCTAGAGACAACAGACCGTCAAGATGCAGCTCAACATAACTTAAGATCGGCCGCTTATGAGGCACTCATGGAAATGGTAAAAAATTCACCTACAGATTGCTATGTTACAGTGCAGAAAACTACAATGGTTATCTTAGAAAGGCTACAGCAAGTATTACAAATGGAGAGTATTATATCGAGTCAGGCAGATAGGTCTCAGTTCAACGACCTACAGAGTCTGCTCTGTGCCACTCTACAATCTGTTCTAAGAAAGGTAACGCCCCAAGACGCTCCTCAAATTTCTGATGCAATTATGACGGCACTTTTGACAATGTTTGCCGGAAATGCGGGTAAAGCTGGTGGAGTTCAGGAGGATGCTCTGATGGCGGTGTCTACACTCGTCGAAGTTCTGGGAGACGGCTTCCTGAAATATATGGATGCGTTCAAGCAGTATCTCTATGTAGGCCTTAAAAATCACCAGGAATACCAAGTTTGTATAGCAGCAGTTGGAGTCACAGGCGACATCTGCCGTGCTCTGAAGAGTAAGGTAATATTGTTGTTCTTTTTCTAACTGAATTGTGTAAAAGTAATGAAGGTGAAAGTAATTTTGTTCTAATTTTGTTTTAGGTGCTGCCATATTGTGATGAAATAATACTACTTCTATTAGAGAATCTAGGTGATCCTTCCATTCATCGTGCAGTTAAACCACAAATTTTATCTGTATTTGGCGATATAGCACTTAGTATCGGACCAGATTTTAAAAAGTATTTCGATGTTGTTATGGCAATGTTGCAGCAGGTAAATTTCTAACATAAATTCGTATTTTTCTATCAAAGTCAACATTTTGTTTAAATGGTTTAATATTGTCTATTTTGTAACAGGCTAGCAACGCTCAGGTAGATCGAAATGATTATGATATGGTGGAATACTTAGGTGAATTACGTGAAAGTGTTTTAGAAGCTTACACAGGAATAATTCAGGGTCTCAAAGGTGCTGGTGGCGAGGTAATGCTTTCTTTTATACATTATTTAACATTGTCATTTTATTTAAAGTTAATGTATACAAATCACATTTCATATACAGATTTATACATTGATTTTTTTTTTTTCTTTTCGTAGCTTTGTTTGTATCCCACATAGCAAGACAGGCAGAGTCTAATGTAAAGACACTTCATTTCTTACTTTCTGTCTAATTTTTGAGACATTATGCGTTTTGGTAACAGAACTCAATACTATGCATTGAATTGTTATAAGAGCGAGGAAAGTAAAAATAAGTTACCCCTAAAGAGTGAAATGATGGCACGTACGTATTCGGTCAGGTGCAGTCGGACGTGGCGCTGGTGGAGCCGCACGTGGGCGCGATCGTGGGCTTCATGACGCTGGTGGCGGCGGAGCCGGAGCGCACGGACGGGCACATGTCGGTGGTGGCGGGGCTGGCGGGCGACCTGTGCACGGTGTTCGGCCTGCGCGTGCTGCCGCTGCTGGAGACGCGCCCGCTGCTCGACCTGCTGCAGGCCGCGCGCCTGTCGCGCACGCCGCGCACCAAGACGCTCGCCAACTGGGCCACCAAGGAGATACGCAAGCTCAAGCAGCAGCCCCTTGCTAGCTGGTGAGATTAATTAAAGAGTACTTTAAGTTATTCCTTTTGTTTATTTATGTCTATTACTGTCAGGACAATCAATTTATTTAACAATTTCAATAATTTTAAAATTTTACTATATACATTTTACTTTAAATCTATGTGAATGAAAGTCACATCAACAAGGACCTTTTATTGTCATGTCTGATTTCAATAGAAAGTGGACATTTAAATAACAAACTATTTTAGAAATCTCACATTTTACTGAATTATCAACATTTTCCTTTTTAAAATTCTCTAGTAAACATTTGGCGCAGACTAAATTTGATATATAAAAGTCATTTCCTACATGCATGCATTTTCTTAAATAAATATAATATATTTTTTCTTCAGATTTGAAACATCGTGGAACAACAGTGATGTAACGAAGTTTCAGACAACGTACTGCTGGTAAACTCAAACATACTATTGGGAGGTCATATCATGTCATTATTTGTAAGTCGTTAGGTGCATTTATTTTTTGGGCCTTAGAAGATGCTTTTTTATTTTAACTTAAAAAACTTCAATAAACTTGCTCTCTGGTATAGGGCCCGTTTTCACTAGACATAGTGTTATCTTGTAATCATATATGTATGTTCCTTGACTGCATCGAAGCTTAAGATCTAACAACATTATAGTTAATAAATAGAAGAGCACCTATCTATTTCGAATTTAATGACTTTTTTTTATAATCTATATTTACTAGCATTATTTATGAACTGAACTGATCGCCGAGTGCTAAGCGCGGAGCTCCTCTTGTGTCCTCATTAAATTGGAAATAGATTGTATTTGTTATTTCGCTCAATACAGTAGTCAATTGTGACCGTTTGGAGTCACTCGTTGTTAGAACTTGGGCGGTGATATGTGGCTTTAGATATTTAATCGAATAAGTATATATTTGCATTAATTGTACCGGCGGGGGGCCATGCACCTAGCGCTACTCGTTTAATGCCTCACCATCTTTCCATATTCTAAATAAAAAGTCGAAGCATTTTCCTATTCGGTATTATAGATACAGACAGTGGCTGTGGTATCTTTACTTATGAGATGCGAAAGAGTTGCGTGAAAGTCGACGTATGTTATTATAGGCATGCACATATGCAAGGGATTGTGAATTTTTTATAAATTATTATTGTTTTGTAAGATATTTGGAAGGCATCGTGAATGGTGATGAACGAGTGGTGATGTATGTGTGTGTGACATGTATCAGCCCTCGCGAGGATTGGTATTAATGTATAAGAGTCCATTGAAGTTGCGAGCGGGACCGAGGGACGCCATATTGGTGCCCGGTGCTTTTATTCATCATAATAACAACATGGTTGCTAAATTAATTATATACCAAATATTTTGATATTTTTTTAATAATTACATATCCATTTTTTGACTCTATTAGTATCTTCTGTGTGAAATACTCAGTGTTGGATCAAACGTACCTTTATACTCCTTATTAATTTTGTGATGAATAAAAAACAATTTGCCTTTGGTCTCAGTCTCTTGTTTGTACATATGTAATTAACAGCTCTTTGTTTTCATTTACATCGTTTTTTTTTTTGGCGAAGTATTGGCCAAACTAAAGCACTGACATGAAGTTGTTGTAAAAATAATAATGAATTGTGCTTCCACCGTCTCAACGTTATCTTATAAAGAATTATGTCCGAATCTCAAATTAATAAGTAATGTTATTTATCTATAAACAGGGAAATTCTTTATAACATTTAACATTTTGTATATTTTGTTATTTGTTTTATTAATTCAAGAAATATTTTATTGTAATCGTTTATTAATTATATTTCGGTTGTTTACATTTCACACGTCAGTGCCTTGAAGCATTCGAAGTTTTAATCGAATTAGTAATTTCTTATCACAATAATGTCGCGTTGGTGTGAAACATGAGCGCGATACCATTTGCAATGGATGCTGAGCTAAACATTTCCAGTAATAGTAGTTGCAACACAAACGGACTGTAGGAGCTCGAGGAGAGCAGCGTGTAAAACATAATGTTTTAATTTAATTCGTATTTTGAGTGTTTGCTAGTCTGTGGGCATCACTGACAGGGATGATGTTTGCGCGAATTATGCAAGATTTATAGCGGATGTGTGTTTTTGTATTGAGCTCGTGTAGGTTGTGTGTCGTATACGTACGTGCGTACCAATCGATTGTTCTTCGTTAGTCTGTTATATTGTGTACTTATATTAAGGATGATAGGAGAATATGTGTGAGGACTAGTGCCATGCCATGAAAGGTTCTGCATTAGAATCATAGGCATTGAGTCGATGAATACCACCCACTTTTCCTGCGCGAAACAAATATTATTTTAAAAGAAAATTATTTTGTTACATCTTTTTGTTTCTTTTGTTTTGCCCATGAATACTATCTGTAAACCGTTCTACGATATTAAAAGCAAATTTAAATAAAACTTACGACTTTTATTGATAACACACCCTATTCTGTAATTATATCACACGTGATGCGATAAGTCATATCGTTCATTGGCTTTCAACAGTTATGGGCTAAGATCCCGTTGCTTAAATCTGTAGGGATCAGTAATTCTAATGAAACTTATATTTAAGAATGATACATGATAATAGAATAGATTCCCCTAGGGTAGCCTAAAAGAATCCTGCCTCTATCACTTTAATTTAATGTTTCACGTAACTCGTTTTTGGAGAAAATTGCACTGATATATTTTTTATGTCAATCGAACATAATTTGAAAGAAAATCGTATAAGGAATTGGAAAAACAATGGTTGCCAGCTCAGTCTGCCGCAAGCCCAGGGTTGTCTGGTTTAAACAGTTAACTTAATGTTGATATTTGCACTCATGTGTTTTTTTAATGAGTTATGTATCAAATTAAAGCTTAATTTTTTAATATTTTTTAAAAATTGCATTTAGAAAAAATACATCTTCGAAAATAATTTTATTGTATTTGGTTTGCTTTGTATGCCGCCGCAAATGTTTATCTAACTAACTATCGCCAACTCCTGGTCATAAACCGTAAATAGCGTTTATTAGTCGGCATTACTGCCGGAATTTCTTTGAATAAAATTAGAATTATAATAAACAAAACTAATTTTTGGTAAATTAGTTTTGTTTATTATAATTCTATCATATATATTTCTTTCCTATGCAAATTCTTAATAGTTGCGTAAAAAAAAAGATTGCGGCAACCGTTATCAAAGCAAACGAGCAGAGGACGAAGAGAGAGAGGGAGTTTATTGAAATTTAATTTTCCTTATTTTCTTAATTAATAAAAAAATATAATATAATATACGCCAGTATATTCATTCAGTCTTGGCGCAGCGGCACGAAGTGTGACTGTAAAACCGACTGATTGTGGGTTTGATCCCCACTCGAGGAGATGAAATATTTACTTAAATTTATATTTCCATTTTTTCACTCTGGTGTCGAGGCGAAGCGCGGCGTTGAGTTCTGCCACTCAACACGCAATGCCTCCAGAATTCGGCAGAAAAAGGGGAACGGAGTGTCTTGACACTAGGTTCCCTCTGCCTACCCTGCTGTGTGCAGGATACAGCGTGAAGCTGATTATCGCCCAATATTAATAACCTATCTAGGTTATGAATATTGGGCGTATATACGCAATAATTGTCACTCTTCATTATCTTAAGGAAACATTATGTAGTTAATACCTTATAATAGATCGATATTTGTAAACATTTTTTTAATTATTAATAATTAGATAATTTAGTCGATTTAAAATGATAATTTAAATGAGTATTAGTATTTAAAAAACAGATTTAGCAAAAAGTTTTGAGGCCGGTCGTGGCGCAGCGGCACGAGGTGTGACTGCAAACCGACTGGTTGTGGGTTCGATCCCCGCTCGAGGAGATGAAATATTTACTTAAATTTATATTTCTATCTCTTCGCTCTGGTGTCGAGGTTAAGCGCGGCGTTGAGTTCTGCCACTCAACACGCAATGCCTCCAGAATTCGGCAGAAAGTGGGGAACGGAGTGTCTTAACACTAGGTTCCCTCTGCCTACCCTGCTGTGAGCGGGATACAGCGTGAAGCTAATTTTTTTTTTTTTTTTTTTAATATCATGGATTCATTATTTTACTTGAAAAGTAAGGATGATTTCATGTTTAAATAGTTTTCTGTATGTACTTATATTATGTACTTATGATTTTTTATTTTTTTTATAAATGTCTTTATTAATAAATAAGTATAATATAACTTATCTAAAAAATATGTTGTTAACATCAATTAAAAGAAACAGTACTTTACCAGGCTATTAAGACGCCTCCAAAAGTTTACAAAGTGTAGCTTACAAAAACTCATTAAACAATGTAGTCAAGATTGATCTACATGTGAGCTAGGTATTACATTCGATATTTAGGTATTAACCTTCATTGTCAATTTTAGAACGATATTTAAATATCGTTCTAAAATTGACAATGAAGGTAATTTTTAATAAACAAGAACTACGCGCTGGCTGGACCGGTTTTAGTATACATTCGCACGGAAACAGAACTTGATGATGGGGTAACCGGTAAGTGCCATATCTATACATATAAAAGGACTTGTGCTGACTGACTGGGGTAAGACGCACGCAGAGCCGTAACCGCTGATGGTAGAAACGTGAAATTTGGGCAGATGTTTATTTTCATATTCTGGACATCCACTAAGAAGGGAATTTGAAAAATTTTAACCCAAAAGGATGAAATAGGGGTTGAAAGTTTGTATGGAAAAAAAATTAATATGTACCGATTTTTATAAAATATGAAATTCAGACTCTTAAAAATATTTCATTGAACACGTGTTTCATGGTTTTTAAGAATTCACCCCCTAAGGGTTCAAATAAGGGGTTGAAAGTTTATATGGAAAAATCTTTAAATTGCCACCGATTTTTATAAAAAATTAAATTCAGACTGTTAAAAATATTTAATTGAACACGTGTTTCGTGGTTTTTTTAGAATTCACTCCTAATAAGCGGGCGAAGCCGCGCGCGCCCTCTAGTCTATCGATATATTTTAAATCTGATATTTTCGTTCGTTTGTCGAAATCAAGAATTTTTATGTTTATGATATGATAATTCATAAAATGTATGAGTTAATTTAAATATATACTCGCTTAATATTTAAATTAACGAATAAATAATTATACTATAAAGATGAGAACAACCAGAGGCTATAAGTCTGAGGGACTTATAGTCTCTGGTATAGAGATTGCTGATTGCTAATGGTAAATATTTGCATAGACATAATCAAATAGTCAAGATAATATACCAGCAATTTGTTATTCAATATGGTCCAGTGGAATTAGAGGTGCCTTACTATAGGTGCAATCATGGAATTGTATCTATAATAAGGCACCTCTAATTCCACATGCTTCTGTAAACAGACATGGGACTGTTCTTGAAAATAGCTGTGCTTTGCTCTACTGAGATCGTTCATCATTCGTCCTGATATAGAACTAGTAAACCGAGTGGCGCGCCGGACAGTGATTGTTGACATTATTATACTACATAATCACAATCTCGTGAAGGCCGAAAAAGAATAATTGTCTAAATATTAATACATTAATATACTTGTGCATCCAGGCATGGCGCAAAGGCACAAAGTGTGACTGTAAGCGCAGCGTTGAGTTCCATCACTTAGCACGCAATACCTCCAGAATTCGGCGGAAAGTGGGGAACGGAGTGTCTTAACAATTGGTTCCCTCTGCCTACTCTGCTGTGTGCGGATAGGTGAAGCTGAAAAAAATCTAAATATTTGGACGTAGTCCATAAGATTACCGCCATGTGTGTCAATACGACTATCATTGTGCTGATATTGTTTACAGTTAACTTTTTAATAGCGAAAAGCCTCGACCAACATTTTAGAGGTTATCGCTTACTTATTGAATCAAGAACCGATTGCAGAAGGCAGTTTTACTTAACACGGCGTGTATTGTGAAGAAGTTCCTGTCACTGAGGTCTTAGCCGCTCATGGCTTTGACCCTTGTCCCACCGTCGGAAGAGCTTTTTTTTATATTTTGTTTTATTTTTTTAACAATTTATATTTCAAAATGTATTTTTTTTGTATAATAAAAGTACCACAATTTTATAGAAAGACTCTTTAGAAAAGTCTCCCATATATCCGTTTGCGTAGACTGGATCGTAGTTTCACCTGTAAAATGTCAAATTCCATTTTTTCCTATTCCCCTAAGAATTACAGGAAATCGTTTAGTATAATTTCAAGTATACTATCCCCAAGGGATGTACATGATTAATTTCAGCTTTCTGGTGAATTGCTCAGCAGCTGCAGAACAAAAAAATATATGTATTGATTGATCAGTGGCGTAGCTGGGGGGGTGCGAGCGGTGCGGTCGCACCGGGCAACAAATGGAAAGGGGCAACAAAGTCTACGATCAATTCTTCTAATTTTTTTTCAATCAAGAATCAAGGAATGTACAAGAAAAATAAGAGAATGAAAATGAAAAATACAATCTCGCTATCATGTCAATTGAACATGAACTAGTCGATACTATTGATTTTGAAAATGTGATTAATGACTTTGCTAGTCAAAAAGCGCGTAATCTCCGTTTTAAATTTTTGCAATATTTTTTACCAAAATCTAATGTTATAACTTATAACTTAACTTAGCTTCACGCTTTATTATCCCTAGCGAGGTAGTCAGAGAGAACGGAACGCCAAACGCCGTAGCGAGACCGTAGTCTCAACATACCTCTTTCGCCTTGTCCACTGTTATCAACCTCTTCATACATGCCCTCCGGGGAGTCCTCATGCTTTTTATATGACTTTCCTCCAGTATCTTTGATACTGTGTTTTCGAAGGTCAACCGAGGTCTCCCTCTATCTCTCTTACCACTCACTTGTCCATCATAAATCTTTTTTGCCATTATTTCATCACTCATTCGTTCGACGTGCCCAAACCAGCTGAGCGTGTTCTTCTTCATTCTCACCGTGACATCCTCGCTAATACCTGCCATTCTGTGTATCGCTTCATTACGGATTCAATCGGCTAAGCTGACTCCGCATATCCTACGAAGAGATTCTCCACGGCATTCATCTTTCTTTCATTCTTCTTCTGTAATACCCACGTTTTGCTGTCGTTTAACAGCGTCGGTACCAACACTGCATTGTGTATGGCCAAACGCGCAGGTGTGCTGACGTTTCGCCGTCACATCAATGCAGCTAAGGCTCCATTAACCCTGTTACCGGCAGCAATACGCCTTTCCACATCCATCCCGTATTTTCCATCTCTACTGAACAATCTTCCCAAATATACCACTTCATTCACCTATTCTAATATTTTACCATTTACACTGATTTTGCGTCCGTTCTTCATTTCTTTCAAAAATGACCTTGAGATGAATTTCAGAACTTTTGTCTTATTCGCATGGAGGCTTAGACCATTATTTTCACACCCTTCTTTCAGAGTGGTGACCAATGCCCGCAACTCGCATTCTGATGATGCAATAAGCACTGCATCATCTGCGTACAGCAGGCAATTCACATTCAGGTCACCTTTCACTTCAGGCCAACTTTCACTCCCATATTACTTTGTTTCACTCCATGGAGACAGCTTCTTTTTTTTTATGGAAAAGGACAGGCAAACGAGCGTTCGGGTCACCTGATGGTAAGTGATTACCGCCGCCCACGGCCCCGTGCAACACCAGAGGAGCTACAGGTGCGTTGCCGGCCTTTAAGGTGGAGATAGACGCGCTTTTTGAAGGTACTCATGTCATATCGACCTGGAAACACTGCCGCGGGTAGGCCATTCTACAGTTCCGTGGTGCGTGGAAGGAAGTTCCTACGAAACCGCACAGTAGTGGATTGCCACGTATCCAGGTGGTGTGGATGATATTTCAGCTTATATCGTACTGTACGGTTAGAAAATTCGGCGGCAGGTAATAGGTCAAACAGTTCTCCAGAACACTCCCCATGATAAATGCAATAGAGAACGCACAGCGAGGAAACGTCTCTACGCAAAGCCAAAGTATCAAGCCTTTCACAGATTATTGGGTCCCCAATGATTCGAATGGCTCTACGTTGTATGCGATCGAATGGTTCAAGCTGATACTGAGGTGAACCAGCCCAGAGATGAGAACAGTACTCCATATGAGGCCGAACCTGCCTGCCTGCCGGCCAAACGGTGTTTTGGCGTGAAGTACCGTCTCGCTCTGTTGATGACCACCAGTCTCTTCGAGGCCAACTTGGCCTTGCTTTCCAAATGATTGCGATACTGGCAGTCACTCGAAACATTGAGGCCCAATATACTGATACTGGGCGCGGCTGTAAGGGGAATGTTCTGAAAGACTGGTGAGACGATAAATGGGATTTTTTTTGTGGTTAACGCGCAAACTTGTGTCTTTAGGGGGTTAAACTGAACTAGGTTCCTTTCACCCCATGAGGAGACATTGTTGAGGGATGCCTCAACGGAAGACAAGTTTATTTCGGCACTGTTCGGCGTTTTCCCGAGAAAGACTTGCTCGGCCGGAGTAAACAGCGTTCACCGTGCTATCATCTGCATAGCAATGAATGCTAGAATCCTCTAACATGTCATTGATATGCAGAAGAAACAGCGTAGGGGACAGCACGCAGCCTTGGGGAACGCCAGCGTTCACGGGTATATGATTAGAGCAAAAACCGTCGACAGCGACCTTGATGCTGCGCCCAGTGAGAAAGCTGGCGATCCACTTGCATAAATTCTCGGGAAGTTTAGCCAGGAGCGCCTCATGCCACACTCGATCAAAGGCCTTCGCCATGTCCAAACTAACTGCCAGGCCCTCTCCCTTGCTTTCAATAGCCGCAGTCCAGCGATGGGTAAGGTAAACTAGAAGATCACCGGTTGAGCGACCATGGCGTAAGCCATATTGTCGGTCACTAATCAATCAGTGATCCTCTAGATAAACCAAAAGCTGGCTATTGATAATGCTCTCCATGACTTTTGAGAGCAGGGAGGTGATAGCAATAGGCCTGTAGTTAGATGGATCGGAACCATCGCCTTTCTTTGAGATCGGGTGGATAAGAGCGCTCTTCCATGAGTCTGGGACAACGCCGACTGAGTAAGAGTGCCGAAACAAACGCGTTAGCACCGGTGTCAGCTCAGGAGCACAGGAACGGAGCACTAAGGGAGAGATGCCACTGGCCGCGAGCCGCGGGGACTCGACGGCCTGCTCAGAGTAGCGCGCGGGAGGAACCTGCGCGCGACTACTGGAGCCAGGTTAGTAGGCGGCCAGCTTCCCCAAGCTGACCGCCCTCTGGCTCATTAGGGCGGAAGGCGGCGATCGTGTGCTGCCCTCCGGAACCAAGCTGACATGGCACAACCTTGTTTAACACCCGATCGGATGTCAAACCAGGGCGACACGCCAGCTCCTACTCGCACGCAGGCTGAGTGATCTCTGTAAAGAGACTTTACGGTCTGCAGCAAGGGTATCGCTCACATTGTACCGGGGTAGTATCTTCCATAATTTCGCTCTTACCACTCTGTCAAACGCCTTTTCCAAGTCTACAAAAGCACAGAAAACTTTTTGGTTAACGGCTATAAATTTTTCCGTGATCATGCGGAGGGAAAAGATCTGATCGATACACCCTCTTCCAGGTCTAAAGCCTCCTTGGGCCTCCTACAACGGCCTTTCAGATCTCTCTTGCATTCTTCTCGCTAATATTTTAGCATAAACTTTACTACTTGAGGCCGGTCGTGGCGCAGCGGCACGAGGTGTGACTGCAAAACCGACTGGTTGTGGGTTCGATCCCCAATCGAGGAGATGAAATATTTACTTAAATTTATATTTCCATTTCTTCGCTCTGGTGTCGAGTTTAAGCGCGGCGTTGAGTTCTGCCACTCAACACGCAATGCCTCCAGAATTCGGCAGAAAGTGGGGAACGGAGTGTCTTAACACTAGGTTCCCTCTGCCTACCCTGCTGTGTGCGGGATATAGCGTGAAGCTAATTTAATTTATTTTTTTTTTAAACTTTACTACCCAAGCTAATCAAACCGATAGCCCTATGGTTTGCGCAGTCTTTCATCGTGCCTTTATACAAAGGCACGATGAACGCACCTCGCCAATCGTCTGGGATCTTCCCTGATTTCCAGCATAAATTGTACAAAAACCAGAACAAGTCCAAAATGCGTGGCTCACCATATTCGATCATCTCGGCAAAAACTCCATCTGCTCTCGCTGCCTTACCACATTTCAGACTTCGTATTGCATTCTCAACTTCTTTTATACTGATTTCGCCATCAGCTACATCAACATTTAACATTTCGCTGTTACTTGAGACTGAGGACTCCATCACATTCATACATCTCCTTGTAAAATTCCGCCCATCGCTGCAAAATGTGTGGTTCTTTCGTGAAAATTTCATCGTCCTTCGAAAGCAACCTCGCAAGCAACCTCGAGAAACACTAACTTCTCGTCAGAAAAGCTACGTGTTTTCTCTGAAGTTGTTCGTTAACCTTTCGTCTCTTTTATTCTCTGCCTTTTCACGCTTCATCTTCATGAGTACTTTCGTTTGGTGATTTTGTAGCTTATACTGTTTCTTTTTAATTTCTCTCATACTTTTATCCTTAGCTGAGGCTTTATAATCCTGCCATGCTTTCTTTTTTCTTTTTATAGCAGTTTCCACTTCATCATCCCACCATTCGTCGCGGTTTTTGGTAAAGCCTTCCTTCTTTCCCTTTACCACATACCTCTATTGCTGCTTCTTTCATGCAATCGCTAAGGTTCTACCAGCATACTCCAATACTTTCATTTCCAGATTCGCTGCTGTCTAGCTTCTTGGAAACTCTTTCTTGATATTCCTCTCTAATCGGTGGATCTTGAAGCTTCTAGTTTCTTATGCGATAATTCGACTCCAAGTTTGGACACCTTGTGTAGTTGCGCCAACCTGCAAACAGACCCCTTATTCTAGCAACGACTAGATAATGGTCTGTTCCCAGCTCAGAACCACTAAACACTCGCGTGTCTATAATTTGGCTTCGAATACGCTGATCCACTAGGAATAAATCAATCATACTTTTCCCTTCCGCTCGCTCCCATGTATACATGTGAATTTATTTGTGTTCAAACGTCGTGTTTGCCACAAAAAAAATCCTTTTCTTGCAAATTTCCAATATAAGCTTTCCAGTCTCATTTATTTTCTTGTCACCATACTGACCACTCCCACCCCCTCCCTCGTAACCGCTTCGCGCAGTTCCGATTCAAATCGCCACATATTATTAATTTTTCATTCCCTCTAACGCTACCTAGAACATCCCTGACACTCTCCCAAAACTCCTCGAGTTCGCTTAATAGAGCTGTGGATACTGCCGCATACGCAACTAACAAGAATACTCTTGTTAACCCCAGCTTGAAGCGAACCCAAAGCAGTTTCGGGTTGATCGCCTTGTATTCAACCGCTGCACTAACCAATCGAGAGGACAATAACACCTACACCTTGACAGCCCCGCTCGCTCTCTGGTACGCCGGCCCAGAAAGCGACCCGACTGCCCGGCAAATCGGTCGTGTCATTGCCCTTTCGCTTGGTCTCTGTCACACAAACGACATCCAAATCTCTATCATCCATCGCATCTAATAATTCATTCATTTTTTCTTCCATCCCTCCTCTTACATTCCACGTAGCTATTTGTAGCTCCGTCCTCCACCTCGTGGCGTGTTGGGTGGCGGTCTCTAACGCCGCATTCGTCGCCACTTGACACACCATTGTACCCCCATTATAACTTATATATAGTTATTATAGTTTTGAAGCAATAAAAAATTATATATCTACTCTACTGGGGTTTGAAATCTGAAATTATTTTGACCATTTTAAAGGGCAACAAGTCCTAAGCCGCACCAGGCAACAAATACCCTAGCTACGCCACTGTGATTGATATAAAATTCAAGTATGAAATTTACCTCAAACTGACAATGTAGTTAAAAAAAATTAAAAGAAACGATGCAGTTTTAATTCTTTTATTTACTTTTCTCTACGACGTTTTGGCAGACGAAGACTACAATTACTGTCTGGAGAAAAGCCCGATTAGTGGCGAGGTAATCTATTATCATTAGATTAATGGAGGAGATTGCAATCAGGTTTATCTTTGTAAGTGGTTGTCTTATTCGAAACTACTTTGAGCGGAAAAGAATTATAAGATAACAAATTTTAATCCTAAATGGCTGTTGTTTGGTAATTGTCCTAAATGGTGGAAGTTCCTTTAAGAGGAATAAATTTAATTATGTAATAAAAGTAAGTATATTTGAAATATAGTAAACGTATTAAAAATATCGATTTGTAGTTGGAAAACATACTACCTCCGTAAGTTGTTTTTACCTATTATAGTAAATGCATATTAGTTAAAAAAATACCTAATACAAACTACTTGTCATTAAAACGATTTTGTTATATGAATGATCAAATCAGTACGTTTGAAACAATTGAGAGTACATTAAGTACTTCCTATAATATTTATAAGATAACGTTTACTCCAATTCGATAATCTTTATCAATTTTGAATTGATACTGATGTAATGATAGTATTGCTTAGGCCGCTTAATGTGGACATAATTTTATGAAGTAAGACAAATAAAATAGTAAATAAAAACACTTCTAAATTTTCAGAATAATTATTGAAAACACTTTGAAGTATACACATATAAAGAAAGTAGAAACTAAGCTATTTGCTATTATGCTGAACATAAAACAACATTTTTACAATTGTATGCAATTTCTTGCGTTTTTTAAAAATATCCATAGTCAATACAGAGTAATAATAAAGCAGTTTATCGTTATTTTTATTATAACTGAATGATGCTGTGATCTGTGCAGATGTGACGCACGAGCATGACTGCTAAAGTGCTAACATCAGTTTGACATATTTCTTTTTAGCTTTGTCTGTCATTCAGTCAACCACGTTCTCAGCCGGTTAAAGCATTTTCAACATATTTAAAAGAAATAACTTCTAATTTATAATTTTAATGATATTTCCCTATTAAATTAGATCAAGTTTATTTCAACCTTACCGCATTTAAACTACACATCAAAAATGAAGCCGCCATACAAAATTGGTAAGTTTTTTTAATTCTATTAATAAATGAACCTTGAACCAAGGAAATTTAAATAATGCTAATTTAATAGTCGATTTTATATTTATTGTATATTTAATTAATAACTAATTCAGAAATATGAAATGTTTAAGGTTACATTTCTAACAATGTTACATGTGTTTATATGGAATTCTGCCATATATTTCTTTCTTAATTTCACTGTTAAATAAAATAAAATGTATAAAAAATTCTATACGTTTTCTAAATAAGTATTTTTCTTTCCTAAGTGTGGAATAACACTTTCAAAATGTTTAAAAAATAAATAAAATGTAGTCAGATTTAAATTAAAAATAAATAGCTTTAACATTATTTGTCAAAGATTATATTTTTCTACAAAATGTATTTTTGATTACTTTAATTCTTAATCTGTAACTCCTCAATGTATGTACTTTAAATAGAATATTCTATTATCAATTCAAACCATTAGTACTATAATCATGTTTATCTTACTTTGTTCATATAAATAAATATTTTTAATAATTATTATTACTGTAGCTGATGAAAAGTTAGCTGAGCTTGGACGTAAGGAGATCATGTTAGCTGAGAAAGAAATGCCAGGATTAATGGCTTGCCGTAGAAAGTATGCTCCAGCAAAGATTCTGAAAGGTGCAAGAATAGCTGGTAGCCTTCACATGACTGTACAAACTGCTGTACTTATTGAGACTCTTATTGAGCTTGGAGCTGAAGTAAGTAAATTTAATATTGTGCAATAATTACATTTTTTTATTTTAACTTCACATTGTTTACCATATACAGTTAAGTCACCCTGTTTTCTACTTTGTGTCCAATTTGGAAACATTGAAGGATGAGTAGTGGAACTCATCATCACTCATTTTCTTTATACCAGAGTAAAGAAGTGATAATAATTGATTGCCCTGAGTGCTGCACCCACAACTATTGTATTTACAGTCAAGAGCTGTGCCAAAGATCTAATTTATAATTTACTATGTTATATTTAATATATTTCCTAAATAGTAAATGGAATGTTGTGTAATAATCACATTCATTTACAATTTTTCTTTTTTATTATGTATAGAAAATTTATTCATACATAATTGCTCTTAATGACACACTTATTATTTTTTACTTAAAAAACTATATATAAGAGTACATTATGTAAACTATTAACAACTAAACCTATTCTAACATAAATTTCTTTTAGAAAAATATATGATTATAGCTATACTGATAAGATATGACAAATCTATATTCAATGAATTAAATGTTACATTTATTATCTCTCTCTCTGTGTATCTTTGGCATATCTCAACAACTCTGATCTGTGGGTCATGTGATGCAATAAAAATATATTAATATTTAATATACAATTTATTTTTGTTGAAGAATAAATAAACATAATAAATTTACTAATATTGATGATAACAATATGCTTATCTTTGTTATCACATATTATAACTGTTTTCTTTTTTGGCACAATTTATGAGACATTGCATGTTCAGAGGCATACAAAATACAATGCTGCACACACAAACACAACATGTTGTTATCAGAATGAGGAAATGTAAATAATTACAGTCAGAAGTTGTGGCCCAACTATAGCCTCCATTCATATATTATTGTGCAGCAGTACTTAAATATATAAAATGATGCTTTTATATATAATATGATCAAGAATTCTCATGAAGAATAAAACCACATCTAGAATGACTATTAAAAGCATGTTTATCTTTGTTATCATCCATACACATGAAATGGATCTTATAATGTAATAATCACACATTGTTCAGGTAATAATAATTTGAAAATGTTATGTCAGGTTTTGAACTACACATTCATATTTTTAAACTTCAAATTAGAACACAAACACACAAAATCTGATGCATATGAATTTGGAATTTGGGAAAAAGCTATAAGTATAAAAAATGTATTAATGTATATAATAAATATTGTTTAGGTCCAGTGGTCAAGTAGTAATATTTACAGCACACAAGATGAAGCAGCAGCTGCATTAGTGGCAGTTGGAATTCCAATCTATGCCTGGAAAGGGGAAACTGAGGAGGAATATGTGTGGTGTATAGAACAAACACTCATCTTCCCTGATGGAAAGGTACAAATCTAAATATATAAATAACTTATACATTTTCTAAGAATTTTAAGAAATATGCTTTGTGCGCGCGCAGCAGCACAAAATGTGACTGTAAAACCAACTGGTTGTGGGTTCGATCCCCACTCGAGGAGATGAAATATTTATTTAAATTTCCATTTTTTCGCTTCGGTAGAAAGTGGGGAACCGAGTGTCTTCTGATTGCCTAGGTTCCCTCTGCCTACCCTGCTGTGTCCGGGATACAGAGTGAAGTTGATGTATGGATGTATGATGTATTTTATGCTCTTTTAATTTAAAAATGTGTTATTTACCTTAAATATAACAAATGTTGTATAAATCTTCACTCACTTTGAAATTTTATTATATAGAATTTTTTTATATACATATGATGAACTGGAAATACTAAATACCCCTGTGTGAGAATCAAACCCACATCCATCACATTTACAAACAGATACTGCCCTACTGCATCACAATAATTTTATTTTGTATATAGTGACTATTTATATTATTATTTTTATTAGATAGTTTATTACATTGGTATTAATGCATAATTTTTGTTTTTATTTTCAGCCCTTAAACATGATATTAGATGATGGAGGTGACTTAACCAATTTAATTCATACCAAACATGCAGAACTTCTAGAAGGTGTTCGAGGTATCTCTGAAGAAACAACTACAGGTGTCCACAACTTATACAAAATGTTCCGAGAAGGTCTATTAAAAGTGCCAGCTATCAATGTAAATGATTCTGTCACAAAAAGTAAATTTGACAATTTATATGGATGCAGGGAATCACTTCTTGATGGTATTAAGAGGGCAACTGATATAATGATTGCTGGAAAAGTCTGTGTAGTAGGTGGCTACGGAGATGTTGGTAAAGGATGTGCTCAAGCTTTCAAAGGCTTTGGAGGCAGAGTTATTGTAACTGAAATAGATCCGATCAATGCACTTCAAGCAGCCATGGAAGGATTCCAAGTGACAACTATGGATGAGGCTGCAGAAATTGGCCAAATATTTGTTACTACCACTGGCAATATTGATATCATATGTAAAGAACATTTTGTTAAGATGAAGGATGATGCAATTGTTTGCAACATTGGCCACTTTGATTGTGAAGTGGATGTAGCTTGGTTAGAAAAGAATGCCAAGAAAGTGAATATCAAACAACATGTTGATAGATATGAACTTGAAAATGGCAACCACATCATTGTCCTTGCTTCAGGAAGACTCGTAAACTTAGGATGTGCCACAGGACACTCTTCATTTGTTATGTCAAACTCTTTCACAAACCAAGTTTTAGCCCAAATTGAATTATGGACCAAACATAATGCTTACCCAATCGGAGTACATACTTTGCCTAAAAAATTGGATGAAGAAGTAGCAGCACTACATTTAGATCACTTAGGAGTTAAACTGACAAAGTTAACTCCAAAACAAGCCACTTACATTGGAGTTCCAGTTGAAGGACCTTACAAGCCTGACCATTACAGATATTGATTTTATGTATATTTTGTTAAAAAAGGAATTCTTTCAAAAAAATTAAATAACTGGGTTTGGAACCATAGCAATAATACTGATTTAAAACTTACGGTACTTTGGCAGACAATAAAATAAAACACACAAATATTATGACTGCATTTTATTTAATAAACAACCTTATATCTACAATAATAAATAATTATATTATGATGCATAGAACTGTAATAATTCTTTATCCTTAGGTTTTAATATACACTTGTCTTTTAAGTTCACAACCCATCCAGGTTCTAATCCATGGAAAATTTGTCTGGGATCTTTTCTTTCACATAACAAATTGTAATCCAAATCATTTTCAATTGTAGGCAATGTATATCCATACTTTTGTGCTAATTTTAACCTTTCTTGTGAAATTTTCTCTGGATCAGCCAAATAGCCTCTCATTTCAGCACTAGTGTAATATTCAATTGCATCTGGCGGTGGTATCATTCTTCGTGGTATTGCTTGCCCAGATTCAAAGAATTTCTTTGGATTTTTCAAAAGAAGCAAACTGTGTGGGTCATAATATGCAGTTGTTATGACTCCACCATTTTTCTCTATGGCAGCAATAACTGGTTCACTAGCCCATTGAACCTCAATATTTATTTTTGCAGAAAATATATCTAGTCCTTCATCAGATAAATTTATACCAAAGTGCTTTTGATCAGGGAAAAAATTATAAAGTCCTGATTTCACTATACTTGCAATATCTATCGGCTTAGTTATATCTAAACGGTTTATATCTATTAATTGTTGTAATTCAAGCAAAGACAATGGTGGATATTCCCTGCGATGGCTGAAAAATTTAAGAAAATAGTGTCATACATTCAACATTTTACTACAGTAAATATTTTGTATATGAGAACTGAATAGTAAATTAAGTTTACTTACTGATGGCCTTTATAGTAAGGTTCATGAGGCATTCTTAAGTAGAAGGGATTATTGCCAGTTTCATAACCTAATCGCATGTAATTTTGTCGTTGGCCTGAACCTTTATTCCCAGCACCATGCTTGTCTCCACTATGTTGACCGCGCCCGCGCTTGTTCTATACATGCATATTACAATTGCAAGAATTTATTTTTTTCTAAATTAAACATTATTGCTTACGCTTGTAAACTACTGTTACTATTATTAAATTGAAAGCAAAATAATCTTATAATTTTTCTATGGAATTTAAAATACTGTAATTATTGCGAGTACTTTCAAAAATAAACAAAATACTAATATATTTCATCTACTACCTTAAATTATACTTACATTTTTTTTGGAACCAGGATTATTCCGAATGTTTCCAAGTGACACTCTCGGTAAAGACCGTAACATGGCTAAAGATTTCTCTGTAATTTGTCTGGACCCCATTTTTTAAAATGTTTTTTTGGACTTCTAACATAAATCTATTTTATCAGGTTATAACTCCAAAATGTGACATAAGCGATGGTATCACAGAACACATATACTCAAGGGCATATATATACTTGTTTACTCTTTATGTCTTAATAATTGTCTCATAAGCATGTCAATCGAACATGAACTGGTCGATACTATTGATTTTGAAAATGTGAAGATGACCTTGCTAGTCAAAGCGCGCAATGTCCTTTTTTAAGTGTTTGCAATAATTTTTATCAAAATCTAATGATATAACTTATACACAGTTATTATAGTTTTGAAGCAACAAAAAATTATATACCTACTCTACCATGTTTTGAAATTTGAAATTAATTTTGACCATTTTAAAGGGCATCAAGTCTTAAGCTGCACCAGGCAGCAAATATCCTAGCTACGCCATTGTTAAGTACTCATTACTATTACAACTCTTATCAAATAGTAATAAGAGGATAATTTAGAACATTAAAAATATTATCTAATTACGATTTACGATCCTTGCATATAAAGGATTTTAAAGGAAGAGTGCGTGTGAGTGAGATGTTGCTAATAATATGAGCCAAAAGGCCAAAGCAGTTGGTAATTTATTCGATACGATAAATTAAAAAGTACTTGAAAAGTACAAATATCGGATACAAACTATCGAGTACTAAAGTATCGGTATCGAAAGGTAATGTACTTGATACCATAAAGTATCGACACTTTTTTCATTCAGACATGATTTTATAAGAGGATTGGCTTGCCCTTCTTCAAAATATTTTATTGTTAAATATAAAATTATTCTATTTTATTTTTGGGAATATATGAACATAAAATAAATATTCTGTTGGAAGTGTTTATTTTTTATGTATACTATATCTTTCGTTCATATAAAAATTAAATGACAGCTGGCATTTGCATTTGACATAGTAATAGTACATCTACGTCGTCTGTAAAAACTAGATTTTATTAATAATACTTACTAGGGAGTAAAAATGTTATAAAGAAAGAAATAATTTATTTATGTAGTTAAAATAATATTGACGAATTACTATGGATAATACATATAATAACCCAATAAGACAGCGAATTAATAAAATTTTTGATAGCCACATAATTACTGATAACAGTGAAGCCCTGTATACGATTTCAGGATTGTGTTCTGCTAACTCGTCGTATACAAGAAGAATATTAGTAAATGAAATTGAAAAAAGAGATCTTTCGGTGAACAAAAATATTTTACTTGAATTTGGTAAAGTAAAAGACAAATTGCAAATTGTAATTGAGTCCTTGAATTCCTTGGATGTAGCAGTAAATGACATGTCAAAAAGATTACATGAATCGAAGACAAAAACTCATCACATTATAGCACAGACAACAAAATTGAAAGAAGACAAGCAAAAAGCCAAAAAGAAATTATTGTGGGTAAATGCTTTTGTAAATAATTTTTATATATCATCAGAACAAAGTAAAAATTTGTTTGATGTATCTCCACTTACACAAGACTTCTTCAAGTCTTTAGCTAATGTTGAAAAATTAAATGATAACTGTAGGACTCTTGTAAAATGTTGGTATCAAACTCCAGCATTTGATATTATGGAGACGATTGGATTACAGCAAGAAGCTGCAATCGAAAAATTATATCATTGGACTATTAGAGCATGTTTAATTGTAGACTCACCTCATAATGCTTTAGTACCTAAGGCTATTGCAAAATTTGAAAATAGACAAGTATTATTTTCTAATATACTTGATGAATATTGCAATGCTAGAAAAGCAATGGTTGTACAAAAATTTATAGATGTTTTAACTAAAGGCGATGATAATGGTTCTAAACCTATAGAATTTTATGCAAATGATGCCAAACGATACATTGGTGACATATTAGCTTGGGTCTATCAAATAATTCCAGTTGAGAAAGAAAATCTTTTTTCTCTTCTTAAGTACTGCAACTTGCCTGATAAAGAACTCAAAATTACAGAAGCACTTACAAGTATTATGGAGGCCTTATGTCCATTATTAAAAATTAGAGCTGAACTAATATTAAAACCTGATAAAGATCCATTAACTTTGTGGTCTATCACAAATCTTTTTATTTACTATAAAGAAATTATTCAGGTTATTATTATAAAAGGCCTCATGATTGATACTTTTGAAGAACTTAGTAAGAAAAGTGAGCTTGTGTTTCTTATGACACTGGACAGTAAAGTGCAAAAAGAGTTAAGTCATGGTGTCAAAGCACCTCCTTCAGATTTAAATCCATCATTTGTAGTAACTGATTTGGTTAGCTTTTTAAGAGATTTGATGAATACTTCAAATAACACTAACAATATTGATAAAAAAATTATAATAATGCATATATTGGATCCACTATTGCATGCAATCAACGAAACTGCATGCCATTTAAGTTCTACAGACATGTCAGTTTACATGTTAAATTGTATTTATCATATACAGTGTACACTTTCATTGTATACTATTTTAGATGATTATAATGAGAGGCTGCAGGCACAATCAGAGGCTCAAATTGATACATTAACTTCTGAACAAGCAAGTTTCTTGGTTGCAAACTTGAATATGGGTCCTATTTACACTATTTTACAGGAAAAGATTGATGGACCTCTTTCAGCAATACCTGGAATGGATACAAATTCATTGAAAACTTTTTTGAGTAAGTTCGATTTGTTTTTGGTCACTCCTGATGTGTACATTTTATCTCAATTAAACTTGCTTATAAGTCAAACACATAAATCATGTGTAAAGAAAAGAGCATTTGATGTAATAATGGCAATTTATGAACAATTGTATCAAGCTATTCATGAGCCAAATAATGGTTATATGGAACCACAGTCCATAGTGAGAAGAACACCTAATGAAGTAAAAAAGCTCCTAATATAAAGTTTGTTATTTATGACATATAGTCACTATGAAAAAAATATATTTTTATTTTATCATTAAAACGACTTTAATTTACATGAATTTGAATTGTATTAAAAAAAGTGTAAATATTAGACAGGCTAGGAATAATTAAATTTAAATGAATATTGTTGTGTATACATTTTATTCTCCAAATTTATGCTTTTCAACCTCAAATTCCTCCTTAAGCATAAAATTCCATTCAATTTACAGTTAAAATTCATCAAAGTAAAACTAATGTGGAGGGTGGTAATCAATCTTCTAAGTCAACGCAATCAAAATATACGTGTATTTATGCAACGATTTTGCTGCATTTTGTATGAATTTCTTTAGGTTTTTTACCCTGGTTACGATGTAGTACTAAAGTACTTAGCATGAATCATGCAATCCTAAATTTGATAGAATTATGTCGCTTAATTATCGAATTCTTATGGACATCTTCCAGTTCTATCAACAGACCCTGGGTATCATCTACCACCAAAGTTGTCGTTGTCTTAAATCATACGAGTTCAAATTCGATTAGCTTGTATCACTTAATTACTCAGTTCCTATGGCCATTTTCGAGCTGCATCATCAGAGCAATATTTTAGTGATAGTAACCAAGCACTAAAATATTAAATAAAATAAAATCTGTTTCCTTTTAATTTTATACCCATATTGGGTTGGCTGCTACCTTGAATTTGAGTTATTTTAAATGTATTGTGTTCGAAACTAAATAAAAATTTGGAAAATAAATCTTTTAGAAGATATCACGGTTTTAAAATACGCCGTCTGCGCTCACGCCGCCCGCGCCTTACGGCCTCCTCGGTGGCAGGCGCGCCGCTGAGGTGCGTATTTAACTACTTATAATACCTAATTACCTATTAACTATATAATACTATATTATACTAATATTACAAAATTTGTTAATCTCAGAAACTATATTTTTTAATTAAATAAACCAACTAACGATAGTTAGTTATTATTATTTTCAATAAAATAAGTATTATAGTTTAAAATAATTAAATTTAAATACTTAATTAAATGAATTATAAAAGATATCTCTTGTAATCTCAAAAACTAAAACAAAATAAGTAATAAACACGAAAGCAGAATGGAACACGGATCAATAATCTGAAGAGTTAACGTCGATGAAATTAAATAGGTGTTCGGACCGGAACAGTTTAAAACTCAAAATTAAATGTACATGTAAACGAAATGGACAGAAAGACAAAATTGTTGTGGAACTTGCAATGACTCATTCCTGTTCCGGAACAGCTAAGTTGGTCTAAACTGAAGTCTAAATGTTCTGGAACTGACCTAATCTAAATGACCGAAACGAAACACTATTAGTGCGCATACACCCAACACTGGTAAGTACTATAAGGGAATATGGAGTTTGTGTAGTGGTTACTTTGGCAGTATATTTTTTTAACATTTTCTTAAAAATAATATTGGAAATGACGTTGCCTATTGCCAGACACTTAGCAAGCAAACAAACTCCATATTTCCTGATAGTACTTACCAGTGTTGGGCGTGTACACACAGAAACTTTCAGGCTTCATAAAATAACGAAGATCTGACAAGACTACTATCGCCTCTTATGTAATAAATTAAGTTGAAGTATTTAATATTGAAATTGTTTAACTTGAGAAAAGCTTCCTTTATTATTTACATTTTATGAATATGACGTCATTAGGTCAGTCCTGGCGCAGGGGCACAAAGTGTGGTTGTAAACTCGGCTGGTTGTGGGTTCGACCCCCATTCAAAGAAATGAAATATTTATTTCAATTTATATTTTGAGACCAGTCGTCGCGCAGGGGCACAAAGTATGGCTCTTAATGCGACTGGTACTGGGTTCGATCCCCACTCTAGGAAATTAAATATTTATTTGAATATGTATTTCAATTTCTTCGCTCTGGTGTCGAGGCAAATCGCGGCGTTGAATTCCGCCTCTCAACACGCAATGCCTCCAGAATTTGGCGGAAAGTGGAGAACGGAGTATCGTAACACTAGACTTTCTCTGCTTATCCTATACTGAAGAGAATTGGAAAATAATTCATTATATCAAGTAATTTGTTACAATGAGTTATACAGAGGTTAGGATGGTCAACGATTCGTTTTAACAAGATTATAAAAATTATTGACCTCAGCTTTTTCGTTTATCAGCCTTTGCAAACTTTAAAACAACAGCAGCGTTTACATTACTGAACGCCAAACAATAAACATCAGACAAGTCTAAACCTGTCGAGACATTAATTTAATATAAAATTGACTATAGTATTAAGCTGCTAGGATTCGTTATGTAAGGGTAATACGTTAATGAAATTCATTAATTAGAGGTAAATAATACTTTCTTTTTATAAAAAAAGTAAATTAAATTAGCTTCACGCTGTATCCTGCACACAGCAGGGTAGGCAGAAGGAACACAGTGTTAAGACACTCCGTTCCCCACTTTCTGCCGAATTCTGGAGGCATTGCGTGTTGAGTGGCAGAACTCAACGCCGCGCTTAACCTCGACACCAGTGCGAAGAAATGGAAATATAAATTTAAATATTTCATCTCCTCGAGTGGGGATCGAACCCACAACCAGTCGGTTTTGCAGTCACACCTCGTGCCGCTGCGCCACGACGGGCTTCTAACTTTCTTTTTATATTTTGCAAAGATTGAAAATCCGTTATAAAAAGGTTTTGAACAATTGTATTCGTAATGTAAAGGTATATTTTGTATTAGCGGAGTTTGTTGCTAGGATCTGCCTGTCTGTTTACTCCAATTTGCACGGTCTGTAACGGAAGAGACAAACAAACAATTGGCCCAATTTACTATCACGAAATTTGAACTCTCACTTTACAATGTTGATTGTCATTTTAAAAATATTAAAATATTTCTTTTCTTGTCTATTTAACATATCATAGCTTAGTTATTATTAAGGCCCGTCGAGGTCACACGTGCCTTAGAAGTACAAAACTTCTAAGCCAGGAATAACCTCTGTTAGTTGTAGTTTATTAATAATATTGAAATGATTAAACTCAGTTTTTTATGTCATCCAGTGTTTGGTAAATTTTTTTATTGCTTTTTTTTGTACGTTAGCTAAAGTAAAGCAAGCTTTTTTTCTCTCCATTTTGGACTTAACACGTACGCACACAAATAAAGCTACTGAGCGACTGCGTCTGATTTTATGACGAAATATTGTCAATAATATTGCGTAGTTACGAGGCCATTATTGATCAATATTGTGTGTGTGGCTAGCCTTTGCCTGGCCGCACAAGTACACTAATATTGTCAATAATATAGCCTGTGTGCGGCCGATTTTCAATATTATTGTAGATTTCTAGAAAGGCTGTTTTAGCCAATAGTCAATAATATTATCGTGTGCGGGCGCGCTGCAATATTTTAGTTGAAAAAAAGACTTCAAAGGAGGTGAACGTTTCTGCTTTTTATTCAAGACGGACGACGAAAGCAGTGTAAATGGTAAAAATAATATTGATATTACTACTCCCACGGAAAAACAATATTTAATAGAGGTTATGGGAAACTTATTTAGAGCTATGGAATACATGTATTGAAGCATATCATGATAAAGTTAAAATTATCATGCGCTAAAAAAGCTTCTCGATATTTACAAAAAAATATAACCAAAAATAGATAATATTTTTATTTTAGAAATTATCTCTCATTTTCATGTATTTTTTTAAATTATCCTTTGTTAGTAAAATTGGTTGTGAAGCCATTCAGTTTTTTTTCTTATCTAGTTTTTAATCGATCTTTTTTTTATTGTCTTTTTTCGTAAGTTTCCGAAGAAAGATTTTACTACGAAATAACTTAGCTTCACGCTTTATCCTTAGCGGGGTATTCAGAGAGAACGGAGCGCCAAACGCTACGGTTACTACGAAATTGTGTCAATAATATTGAGTGTGTATAGCTAGTCTTTGACAAATGACAGATCTGACAAATGACAATTCGAAGTTATCTGTTTAGTTGACAATAGGCAACTAGGCAAGTACCAAGTAATAAATTATTGCAATAAAAATAGATACTTTAATTTATAAATTATTCCATGCTATGCAAGAAAATTTACCCATACATATTATCACACAACAAAGTACATTTTATTTATTTTAAAAATATAATAATGGCCAAAAGCTCTTTTGAATACGTAAAAAAGTTTGAACAGGATGATACTCTTTTGCCTAATACTTGGATAGTAGTAAGATTGGATGGAAAATGTTTCCATAAATTTTCAGAAGACCATAACTTTCAAAAGCCTAATGACTTAAGGGCTTTGAGCTTGATGAATTATGCCGCTTTTAAAGTTTTGCATGAGTTTAATGATATATTGATGGCTTTTGGTCAAAGCGACGAGTACTCTTTTATATTTAAGAAAAATTCTTCGCTTTATAAAAGACGAGCAGCTAAACTATTGACTACAATTAATAGCAAATTTTCTTCGTCTTATGTTTTTTATTGGAATACATTTTTTGATAAACAAGTTTTAAAGTATCCACCAACATTTGATGGGCGGATAGTTTTGTATCCTTCTGATGAAAATTTGATAGATTATTTAAAATGGAGACAGGCTGATGTCCACATTAACAATTTATACAACACTACATTTTGGACTCTGATACTACAGGGTGGTTTGTCTCCAGTTCAGGTAATTAAGCCTATAGTTATATGAATTTAAGTATACAACTTAATATTACTTTGTGGACTTATTTTGTTTTGTAATTTTATTTTTATTTTAGGCAGAAAAAAGATTATGTGGGACAGTCTCTGCAGACAAAAATGAGATTTTATTTAAAGAGTTTAATATGAATTACAATGATGAGCCTAATATATTTAAAAGAGGCACTTTACTCTTAAGAAAAACGTTTCTAACTGAAAATTCAAAGAAGTCAATTATAGTGGATGTACATGATGATATGTTAAAAAAATCATATTGGAAAGAAAATAGTGCAATACTTTGTTCAAAAGCAAATATTATATTTGAAGGTACTACAACACACATTGTTTCAGAGCAAATAAATCATAAGAACAGACAGTAACTACCAATTTTAGGATCAAGTAAATAAAATATTGTTTACTATTTAATTTTTTTATTTAATCATGAATCTATAATAAATTAAGATTTTACAATTAGCTGTGTTCCAATTGCAAATTCTTCATGTCTACAGGAAATAAAATAACACTGATCACAATTTCACTTTAAATACAGCATTCCAGAACATGTTTTTGGGAATATTTACACAAATGAATAACAATTGTCATATATTTTAAAATTATATTTATGGCAAATAAAATAGATAAATAACCATTAAGCAAATACTTGATTGCAATTTTTCCAAACAATTAAATAAATGGACATTAATATAAATCAAGTTAATGTCTTTGTGCAATATGGAAAATTAAAACAAGATTATGTAGCATATACTTAGAAAGATTTTAATATTTGTTTAATAACATTTATTTGCAACAATTCAATACTGAAATGGCCTGTATATATCAAATCAAAACGGAATGTTTAGCTTAATCTGTAATACAGTTAAAATAAATTGAAATAATATCATTTACAATTACATATATTGTATCTTCTACTATATTTCTTATATTAGTTTATTGATAAATAATACATTTCATAAAATTTCAAAGTCAAGACTCAAATATATTTTGGCTACATATTTGCAAGTAAGCAATAAAATGGAACATTGTAGTAACAGTAATTTACATTGAATAACATTATTTACATAAGAAGAATAATATAGCTGTTTCGGAGTTGACCTTTTTAGAATATGGGAATGTAGTTGTCAATTTTAGCTCGGTGTTTCTGTGCAACACATTCACTGATCCATACAATGTTTCGGCACTCTTGTTCCTTTAGTTTGAGGTATGAGTAGAATACCCCAAAGTGGAATTGTTGCAAGAATGCATTAACATTTAAGGACACCTGTAAAGAGAAAATAAATTATTCATTTTTGTGTTCAGCAATAGCAGATTGCAGCTTGCAACTCAATGAAGTGATCTCAAATCTTCAAACATATAAAGCAAAGATGCTCCCCAGAACCTTGTCTTATCAAAAAACAGTATCTTTTGTAATACTCCTTTACATTATATGGATATGCCACTGGATGTACACCATGCCTAATAAATGCTATGAAAATTCATAACCACCATAATGCCCACAAAAGGCAGATTGCAGGAAAAAATAGAAATTTAAAAAGATATATATAAAAAATTATCAGCATATAAGGGAGTGACTAAATCTGTTATTAAGGCATCTACATCCTTTATTAGGGGCATTGTAAATTGATTGACAGAATGGAACGAACACCTTGTCATTAGAGAAAAATAAAATAATTTTAAATTATACTTCTAATTATTATTCTAATTTTAAATATAATCATACTACTTTGATTATTGAACAATTGCATAATGAAATAAACAACCTTAATTTAAGAGAAATAACTTGCCTCATGTTCAAAGAATTTATCTTCCAAAGTTTTGTCTCCTACATTATTGCCAGCTCCTTCAAAGAGAGCTGAATATTCTGCATAATACTCTGCTACGGCTTTCACTTGTTCATAATCATCGGCACGGGCCAATGCTGCTAATCCATCAGGATTCAACTTTCCACAACGCGGGTAAAGTTTAGCACGATCATCCTTGGACAGTTCAGTTCCAAAAGAGTTAATTGTAATAATTATTGCACGACGATCAGCTTCAAACTGTAACAGATAACAAGAAATCAAATTTTAGAACTAAAGTTAAAATAAATAAATCAAATAAATCAGCTTCACGCTGTATCCCGCACACAGTAGGGTAGGCAGAGGGAACCTAGTGTTAAGACACTCCGTTCCCCACTTTCTGCCAAATTCTGGAGGCATTGCGTGTGGAGTGGCAGAACTCAACGCCGCGCTTAACCTCGACACCAGAGCGAAGAAATGGAAATATAAATTTAAGTACATATTTCATCTCCTCGAGTGGGGATCGAACCCACGACCAGTAGGTTTTACAGTCACACCTCCTGCCGCTGCGCCACGCCTGGCCTCAGAGAGGCCTAGAACTAAAGTTTGTTCTAACAATTGATTGATGTTTTTTAGTTTCATGCTTTACCAGATAGAATGAAATAATACATTTCTCCCAGTAAGCCTTAAATCCACAACCAATCACATTTATAAATGTTAAAGTTACCCTGTTCTATGATGGCTTGAATAAATATGTACTTAAATTTATTTTCATAATATGTATTTTATAATTTTCCAAGAGTCAGGTTATAAGGAATTATAAGTTATTGCTCTTCTAAAAGCACAAATTATAAAAAAAATGCATGTAATAGTTTCTATGTATTTTTCATGGACGTTATTTAAAAATAATCCCATTCACAATTAGAATATTATTAGTTTATAAGTCAGTAAATAGCGAATACTTACAGCCAAAATTTCACACATTACATCAGCTGTTGTTCCTCCAATCTGCTTGCAGAATTCATAGAAAGCTTCCAAGTAAGCCTTGTATAGAGTATTACGAATGATTTCAATGTTCATCTCATCTAAATCTTGTTCACTGATGCAATCGACGAAAAATGGTGCCAGTGGAGTGTCCACTAACACAGCATTGTAAAGTTCAGCAGGGGTGGCAGCAACATGAATAGCTTCCATTTGCTCAAAAGACCCAAGAGGATGACATTTAGGAATCAGTTCAGAAATAGGCCTCTGGTGCAGGGTTCCAGTAATCAGCAGAATGATGTTATCAATCATGTAACTGTAAGTAATGAAGTCAAGGAAGGTTGACATTGGTTCCACTGAGTGGTTTCTAATATGTTGGAATTCAATGACAAGCTTCTCACGCAGCTTATCATCAATAGTTGATACAGCAAGAGGGCTGGGCTCGTTAGCAAGGAATGTCCCATAATCAGTTCCTTGCAAGTGGAGTTTCAAATCTGTAAGTATTAAATTATGACTAAGGAAACTGTAATACTAAAAGGGGGTGTGGTATATACATCTTTTAATTAATTATTAATAGTATGTTATGTAATACGATAAATCTGTATGAAAGAACGATTTAGACAGAAGAGATATAAAAGAATTATTGAAACTATTTTGCTTACCTTCCAATGTTTCGCACTGGACCAAGTTCAAGTAATCAGCTTGCTTGAGTATTCCACATTTAAAACCTCGGCACAATCCCTCCAAATACCCAGCATCAATGTTAAAAATGCAACCTTTCATTTTTTTTGCAACCCTCTTGCCGTATTTTAACAAAATCAAGTTGTATCACTACAATCAAAAATTGGAAGAGGAAGATGAAACTCAATAGATCATTGATCATATGATAACTCCATAGACAATAATGTCATTCGCAGACAAATGTTGCCTTAAGAACGGAAATTTTTATTTATCAATATGTACATTTTTTAAATATTAAATAAAAATATATTTAATATTAAGCTTACAACTACAGTGGTTTTAATATTGTTACGCAATATAAGTAATGTTTTGCCGTAGAAAAATAGAAATCACTATTATATTTCTTAAAATTATAAGTAATTTCTTACGAATTCTAATTATATGAAATAACAACACTGGCATGCACTATACAATTTACCTGCAATATGAAACTGTCAAAAACCAAAATATTATTTTATTGATCACTTATTGTTTACATTAAGTTTAAAATTCGAGCATGTTTCACATAAGATTAAATATTTTAAAAGAAATCTATACAAAAGGTAAATGTTTATTTACACAGAGCTTTTTATGTTTAATTTTAAGATGACTGTACTTAATTTTGTTTTATTTTAGTGCCCTGCGCAAATTATTTATCTATCTGCAAATATTCAGGAAAATCGCACACAAATGCAGAATCAGAGAACATCAATAAAAACGAATCTAAAAGGTTAGCTGAATTTAGAAAAAAATTGAGAGAAACAACACCCATAAAGGACTTAGGAGAACAAGCAGAATTGCAGTCTCCTAAAGATGATCCATTACCAGCTTGGCCCAATAACACAAACCCTAACACTGGAGAAGTTGGTGGTCCTAGAGGTCCTGAACCAACAAGATATGGTGATTGGGAACGTAAAGGCAGAGTGTCTGACTTCTAAAGAAACTCTGGTTAGGTAGTTTTTATGTTAGTAGTAATTGTACTCAAGTATCAAGCTTAAAAAATGTGATAATGTGATCTGTAGTCTATTAGCAGAGCAAGGATATTTCTCATTAGGTATCCTTACACATTATGCTTGTTCCCAAATGACATTTTATAAATAATAAATGTAGAAGTGGAGGAGAGTATAAAATAAAATATAAATGTGTTGATGTTGTTTTTATTAATATAACTTATGTATTGTTAGCAGACTTTCCAATAGTTTTGGGCATCTTTTTATTTGTGGAATCCTCTAACTCTTTAGCCTTATAATAGTGTGGAGCAACTTCTAAAAGCCATTTACTTTCAATCTCAGTGACTTGTCTCATGAACTCTTTAGATGTGAAAACAAGCTCATGATAAATAACCCATCTGGGCAACTCTTCAAATAGGGCACTGTTGGGATGAATCATAACAGTCTGAAAGTAATAAGAAAATAAACTAAAGTAAAATATATAATATAAAGTGTCTGGGTTAATTTAAAGGAACAATATCATTATTTGTTTTCATATTTATTTGTTTAATGTAAGTAACTTACTTGATTATGTTTTACAGTCTTATAGTGCCCTCCTTTGGAAAATTTTGCAATATGATAAAAATATCCTGAAGTAATGGCTTTACGTATATTAGCATCTTCTGATATACTAGACACCATTTCAATTTCTACCCTTTCCATTAGTCCTGCCAATTGTTCACGCACATCTCTTGCTCTCTTCATAGACCTATATTGTATAAAATTTTCATAACACCATTGTACTGAATAATCAGAATCAACCCATTGGTTATATACATTCATCAAGGTTAAATGATCACCATGCTTGTGGAAAAAGTTTTTCCTTGCAGTGTCTGCATGTATAATTTTGTCTTTTGGTCTATAAAACACTGAACTGTTCACAGAGAGCATGGCAGCAATTGTTACTATTTCCTCAGAACATTTGTATCTGAAAAAATAAAGAAAAAATCTTTTAATTCAATGTCAGTACCAGTACTTTTTTTATACAGCTTTACACTGTTGTATCCTGCGCCCAGCAGGGTAGGCATAGGGAACCTAGTGTAAAAATACTCCATTTCCAACCTTCCGCTGAATTCTTAGGCCACAAGATAGAAGAATTTAAATATTTTGTATATAAAAAAAATAGTACCCTTAAATTTAAAAAAAAATTGACTGACCACTGACACAAAAGTGGTGTTGACAACTGCTTTCAACCTGCTGTAATCTTTAAAAATCAACACAAACTAAAAAAGTCATTTTTATGCTTTTACCCATTTATAAGGGTAGGTGAGACATTTCCCCACTTTTCCAGACCATTTACCTACCAGAAAGGATAAATGAATATTATATAAATATAATCATTATCCCCAATATTTTTTTTTTGTTTTAATTAAGTTTTAATTAATTTAAAGAAACGAAAGGAAAAAGCACATAGCTACAAATCAATACAAATAATATTTTACTTACTTTTCACTTGCTAGTAGCATCTTAGCAAGCATAGGGTCTGTGGGAAATTCTGCCATTCTTCTCCCAGCCTTGGTAAGTTCCCCATGATGGTTAAGTGCACCTAGTGCATACAATTGTTCCAAAGCTAGAACTAATGTCTCATGTGGGGGAGGATCTAGAAAATCAAAATGAATTAGATCATTGATCCCTAAAGCCTTTAAAGTAAGTACAGCATTTCCCAAGTTAATTCTCTGAATTTCAGGAACTGTGTTATCCTCCAGTTCATATTTATAAGCCCATGCTGTGTAAAGTCTAAAACATTTGCCAGGTGCAACTCTGCCTGCTCTTCCTGCTCTCTGATTTGCTGACGCTTTGGAAATTGGAACTACCATTAGACTTTCCATGCCAGTTTTAGAGTTAAAATTGTTTTGTTTTGCAAATCCTGGATCAATGACATATATAATATTATCAATAGTAAGTGATGTTTCAGCAATGTTTGTTGCCAGTACTACTTTTCGAGCTCCTTCAGGGGTAGGCTCAAAAATTTTTGCCTGCATATCAGTTGGCAAATTTGCATACACTGGCAAAATTATCAGTTCCTTAAGTTTTTTTCCTATTCTTTTTGTTCTTTCTTGTAACATTTCCACGCAAGTTTCAATTTCTTCTTGACCGGTTAAAAATACCAATACATCACCTAGTGGTTGAGTGGCGTGAATTTGCAATACAGTTACCACACAAGCATCAATATAGTCTGCTTCTGGAGCTTTTGTGTAATAAATATCGACAGGAAATCTCCTACCAGGAATTCTAAATATAGGGGCATCATCAAAAAATGTGGAAAATTTTTCAGCATCTAATGTAGCACTAGATATGAGTAACTTTAAGTCTGGCCTAAATCTGGTAATATCTTTTACAAGGCCAAACAATATATCTGTGTGCAGTGTGCGTTCATGGGCTTCATCAATAATCATCACACTATATGATGCTAAGTCTGGTTCGGATAAAAATTCTCTGTGTAATGTACCATCAGTCATGTACTTTATGACAGTTCTGTCAGATGTGCAATCTTCAAATCTTATGCTGTAACCAACCTCATTGCCTAACTTGACATTCATTTCTTGAGCTACTCTAGCTGCCACTGACATTGCAGCAACTCGTCTTGGTTGGGTGCAACCAATTTTTTTACCATCTTCCGTAAAACCTGCTTCATATAAATATTGAGGAATTTGAGTAGTTTTACCAGATCCAGTTTCTCCTTCTACAATAAGTATTTGATAATTTTTTATTGCTTCAATCAAAGATTCTCTGAATGGAAAAACAGGAAGAGATTTTTTAGTTTCTTCAATTGTCATTCGGACTTTTTGGTACTCAGATACCTTCTCATCTTTTTTTTCTTTATTTCCATCTAATTGCAATGCTTGTATAAAGTCTATTTGATCATCTAATAACAATTCATATTCATCATGAGCTTTAGCATCTTTTGCACCAAATTTGAAAAAGGCAGATTTTATTTGTTCCTGTTCCCATTTCTTTTGCTCAGAGTGTGGTAGCTTTTCATTTTCATCTACTTCTATATATTCACCTGTTAAATAATATAATTTAATAAAATTATATGAACTTAAATAAAAACAAACTTAATTTAACACAAAATTATTATTACATTTGTTGTAAAAAAATTAAGTAACAAAAAATATAAACACATTACCTTTTTCACCCTTTCCAAGGTCTCTTGGCATATGATATCTTTGAACATTTTCAAGCTCTCTAGCTTTTTCATGTTCTTTAGCGAGTTGTAATATAGTTTTTTTATGTTCTCTGTCTTTCTTTTCACGTTCAGTTAACCTGAAATGTTATAAAATTTATATAGATGTAAATAATATTAAAGATACATTTTATATTGAGAATGCTACTAATATATTTTTAATATATAAGGACAGGATAAAATCTTACACGCTTTCTTCAAAAAGATATTCATCATCAGCGATATCATCTTCCAATTCAACAACTTTGTCATCTTTCCTTTTTTGCAAATATTTACGTCTGGATTGGACTCGAAGCTTTGGAAGTAACTTATCACGATCTTCGGCTTCTAATTTTAATCTTTTTGCAGCTTCTTCATATGATCTTTTATTAGAGCTATCAGCAACTTTTTTGACTTTCTCTTCATCCCGTTTTCGCAACCGCGTAGCAAATTCATCACGTTCTTTGATATCCTTTAGCCGATTTTCTTCGGCACTGTCTGAATCAGAAGAGGAGTGATAACGCTTGCCGCGTTTATCCATTTTTATTTTTTTAAAAAGTAGTCTTTCTAATAGTACACGTTTATAACTCTCGTAATAAATAAATTAAGCATACATTTTCACGGAATCGTAACGAATAGAAAAACTATTGTTTTGTTTTCCATTTTATAATAACAAAAATGTTAGCTTTCACAAATAAATGCTTGTTTTGACTTTTTACTTAATATTAGTAATTTTTGACAATGACAGTTCCAACTTTTGTATTGCCCTCATGCGAGAAGTGCAAGTGCGCGTAATAATCGTCAATTTCTATTTAGCAGACTGCAGATCCGCAGACCGCAGAAGTATTGGTTAAACACCAGGTGCCTCATCAGAAAACATTGAGAAGAGCTGAGGACGCGTTAGGAGCAATCTGAAGTTCGAGATTGTACCAGTATAACGAGGTGAATAGACACAAATATAGGAAAGTCTTATATTATAAATATCTAATGATTTTCTTTAGTAAATAGATCGAAACTGTCCGTCCATCTGTCAAGACCATTTATCTTAAGATTTCGTAGAGATTTTAAGCTTAATTTATATTATTTAGTCTCTCTTTATACCATGTGAGGTTAGGGAAATGTAAAGAAAAACACGTTTGAATGTCGTCGATTGAGTCACAAAAGTTTTTATTATATTATATTCTTTAATTATAAATATTATTGGAATGTAGCCCGCATTTCAATCATATTATTAATTAGAGAGCTCGTAATTGAAAGTGAAAATAAATAAGAACCATTAATATTTTGAGGCCAGTCATGGCGCAGGGGCACAAAGTGTGACTATAAAAATCGACTGGTTCGTTCGATCACTATTTGAAAAAAAAAAATATTTACTTTAGTATTTTCATTTCTTCGTTCTGGTGTCAAGGCAAAGAGCGGTGTTGAGTTCCGCCATTCAACACGCAATGCCTCTAGAACTTGGCGGAAAGTGGGGAACGGAGTGCCTTAACGCTAGGTTCCCGCTGTCTACCCTGTTGTGTGCGGGATACAATGTAAAGCTGGTTTTTTATTTTTTTTATTAATTTTTTTTTTGCTCAATTATATTCGACAGCCTCATTGATACTTTTTATATTAAACTTGTGTAGTAGTGCGAAGTAATATAATAAAGCGGAAGAGGTTTTTTGTTTTATTGTTTGTTTAAACGCTAAGATTTCTAAATTTTTTTGTTTTGTATGAAAGCTGCAATCTTCAGGAGTGCTATAGGCTATATAAGATTACGATGTAAGTCTTAGTTAGCCTTAAATAACGAAATAACAATAATAAGGAATCCGAACAAATTGTTTTAAGCGCGTGTGCTCCAAAAATAGTTAATTATATGTCAATACGTTGTATAACAAAAATATTCAGCTTTATTAGTTCTAAAAAAAGTCCACGACACCGTACAAATAAGTACCGAAATAAGGTGCATATAAGCCTTTTGTCGACAAAAAATAATTGAAAATTGTAAGGTAATATTTCATCGATTTTTATTGGACTTGTTTGTTGAAACTTACGAGCAAAAGTTATTTCATCATACAGGAAGTTTAATAGTGATAATTTTTGGCTTTTATAGCATGTAATTTAAATGTATATTTTTCGAGAAAATGTAAGATTAAAATAATTCTATGCTCTGTTGCTCGCTGCTCTGGGCGCCCTTGTCGCCGTAAACGTCCTCCAAGTAATGCTTGCACTTTCTCAGAATTATGAAAACAAGTTGTTCATTGAATGTATCATAATAAAAGTATTAAAAGTGGTATGCGAACGAAGCTGCGAGTGGGCTGTTAGTAATATATAAAGAGGTATACAGTTAATTGTATAAGTATTGTATCTTATAAAGTATACAAGAAATTTATATATATTATAATGAAGTAACGGATCGCCCCTTTCTGTACATGGAAGATATACTTAAGAGAGAAATTATCATTATAATTAGGACACAAAACAGTGATTTTTAAAATCTTTGTTTGTTTGTCGGTGTGTCTGTTTCTCTGTATTATACATTTGTGCATCTTGATTTCAGAAACAGCTTAACTGTTCTTTAATTAGTGTTTTATTTACTTCAATCGGATCATAAATAAACAAGTTATATCACCATTCAACAACAAGGGGACGAAGTCATGAACGGGGCGATCAGGTCTATTTCATTATTAATCAAATGTAGACTTTAACTATAAAACGCTTTAAAACCAAAGTCTAATTTCTTATAAATACCAAATTTTTCAGTCATTATTTTAAATACATGTAATTATTAATCACAAAGAAATGTACTCAATTATGAAACACGTTTTGATATATATATTTTTTATTTAAATACAATAATAAGATGCTATTAACAATAGGTAATAACTAACAATAAGTATAAACTTCAGTTCATAGGTAAAATATTTTATATTAAAGACGAATACATTAGGTGAGTAAATGTAACTTATTTTAAATATGTAAAAAAGCCAAATTCAAATGCAATTATAATCTATGCTAAGGAAATGCTAAGTATTAAATTGTTTTGTAAATTAATAATACAATTATAAAATAAATTGCTCCTATTCCTCTTACTTATTTTACAGAATAAATAATTTCAAATAATTAAATAAAGAAACTTAATTCTTATCATTTAAAACGAATAACTTTCATCTTATATTGTTAAACTATTATAACAACTTATGTAATATCCTGTCTAATATATAAAAAAAAAGAGTTTATTGTAACAATAGATGTTTCATGTATACTATATATGTTCATATAAGCAGTTACGGTTTTACTAAATAAAATGATTTTAACTAAAATATTGTCAGTTATAAATCGTTAATGTAAATTAAATGCCATAAAACGAGATTTATTATTTTATATGTTCTATTATTCACCACCCAAATAAATCGTTAATTTATTTATTTATTTATTTCAAATCAAAATAAAAATAGTTAATCAAATATAAAAGGAGAATTGTGCTTTTTTCCTTAAAGATGCATTAATATTTCTATTTGATTTCTTCTCTTGCGTATTTTTACAATTTTCTTGAAAAAAATAAATACAAACATTCTCATGGCAATATCTTAGTAATTTAAATAGATTACTTTCACTAATATAATCTCATACTGTTGATGATTTTTCTAATTTCAACATATAAGAGATACGTTAAGCAAGTATCTTAATGTTGCATTTATTAAAATAGAAAAAATTAACAAGAAGACTTATAATACGAAATTGATTTTACTTAAAGTATGTTGGAGATTGCGTTATTAACAATTTTTTATTTATAACATAAAAATATTTAATTTAACGTTACATTTATACATATATATTAATATAGAAGAATGCGTTTTTCGACTTGCTTGCGGCATATGGGGCAGACGGTGATGCGGTCGCCGCACATCTGGCACATGCCGTGGCCGCACAGGAAGATCATGTTCTTGAGACGGTCGAGGCAGATTGGGCACATTGTCTTTAGAAAGATACATTCTTGTGTTAAATTGTATTATAGTAGTATTATACAAGAAATATAAGAAATTTAAAAAGCTTTAACTAATTTTTGTTTAGTTTTACGCCGGGTTCAGCCGCATTTAGTGTGATCTGGTTTATCCCCATTTAACATAGCCAGAGAGAATGTGATGTGAAAAGACAATTGTCCATTTTCCCCACTTTCGGCTGAATTCAAGGCATTGCGTGATGCAATGCCTCTAAACTCAACGCCGTGCTTTTGCTTTGATACTAGTAGCAAAGAAATGAAAATATTAAAAAATATTATTCCCCGAATGCAAATCGGACCCCTAACCACAACAATTATTATAATACTTTTTTTTTTTTTTAGCTTCACGCTATATCCCGCACACAGCAGGGTAGGCAGGGGGAACCTAGTGTTAAGACACTCCGTTCCCCACTTTCTGCCGAATTCTGGAGGCATTGCGTGTTGAGTGACGCAATTCAACGCCGTGTTTTGCTTCGATACCAGAGCGAACAAATTAATTTTTAAAAAATTATTTATATTTTGCCATTTGAATTTAATCAATTACATTTAAGCTAAATATGGAAAACGAGTACAAAAATATTTATGTAAAAATTTTAAAAATTCGCTTTTATTTTTTTCTATCTTCAGCACGTATAAGGAACTTAGTGTGAAAATATTTCGTTTCTCACTTTTCACCTAAAAGTTCGAAATATTACATATTGAGTGGCACAACTCAACGCCGCACTTTCTTTCTACTACAGCGATAATTATAATTTAGTACCCCGAGTGGGAATCGATCTCACAGTTAGACGCTTTGCTGTGGACGTCATAGCAGTCCGCTAATAAAATTATTGCTTTTATTTTAATAGCATAAAGGAGGCCGTCGTGGCGCACGCGTCTGACTCTCTGACTGTAAACGCGACATCACACTTGAGGCAGTTAATTATTTTTATTTCTCCGCTCTGGTAACAAGACAAAGTACGGCGTTGAGTTACGTCACTCAACACGCAATGCCTCGAAAGTTGGGAACAGTGTCTTGACACAAAAAATAAAAATAAAAGAATAACCTGTTCTTTTATGTCTTGTAACTGCTGTTGAAGCTTCTGTACGTCAGCGGCGGCTGGGGCGGCGGGGGCGGCGGGGGCGCCGGGGGCGGGCGCGGGGCCGGCGGGCGCGGGCGCGAGGGCGGCGGACGTGGAGGCGAGGGCGGCGGGGGCGGGGGCGGGGGCGGACCGAGATCCGTTGTTCATGAGGTGTGGCGCGGCCTGCGTGGGCGCTGGCTGCCCTTTGTTCACCTGCACCTGGGCTAAGTTGCTGTTGCTGTTGTTGTTGTTGTTGTTATTGCTGCTGCTGCTGCCACTGCTGCTAGCTTCACCCGGATCTAAAATTATACGTGAAGTAATTTTGTCAATATTGACGAGTTTATTTCCAACGCTATAAATTGTTACATTATGTTAAGATTGATAGTTTCAGATATTATTATTATTATTTATAATAATATTGCATAAAGCATCGACTGGTAGCACATTGTTCATTCAATTCAAAAGTGCTCGCAAAAGTGTAAAGTATCCTGGGGTGCACCAGCACAGAGATGAGAACAGTAATCCATATGAGGACGAACTTGGGTCATATACAGGGCCAAACGGCGTTATGGTGTAAAGTACTGTCTCGCTCTGCTGATGACACGCAGGCCAATTTGGCTTTATTTTCTAGTCACCCGAAACACTAAGACCATACTGGGCGCGGCTATAAGAGGAGTGTTATAGAAGACTGGTGACATATCTTCTTGGGGTTGAATTGAACCAAGTTCCTTTCACCCCATGAGGAAACTTTCCCGAGGGATGCTTCGACTGAAGACATACATTTATTTCGCCACTGGGCGACGTTTTCCCGAGAAAGACTGCGCAGCCGGAGTAAACAGCGTCCACTGTGCCATCATCTGCATAGCAATGAATGCTAGAATCCGAAGATGTTAGACATCGTCTTTGATATGCAGAAGAAACAAAATAGGAGACAGCATGAAGCCTTGGGGAACGTCAGCGTTTGATGCTGCGCCCAGTAAGAAAGTTGGCGATCCATTTGCATAAATTCTTGGGAAGCCTGTTTTGGCAGAAGCCATATTGACGGTGATCCTCCAGAAACCAAGAGCCTGGCTATTTATAATACACTCCATCACTTTCGAGAGTAGGGAGGTGAAGATGATCGGAACCATCGCTTTTCATCGGGATCGGGTGGATAAGAGCACTCTTCCACGAGTCTAGGACCTACGCCGATTGAGTAAAAGTTAATACCGGGTTCAGTTCAGGAGCACATGAACATAGCACTAAAGGAGAGATGCCATCTGACCCGCTCGACTTGTGACTTGTGTCCAAAGAGGACAGGTCGCCTAACAGGTTTTCGGTTGACAAAGTGATTTGGTTATAAAAGTGTTTTTCAATTCCAGTTTGTATAACCTCTGTTACCTTCGGGCCGGAGCGTGGTGCCTTGCGGCAGCAGCGGCGTGCGGCACTCCACGCACTTGCGCATGAGGGGGGCGCAGCGCGCGCACGCGCACACGTCGCCGCACGGCCGGAACACCACGGTGGCGGGCGCCGACGAGCACACCACACACTCGCCCACGCGCTGCCGTGATAGAACGCACGCGCGGCACACCAGGCACTTCTTTACCTGTGCAAAACATTTATTATTAGCTTCACGCTAGAACCTGGGAACTTGGGAATGTTAAGACACCGTAACGTCCCCACTATCCGCCGAATTCTCAAGGCATTGCGGGATGAGTTGCGGAACTCGGCACTGCGTTTTATCTCTTTAACAGAGCGAGGAAATAAAAATACCGTCACAGCATAAAGCCCTTTACATTTGAATTCGAAATTAGAGTTCAAAAGTGCTTAAATAAAATCTATTTAAATAAAAAATATCTTGAATTTAAATCAATTTGCATTAATATTTCACAAACGCGCTATGTATATCTGCTAATGTAGTTATTATTAAATATAATTGTCGTTTGATACCTATGAAGACGATTCATTTATAAATACTAAATATACTACAAGCTACCATTAAAAAAATAAAATAAGTGTCTATTCTGCTATTCAATTATTATATTTATTTAGTTATAAATAACATCTATGTAAAACACCAAGATTTTATTGTAATATACAAGTAGATTAGTTAAAAAAAGGACAAATCAGTGCGATTCACTGAGCAATGAGTAATTGAACTTGTAAGATTTGATTATAGATAAACATTCTAACTGAGAATCACAACAATATAATTACACAAAAATAGCACAACACAAAGACTTAGGTACTAGTATAGCTTTTTGTTTACGATATATTGTATGAAAACAAAAGCAACTTCTTCATTTCCTTATCAACTGAAGAAAACATATATTGTCATAATTTGTCAAAAAGGTAAATATTTTTTACAATATTATCTCTCGGTTAATTTATTTAATTGGCAACTTACTCTCGCGGCACAGACATTGCAACAGCAAATATGCCCACACGGACGGAACAAAGTGTCTCGCTTGGCATCCGAGCAGACGAGGCACTCGTCGGCGGTAGGGTCGTTCTGTGGTACCTCGACGTTGGCAGGCGCCTCGGCGGTCGATGTCGACGGAACTGCTGCCATTGAGAAAGACCCTGATTCGCTTTCTGGTGTCGTATCGCTCATACTCGTGCCCTCTTTACGACAAGTGGTTAATGTTTTACGTAGATTCGGATCTGGACATAGGTCCAATGGTGTTTGACCTGAAAGAGAAAGTATTTTTAAATTTTTAATATAATATTATACTTATTTATTTATGATTTTATTTTAATATTATACTTACATCTTAAATAAAACCATTTCTCATGGATACTATTTTGCCAGTTTATCAAATGTTATTATGTTTAAAGAATATTGTAAAGTTATACCTTTCTTATTTTTGATGGTCAAGTCTGCACCATGTGCCGCTAGAAAGCAGGCGATAGACGCAGAAGATTTTTTTTCTTGTGCCTGGACAAAGCTGCTAAAGTGAAGTGAAGGACGTACGTCCTGAAGTCGCCGTAACTGTTGTAGTGTATGATGACGCAGAGCTTCGTGAAGCGGGGTGTCTCCATCCTTAATTAAAATCGTAATGAAATTTAAGATAACGGAAAGTAAAGCATATTTATTATACATTATAAATAAACAATTACGAAAAATGGAGTATTAGAAACTATCAACCAATTTTTATAACTATATATAACCATACCAACCATAAATATGTATATTATAAGTAAAATATAATTTCTTAATACAAAATCTACTATTAAGAATTTTTAATAAAAATATCCAACTGCATTACCTTATCGCAGATGTTAAGATTAGCGCCGTGTGCGACGAGTAGCCTCACTATCTGTGTGTGTTGGCGTTCCACGGCGAGGTGCAGGGCAGTTTGCATGTTCGCGTTCTGTAGGTCAAGCCGAGCCCCGCCGTGGACCAGCAGCTCCGCCACCTCGGAGTGGTTGTTGAACGCGGCCAGGTGCAATGCGGTGTACCCATCGTCCTTCGCATCGTCCATTATCCAAGGACGTGGCAATTTACCGAGCATTATCTTCATAGCGCTGTAAACGTTTACATTTTATTTTAGTATTTATACATATGTTATTTGAATTTAGTAATATAAGTTATGTAAACCTAAAACATAAATTAGATAAAGTTTGCAAGGATTATAATATATATTTCAATGTTGTAATAAAAAAAAACGTTTGACGCCAACGTGGTGCTGGGCCAGCGTAAGTATAATATTTTTTCTTAAATTATTTTCATTTTTCCAGTCTAGTAAAATAAAGTGCCATTAGGTTGTCCGCCATTGAACAAGTAATATCTCTTAACTGAGTGAAAAATAAAGAAAGGAAGGGCTTGGCACTAGGGTCACTCTTCCAACCCTGCTATGCTATGCGGGAGAGACAAGTCATTGAAAAAGAGATAAAATTTAATTTTAATAAAAGAATATTTGAAGCTTTTACTAATAATTTTCTAACTGAATAAAATAAATTATGTTCAGTTAGAGAAATACTTCTAAAACAAATATTATATTTTAAAAGATAAGTTTAAAGTTTTGTTGAAAAGTTCGACGCGCTATATATCTACAGTATATATAAGTAAATATTTAATTTGTTCCCAATTTTCAACTCTATGCTTTATTCTCTCTTATATAGCTATAGCTAAGTGCTCCCTGTAAGGGTGGGTAGAGGAAGTATATTAAGTTAAACTTAATTTAACATAGTAAAATAAAAAAAAACGGATGACTCTCTTGTTTATTTTTCAGAATTCGTTGATTTCTAACTCGATTATCGCAAAAGTTATATGAAAGGGTATCGAGTACATTTTGTTAAACTAACAAAACAAACGAAGTTAAAAACCCCCACGCAGGGTTAAATTATAGACCTCCTGCTGAGAATTATTTATTATTGACTCTTGTTACATCTGAAATATTTACGTTTTTACAGACACGTATAAAAAGAATATAGAGTCATAAAAGAAAATGCGTATCTGATACTTAAATTGGTAATTTTGGTTGCGGAAATCCACTAGTAACGGAAAGGTGGTTGAACCCAGAAGGCAAATAGCACTAACGTCGTGTTAGTAAGATGACTGTAAGGTGCTGTAGATCAACAAGAACGCGCTGCTTTAATAAAATGTAATATTGGTCTTCGTCAAATTAGTTATGAAGATTTGTTCATCGTTTCATTTGAAATATGAATTAAATTGTTTTTTTTTAATTATCTAGAATGTAGGATATTCACTTCGGTAATAGGAGTAGTAATGACAAAGATGGCAACAATAAATTAGGTGAAATACATTTTAATATGCTGTGTTATGTTCAAAGAGTAAAAACGAACGAACTAATTAAATAAGGTCAAACGTCGTGGCCGGCGGGCGGCGCTCGTCCTACGTACGCCAACAGTTGGAATCTGATCGTCGCGCGCCTCGTCTCGCGCGTACGCATACGCGATCTTTACTTTTCAGTGTATATGTTTAAAGTTTTTCCAGCAGGGACATATTCAAGATATGATTCTTACGCTTTATCATTACCGTTATAAGGATCAAGTGATTTTCTTCATATGCAAAGTTTTCTTTTCTAATATGTTCGTAAGTGTTCATGTAGGCAGGCAGTCATTTTTATAAATAATCATAATGTAGAGAAATATTATGCTGTATTTTTAAAATAATAAATAATAATCATTTGTAAAAAAAAGGTACCAAAGTTTTTTATCACTTTAGGTGAGCTAACACCGTATAGCGTACGTAATATTAGAAATTACAATAAATAAAAGAGCTGTGAAGGTGATATTTAAATTTCAAATATTTGTAAGTCAAACCAATATATCTACAGTAACAGTGCAAGGCTTAGGTCAAACGAAACAGCGTGTTATATTGATGTTAACATAAAATATAAACGTGTAACTGAGAGTATTCGGTTGTAAGCGTTATAATATTTAGTAAATACTATTTACTAAATAGCATTTGTCAGTTTCATGTCTTCTATAGTTGTTACCAGGCACGCCATTTATTCGTCTCGTACGCCACATTGGGTGACGCCATTGTAATAATGTGATTTTTAATTGTCATATCTTAACATGTGCTTAATTAACAATTTATAACTGAGAACTATAAATATAATGTGATTCATTTAAAGTTAATCTATTAGTAATGGAATATATTTATTTATACATGGTTAAGCTACGGGTACTACGTCTAGTTCATATAATGATTTCTTAATAACATAACAACACAACAATCACTAAAAACTAAATATATACGGTTAGATAGAACGGTTTTAATATTATATTTTTTTTAAACGAGGTGGCAATATCAGTCAGCGGACGCTAATAATTATTTTTGAGATAGGTTTTTTTTAAATAACAAATGACTATAATGTAAAATGTTTATTAATGCAACACCCAAACCAGCTAGAGAGATATTGTACGTCTAATTAACAAAATTAATAAAAATGATTAAGTTTATGTATGTAAAATAAAATATTATAATCTAAGTTATAAGAAACATATTTTTTCATAGTATTTTCTAAAATATTTGAAATAATGAACTAGTATATGCTTTATTATATTGTGTTATAAGAAATGAGATAAAAAAGATTAAAATGCGTCGATAATATTGTACACGGATAAAAGACATACCTAGCGTTCTTCAATGTGCTACGTTACAAACAGTTAAAATTTTACTATAATATTGCTGTGGGTGTAATTATTTGTTGTTTTTAGTTACTTAAGTTCTGGAAAAAATAATGGATATTTACTATCACTAGTTTCTTAAATATGCGTGTACCCTATTTCAAAAATAAGGAGGTGCAAAATTTAGATTTTGTTTTATCAAACATACCGTGTAAAATTTAACTAACGTGTTTATTTCTATTTGTGGAGATTGTTAAACAAAACTTATGATTAATGCCTGGACTGCAGTACATTACATTAAGTCAATTGGTAAAATAACTAAAAATGGATTGATAGACTACGAAAGTACAATATTTTTTTATATAGATTTATTAAATATTTTTAATATGTTTAAAGTGTTATTCCACACTTAGGAGAGAAAAATACTTATTTAGAAAACGTATAAAAATTTTTACGTAGCGGAACTGGAAACTCCTGGTCGGTTTCCAGGAGGCGCGGGTTCGTACGTTCAAATTGTTTATGCGTTTTCTAAATAAGTAGATTTATTAACGTGATGATGATAGCTATCGTTATATGGTATAGGCACAACACAATCAAAGGCATGGTGCGCCCGAGCGCATCAAGCGCATCAAGCGCCACATTAAGTGCTCCGCGTATACATACGAAACAATCGAGCTGTGAATCATTGCGCGGGCTCCGCATTGATCAACTGAGTGTTCCAGAATAGTGGCCGGAGAGCGCACGCCTTGCCCTTACCGCCGGCCTGCTTACCGAGTCCATATAATGAATTATTGAAGTCCAGTCGCGACAGAGTTTACAGAACACATTAGTAAAGTTGAGTGATCGTATTCTACCACAGTGATCTGAATCCCCGCGGATCCAGAATAGTAAGTTATGGAAATATGCGTTTGGGGCAGCAGCGGGTAACTGTGGCCAATAACAATGTTACATTAATATTCAACAGGCGCTCTTTGGTAGTTCATACTCTAAAACAGCATCGGACTTCTTTGCTCGATAGAGTTCTTACAAGATAGTAAACATTTATAAAAAATATTTATATCATTTCATTTAACATAAGTTTTTATGTTAAATGAAATGTAGAAATAAAATATTGTTGTGAGATATATGTATAATGTGTATGTAGGTACTCGTAGTTTGTATGAGATGAGTCCTCAATCATTTCCATTATAATAATTCTAAAACATCTCTCCTGCGTGCTTATAGTATACTGTGATGATATCAAAATGCTTACAAAACTATGTTGCAGTAAGTAGACAAAAGATGAGTTGGCTGTAGTCCCACTTGTTTGTCTACGAAAGTTTGCCAAAATTCTTTTATTGACTGAGTGAATGCAGAGCTTTACAGCCAACAACGGAAATTCTCGGCCACAATACGCCTGCACTGCTAGTTTGATAGCTCAACTTTGCAAACACCAATTCTATGGATATATAGTATGCTGGCTATATAGCTTTTATGTTTTTTGTAACAAATGAAAGCAATTTGTTTTTTATAAGACATATACGTTTTTATATGATTGTACATAACAGTATATTAGTTATTACTATATGAAATGTCAGTTTGGTGTAAACATTTGATGGAGGTCAGTGAACGCTGAGGACTGCCAGATCTAGTGTTGGCCACTATGTATAGCACGCCACCATGCGCCATGCTACCCCGCGGGAGGTGACAGTGGTGGATGGTGTTCAACTAATAATAGCCTCCCCTCCAGCGCGGGCATCGGGACGCTGACGGGAGCGCGCACATGTGGCGCCCGTCGCCGGCACCGTGTTCTGCGTGCCCGTTTATTTTCGATACAGTCGTCACGCGGCGCGGTTTACAGTGGTCCTTACATAAGAGCCTCTAGCGAGGCGGCGATCGGGACTCGTCGTGCTTCGTGCACTTCGAGTTGCGGCGAGCTGCAGGTCGGTGCACGTTTGAGTAACCGATCCGATAGACGCCCGCCGCCGGTTCTATTTCGGGAAAATACAAATTTGGACTGGATGGTACTCGCGACTCGAAAGCTAACTCCGTCGGTTGACTCCATTTTTAGACCTGGACTGCGCGTGCGCACTGTGCCCGATGCCAGTGCCTGACGAGCTGCCATGAAGCCGTGTCGCCAGCATCGTCTTCTTGATGGTAGCTGCCGCGTAGTGGTCACTTTATAGCTTTCCTAAAGATGGCGCCGTGCTCTATTTATCCTTAATAAGGTGTCGTATGGTAGTGAAACCTATAAGCCTACATTAAAAGAAGAATGAAGACACATAGCCTAGCGCGAGTTCCGTGCTTCCTTACTTCCCATAGTATTTGAAATCATATGGAATGTAAAGAAGTATGGAGCTGCGCGGTTATGCCTGCGTGATAATAAGAAGATCGGGTGAAGAATTTTCATTGTGACGAAAAGGATTTATTGTGAATTTAAATTAACAGTGTATAATTATATTGTAGATTTTGTGTGGGGCCGGGTTATACTTAAACTACAACGTCTCAAACTATGGATTTCGTAAGGTGTAATTTTTATGATATTTTCTGTGTTTTGTATTAAATTCAAAAAAATCTTTAATAAAATAGAAATTAAAACTTAATTATGTACCACGCTTAAAGTATTTTAAATTTAACCTAACGAGGTACTTAGTTTCAGATATTTTTTACAAAACAAAAATATATAAGTAAAATTATTTATTAGGTAGCGAGATGTCGTAAAATAACATCTGGCGCGGTTTAGGTAACAGTTCTGACTAAGGCAACATAAATAAACGTGCGGTTAATGTTGGTCGGAATTCCTCGGAAGAAAACTTCATTATATATTTCAACATCTTAAAACATTATTTGCTTATTTTTCTATTAACGTTAAAATGTTAACTATGAATTGAAATTAGTCTATAGGTAAATAATATTTATTTTACTCCTTATTCTATTGGGTTAAAAAACCAATTATTTGTAAATCGTCATCATCATCATCATATATTCTTTAAACATTTTGTCAAAATGAGATTTAGTAGAAATTTTATTATTACAAAACTATGAATAAATCTTTTTGTTTCAAGGAATATTTGGGACGTGACATTGTCTTTGGTGGGAGCCGTATCGATAAAAAAGGGGAGCACAAAAAATAGCCGCGCCTGCGTCGCATCTGGAGGAACACTGCATCTCATTATGCGGATCGGTCGCGGATGAATGGCATCGTGCCCGTGCCCGGCCCTGCTCGCCCGCCTGCAACCGTCGTCTCGCTCACTACTTGGTGTCTTCACATACATTTCTGACTCACACCTAATACTTTTTGTGCATGTCATATATTAAATGTTACTTATTTAGAATCTAAATAAGTATTTTTCTTTTCCAAGTGTGGAATAACACTTTCAAAATGTTAAAAATATTAAATGTTGTTTGTGTGGTAAATCATACAAAAATAAATTTGTATTTGTAGTAAATTCACTATAACCACATATTATACTATAATTATAATTATATAGACAATTATAATTATTGGTATTCGTAAGTAATTAAATGAAAATAATATATATATTTATTATTAAGTTAATTCATTCCTGTAGAATATAAAATTGCAAATATTCATACGAATTAAGAAGCGACAAGATGTTGTATAAGAATGTTTAGAGCTCGTTTAATTTTATTTCAAAATTTTATTATTGTTGTTCTTTTTGAAAAAAAAAACAGAATGTTTTTATATTTTAAATAAATAGATAATATTAAAAATCGTAAAAGTTTTATAAATAGTAATCAATAAAAAGTTTCTAAACTAACATGTATGATTATTTTAAGCAATTCCAAATTTATTTAACACCGCTTAGTCTTAATTTTAAAACTATTTACAACGAGACCTTCAAAGAATTTTAATATTTCATGAAATATATTAAACTTATAATTATAGTTATGATTTAATGTCAACAAAAGATTGATAAAAAATATACAGATCGTATAACTTCGTAGCAATCCTCAAACTTATATAATTTGTATATTGCTCGCAAAAACTAGGTGATTTGGGGTGCCATTAAATCATAAGGGCTAAGCCGCTAGTATTAGGCCAGGTTCCGTTCATTGTTTCAAAACAGGGGGACGATGACGGATGTAGGGCAATGGCAGAACATTGTAATCAAAGGCACACACTGAGACCTCAAGGAGTGGCCATTACTTTTACTTTTGCTTGTCTGCGCAACCGAAACTATAAATATATCATGAATTGTTGTAACTTAACTCCTCACCACATAAGAATAAAATAACATTTTGAATATAAGTTTAACTAAATTTTGTAAATTAATCAAAACAAATTGTGACATTATATAATAGGCATCTATATTTAACATAGTAATAGACATACTAAAAAGGAATAGCTAGATAGGTATATTATGATTTTTTAAACATGTGTACGGTATTTAAAATGGTGAACAAGAAATATTGAAGAGTGCACACTGCGCCATGAGCCCACAGCCGACCGATCCGCGCCCTTTAATAGTGCACGCCTTTTACTATCGCACAAAGGCGTTTTCTATGAGAAAGGGATCTTGACCTACCAGTTCGTTCAGAATGTTCAATTCTCAAAATGACGTTGAAAAACAATTTATTCATGCATCCATGCAACGACCGTCGCTGACAAAAGAATATAAAACTAGACAGGGGTATAATGAATGCTAGTCAATGATTTTAATAGAGTTACTTACGTGCAATTCGGCTTAGCGTTGTTTTTTTAATTGAACGGATGAATAGTCTCATATATCCATAAGAGTTGTAAAAGCTTGTTTGTTCTTGTATTATTTTTTAGTAATGTGCCTATAGCTTAATATGTTATATATATTAATGATAGAAAAAACTAAAAATTTTATAAGATTAATTATGAATTAAAAATATATTCAATAGATACAATCTTGTACGTTTTTCAGAAGGTATTTTTTATGTATGACATAACACTGTCTGGGCATCATATATATGATTTCTGTAGTTACATAATAACATAACCTAAACAGTATTTTTATAAAAGTACGCAACTTTTAATAAAAATAAATTATCTTTTTATAAAAATAAAACGATTGTAAGTATATTTCTTCGTCTTTAGCTATAGCGTCTATAGCCACATATGTAAAGATTCGTTTTAGGTAGGGATGCTGTCATGGTATTTGTATGGATGACGCGAAAATAACCATTAGAATCTTTGGCATCAGTCCAGAGGCCGCTGAAAGTTTCCTGACGACTGCCCTAGCTCGTGTATACGATTTTTATATTAACTTTAATATAAAACTATACTCAGAATATTTTTGTTTTTCGCACAAACGAAGCTATAGGTTAAGAAAAATGTTACGTTTTATACGCATTTATAGTATTTTATTTAGTATCTTATATGTAATTAAAAGAAAAATTTACAGCAATGTGCAAATAAAAGAGAAATGTGTAAAAAAAATTAAAAAAATAACTATTCACACTTTTTTTATTTGTTCATTTGATGGATAGCGGTTCGGTTGCGGAGTTTCGATATTACCGAGCCGATTTCAATGATTTGATCAGGATTAAGAGCAGCTACAATTTTAATCTGTTAACATCCAGTTGCATTAAAGAGAAATTTCTGTTTGCGGTATTCAGTTCGAATGGTTTTGGCATACTTAATCAATTATTTGTTTCAAGATTTCATTTGTATAGTGAAGCTCTTACGTAATGACTAGATAGCACTTTGTATAGATATATGGATATTTAGCAATTGCATTTTATAACATAAATATATTTAGATATATTAGAAGTATTCATTTAATATTCAATATACCAATTTATATTATCTATTATATATATCGTACCTATATCTACTTAGTCGGAATTTCGAATCCATGCTTAATTTTAATTAAAAAAAACCAAAATATTGTATAAATAACGAAATTAATATTAATAAGCAAAGTAAAAATTTTAATCTTGGAAAATATAAAATTAAAGAATATGCTTTGATAAATCTTTTTCACGGATGTATTTAAAAAAGAGTAAGCTAGTACATGTCGCCATACTTAAGCTGAGCTTTGCATTTGTGTGGGTGTTCCTTAAAAGTAGAGCTAGAAAAAATCTTTTAATAATCAAGTTTGTTATTAGAGATCTAAAAAAATTTGTTGTTTAACATAAAGAAAACAATTCTTTTAGATCTGACATTGCATCCTCATAATTTTGATGTTTCATTTGCGTTAATTATAAATCTTTTCATTTTAACATCAAGAACAGCGCTGTGTCAGGCTGTTTTTTTCTTTTTACTTTACTTGTTACTGAATGGTCATACATTTTTCATTGTACTTTTGTACAGTGATAGAGCCTACTTTTTTAAAAATATTAATAAATTGCACACAAAAATAAAATATAAAAAATTAAATGTGAGGCTGCTATCAGTAAAAGAAAGCAGTATAAACCAATTTAGCCAAGCAAAAGATGCACCGCTCAAGACATCTGACGTCACATCTACACTGTATATGAACACTCTCACAAATACAAAGCTCAGCTTAGACTTCGCGGACTGCATCTAAGTATGACGATGTTAAATTAAGGTATCAATCATCCTAAACTATATCAACGGTAATTGATAAAAGTTCCAGCAAGTCATTAATTGAAAATTTGTTTAAATTATAGTGTTAAAATATGTATGTATATTTTAATTTCAATAAAATTAAGAGATGTCTTGAACACCATTGACGTAAACAAAGGTGAAAACTACCGTAGTCAGGTGAAATTGTACATGTACGTATGTATGGATATAAGTTTTGCATGCATTTTGTGTCAGCTGCCAAGTGGCACTCTATCTCATGAGATATTATATAAAAAGTAACTAGCGCTTTACAGCTTTGGTGTCAGCTTTGGAAATGACTAACACAAGGGAAGAGTTAAATTGTTCCTAGTAATTCCGTTAGATGGCGATACAGGCAACGTAAATTATATTATATGAAGTTTATACACCTACATATGATTATCTAATACATATTTTGGTACAACTTACATCATTAAGATTCATTTTTAGAAAATAAAATAGCGACAACAATTCAAAACTTGTTTAGTTACATATTAAAATTAAACAAAAAAATGTAATAGCTTATCATGGAGGAAAAATCACTATGGGTTTTTTATAATAAGTGGTTTTAATTAGTTTTATTTATACATAATGGTAGCAAAAGTAGTTAGGTACAAAATACCAAAATCTATAAAAAAAAGTGTTAAAGTTGAAGAAATAAAATGGAGACAAATTAAGAGAGAAGAAAGAATATATATGTTTCATTTTCAATTACATTTCATTACTTTTCAGTATATTACATGCTGTATTCATCGGGATATTTGAATTTCGAGCTCACGTAAGCCTTAGCGAATTACCGGCAAGTGCGTACTTCACAGAACTTGGCACGCCGCTACGATAATACTTTGTTTTTATTGTATGCGCGCTTATCACTTCTTCTAGTGAATACAATGGAGATTTTAATATTATACAAAAGGAAACAGTTCTTTATGTAAATGTATCAAAATGTTTTAGACGCTGTTGAGAAATTTCATGTTTTGGAAATAAATCGATATATTCGTAACACAATTGTAAAATATTAGCTTCACGCTGTATCCCGCACGCAGCAGAGTAGGCAGAGGGAACCTAGTGTTGAGACACTCCGTTCTCCACTTTCCGCCAAATTCTGGAGGCATTGCATATTGCGTGTCGGAACTACCGACCGACCGACCGAACTCGTGACACCAGAGCGAAGAAAATGGAAATATAAATTAAATAAATATGTATTTCATTTCCTCGAGTGTTGATCGAATCCATAACCAGTCGCACTTACGTCACGCTTTGTGTCCCTGCGCCACGGCTGGTCTTATCCTGGATGAAGTTGTTTTGTGTGACGCAGTGTTTATTTTATTGAATGAGTTTGTCAAATATTAATTAATGGTTAATTGGAATGTAGCAGCAAGGACAGTCGTGGCGTAGGGGCACAAGACTGTGTGACTGTAAACGCGACAAGTTGTGGGTACGATTCCCAAACGAGGAAATGATTATATAATATTTCCATTTTCTCGTTCTTGTATGCCTACAAGAACGAGAAAACGGCGGCGTTGAGTTCCGCCACGGGTTATTTTAATGGGAACGGAGTGTTTTTATACTAAGTGCCCAGGGTCCCTTTACCTGCGTTGCTACATGAAGGACACAACATGAAGCGAGAATAAAAAAAACCATAAGTATTTAAACAGGCAAGTTTTATGTTAAGATACACAGCCATCATAGCCATCCTACCCATCATATTTAATGTTTCTTTAGAAATATGCAATATATAAGTTAATATAATGTATAGGTCGATTTAAAATTATATCATAATTATAAAAGTATATCAATGAGACAACCAAAATTTCATTTGCATAGGTCAAAAGGCATAAGCTCATCCGCTATTCGCTGTATGGTGTAAACTAGTTATGAAAAGGTGGTATTTAAACTCGTTACATGTAGCAAGGGTGACCTTAAATGAGTAATTAGTACCATGTGTGCCCGAGCCCGTGCCATCAGTAACGCGCCGCCTGCCCGGGACTGCTCAACCGCCCATGATATAATAAACCTACGTGAAATTATCTTTGCTAACAATTACTTAGACTTGTTCCTAATTAAAATTTTCCCTATATTATTATTTTCCTTCTAGATATTTGTATTATGAGATATACAATATTAAGGATTGCTATTTAGAAAAGATAAGTAATTTTGCTAATAAATAGACAGGGTAGATGTCCAAGGACGATTTTTAATTTTGACCAATTATTACTCATGATCGTGATTCACAGTAAAACCTTTTCTTTTGATATTATCGGCCTCGCTTTCCGTGCCTGATAAAATAATCGTAAGCCAGGCTTTTGGAAATATTAGAATAGAGGTAAGCTTACCAGATTTTCAGCCTCCATTGAGAAGCTTATGTAGAATATGGAGCGGTTTTTCTGGACTTGCATTAAAAAGGTGAGTAAGAAATAGCTAAATTGTATGTCTTATAGGTTAAAAGCTTATTTTATATTAAATTTATTTTTATATTTAATACTAATTGGCCCCGCTTGTTCAACACAATTATTTATTTTCTCGTCTCAATTACTTTCATGATCTAATAACATTATCATAATAAATATGTAATGTATGGAACATATATAGTTAAAGTTTTAGCCAATTCTATAAAATACTTATTTTGTAGCAATATTGTCCCATGTGACTTTTTATATTGACATAACTTTTTTATTTGTATAACGATTGCAATAAACTACATTTAAATCGTTAAGCCGTTGCTGAGATTAGCGTGAACAAATCCAAACGCAAAGAGACAAACAGACGAAATTTTAAAATATCTTGTTTTGGATTCTATTACAATAATAAAGGCCCCTAATAACATTTTTTCTTATATACATTCCATGTACAGACACCGAACCGTTACGATTTTAGTATAAATATCGATATAGATATACAATAATATAAGTCCAGTATAAACTTAAAGTATTAACATGCAAAATATTAAATAGCCTGTGTGTTAATATTGTCTTTAATTACATCTCGAGTGAAAACAGAACTTGTCACTCATATAGAGAGAAACCTCCGATTCTTTTGTCTGTAAAGTCGAGAATGACACAAAATTCAATCAAAAAAAACTTTGAACTCTCATTTTACATGTATATTTTCGATGGAATTAAAAGTTTATGTAATAATTCCCTTTTTATTTAAAATTTATTTATATTTATATAATGTATTATTTATTTAAATAAAAAAATATTTATAAAAACAAAAACCCCGACTGCATAAAACTAAAAAGAAATCTTTAAATTATGCGGGGTTCCTGGTAAAGATTTTATTGATTGAAGAATTACTTATAGGTCCCGACTGTTAATCCTAATAAACTATTGGTCTTGTTTATTTTCTTTTTAGTTTTATGCAGTCGGGGTTTTTTTTATATTTTTTTTTTTTATTTTTAATTTTTTTGTTAGGATTCATTATAGTAATGATAATCATGATATACCTTTTTGAAATCCTCGTATTGAGCTCTTGAATTTGATACCCATAATGTGGTATACGAAACGATTTTTTTTCACTAATTCCAATGGCGTCCCACAGCCCCCATGATTATTTTTTTTTAAATCTACTTATCTAAGAACACTTGGGCTGCTAATACGAATTTAACGATACTTCAATTATGTAAATCCGTTCAGCGGTTCTGGAGATATGAGGTAATAAAGAATATACATACAAGATACGCGCGAAAAACATAACCCTTCCTTAGCAGTCGGGATAAAAAAGAAAAAGAATGAAATTAAAGAATTGAAGCACCAAAAGGCAGTTCATTCGTAATAAGCGATTTTTTCTAGGTTTCTGGAGTAAAAAATTTAAATGTTATATTAAAAAACTGTTATAACGCGATATATAAATAGTATTAGTCGGTCAGTTAGCCTAGTACGAGTTAAATAATATTTCGTCTTCAATTTTGGATTTTCAATAAGCTACTATAGTCAACAGCTGCACTCGATATTTAAGTACATAAAAATATATAAATATATGTTATTTATTACACATTAATGTAAAACATTACTTATTGTGATAATTAATCTCATGTTACTTAAACAAGATACATTCTCAGGTGCTCGCGTTCAGCACACGTAACGCAATGGTTAGTTGAACCATAAATTATGATGTCAAGTCAAAGGAAGTCTGTGACGAGGTTAAATTATATCTCCACCGAGTAGACTTCGTGTCTAAGACGTGTCTTCGTTTTGAGATGCGTTTTACAGGTGCATCAAAGGCATGCGTCTATGAAGTTTTGCATATGCAAAAGCGAGGTTCACCGCACAAAGAAGACGTAGTGATGAATCGAAATAGAAATAAAAGATTCCTCATAGCATTTCATGTTAGAAATAATCCCAAAAGTGGCCGACACAATTCTTCATTTCATCCACGTTCCCTCGCGATGAAACTTTTTCTCTGCAATTCTTCTGTGGAGGGCGGGGAGTTGTCAGGTGGAGCGCTTTAGGAGTCGCCGCACGTAGCGCCCCCGAGCCCCGCGCGGCGCCGCCCGCTGAATACAAACTTCATTAGCCGTTTGATAATTAGCCCGTTAAACGCCCCTCACTCGCCCAACTACGACCGTCTAAGCCGAAACCACTCCACACGAATATATCCCATCTGAATTGTTAACGTTATCAATTAAAGAAATACACGAAGCGCCGCCGCAGGACCTCTAATTTAACACTTGAGGATTCATTCGATTAAAATTATCCAATTTCAGGGAAAGAGATAATAAAGCTTTTATTATATATGCATTTTATTTTTTTTATTTTATATAGATACATATTTTTTAAAATTTTATACTTATAAATAACATAAGTTTTATAGAATAACATGAGGGCCGTCGTGGCGCAGGGCACAAGGGTGTGACTGTAACACAACGGTTGTGGCTGCGATTCCCACTCGAGAAGGTGAATAATTCAATTCCTCAAGTCGAAAGACTTCTGCGACTTCTGCTAAAAAAATCTGCGTAAAGTGGGGAACGGAGTGTCTTAACAGTAGGTGTGGCGTTAGGTGTCGTCATTCATATTAATTATTGATTAATATAAAGACAAGATGAAAATTTATTTTAACATTGCATATATAGCGTTACAATAGCTTTCGATTTCCATATAAACCTCTTTTTTTATTGTTACAGTTATTACTTTATTTAATATTTAATTAGTTTCATCATATTTATTATTAAAATAAAAAACCAGTCGGTTTTACGGTCGGTTATGAGATTATTAGAGGCCAGTCGTGGCGCAGGGGCACAAAGTGTGACTGTAAAACCTGGACTGGTCCTAGGGAACCTAGTGTTAAGCACTAGGTTCCCTCTGCCTATCCTGCAGTGTGCGGGATACAGCATGAAGCTGATTTAATAATATTTATTATTAAAGTTCCTATTAAAATATTGGTGAAAATCATATGAACGACTTAATAAATAAATCTATTTTAGTAACCGTATATTCCGGAAGTTTAAAAGAAAAGCTTGGTTCGAAAGCGGATAATAAAAGTGACAATTTAAACGTAACGTAGTTTGGAAAGGAAGCGCCGAGACAAAAGAAGTGCAGAGTAGTGAAATGTGAAAAAACTTAGTGAGAGCGCCCACATTAGACGTGAGACTCTGAATAGATTTATTTGTGTGAACCGTTCTATGCGACAGTCAATTGTGTTTTATATTAATTGTGTTTTATTTATTTTATTAGGTTTATATATTTGCCGTTCCGTAGTATATTAAACTGATAATAAGCATATGTTTGTATGTACATATGTATATTTTTAATCAACGTCTCTGAGTACGGCTGTTATTTTTTTAATCTACGTGACTCAGACTCAAATTACTGGCTTGAAAGAAAAATCTGTCTTTAAAAATAATTAGTAACATTTATTGCATAATATGGCCAGTCGTGGCGCAGGGGCACAAGTGTGACTGTAAGTCCGACTGGTTGTGGGATCGATCCCCACTCAAGGAGATGAAATATTTACTTAAATTTTTATTTCCATTTCTTCGCTCTGGTGTCGAGGCAAAACGCAGCGTTGAGTTCTACCACTCAACACGCAATGTCTCCAGAATTCGGCAGAAAGTGGGAAACAGAGTGTCTTAACACTGGGTTCCCTTTGCTTACCCTGGTGTGTGCGGGATACAGCGTGAAGTTGATTTAATAGATTTTTTTAATTTATTGCATAATTTATGCATAACTTTCCAAAAGCACAAAGAGAGATTATGTTTTTTGTGACTATTATTTGGCACGTAGAAATAATTATACGTCCATTTTATTAATTAATTAATAAATAAACTCAATTGAATATTTACAATATTTTTGGTTTGATTGTTTTATCGTTATTTAGGTTTAATGCCATTTATAACTCATCCCATGAATACGCATTCTTATGCTCTTAGGTGTAAAATATGATGATTTAAAGTCATTGGTATAGACCAGTGGTTCCCAACCAGTGGTCCGCGGACCACTAGTGGTCCGCAGAAGCCTAAATAGGGTCCGCGAACGATTTTAATTTTATGACTGGGGATGGTGAGGCTAAGTTTCTGTTTAATTATCACAGTTATTTTTTATTATATCTACATCCATGGTGGTCCCTGCTACCAAGAATGATATAAAAGTGGTCCCTGATCAAGAAAAGGTTGGGAACCCCTGGTATAGACGTTCATTAATGAATACATGTGCTGCAATAAAGAATTATAGAATATAGATTTTTTTTATTTTAAGAGTATTTATTTATACCATTTACATATATTTTAAACAAAACATAATAAAATTTCTCTATTCATAAATTACTATTGCGTGAAACTTACATACAAGCTCATTTACATGTCCAGAAAGCACTGAGGATGTATCATAAAAGAGAATAGCTGATTTAATTTCGAGTAGTGTTACAGAAAAAAATCTCAAAGGCTTTTTTAAATGGAATTGCTGTGTTTTTCTTTTGTGCATAAATGCGATTTGCCATTTGCTATAAGAGTGAACCAGATGGGGGTGTACAGTCGCGGGTAGTGTGGCGGGTTATTTCGACGTAATTAAAACAAACAGGAGGAGGTTCGGCACTCCTCCCTATTTGCGTTCGTGTTAAAGTAATCATGGAAACTGTGACAGAATATCGACGTTTATCACATTTTTATACTTTATTATTTATAAATACATAAAAGTAATAATTGGATTTCCATAGTGTTAGCTGTTATTTATGATGGATACGGTATATAAATTTGAGTTGTTTGTGAAATTGAGTTGTTCATAAATGCTTCGTGAACGCGGTGTGGCGAATACCTTTATCCCACAATCTATTATTCAGGTTATGGCACCACCGCTTATTTCTGGGGTATTTGCTCTTTCGTACTTGGAGAACAGTTAGCCCATTAGTAGATTTTTTCATTTATCTGCAAAAAGAATAGTATAATCTGCTGTGCTTTTTAATTATTTCTATTTTTGACTAGCTTTCACTTTAGCATTAAAACTTGGTTATTTTTTTGTTTGATTCAGTTTCACGCTATAGTAGGGTAGACAAATGGAACCTGGGAACCTAGTGTTAATACTCTGTTCATATTAAAGCACTTCATTTTCGACTTTCCGCCGTATTCTCGTGGTGAAGAATGGCGGATCTCAAAGTCGCGTTTTGCCTCGTTACCAAAACAAGGAAAATAAAAAAATATATATATTTCATTCCCACAAGTGGGAATCGAATCCACAACCGACACGCTTACAGTCACACCCTTGTGCCACCGGGCCACGACGGCCGCAATTGGTAGACATTTGCGATTAACAATTTTGTGTGAGTAAACGAATATATATCTAATCAAATTATTTCTGTTTTTGTAAAACATCGCTTAGGAGAAGATTGCTTAAATCGTGTATTTTATTTGTACAAGTAAAAGAATAAGCAAGCTTCATGTCGTAGCATCAGTAACAGCGAGAGACTAAGTTAACTTTTTTCTTGCGTAGAGGCAATGGTAACGGCGAAGGTGGCGGCGGGTGGCGCGAGGGCGGCGGCGGCGGGCGGCGCGCGGGGCGGGCGGGCGCGGCGCGAGGCTGCAGCGCCGCAGACAGTGCGGCGGTGAGCGCGGCGGGCGGCGGGGCGGGGCGCGGCGCGGCGGCGCGATGCTGCGCGCCTCTCAGTCGAGACGCGAGGCCCGCCCGCCCTAGCCGTTCGTATCGACGCCCGCCCGCCCCGCGCGCTCGACATACCTCGCAAAACCTCCAGTTTTACTATTTATACACGTTGATACTCCGAAGAAACCGCTTTGAAATTATTAACGCCAGCTCCTTAGCTGTATTTTTGCATTAATTGGACATATCTGCGCGGGTTACACGTAAATTATTTTCCTAGCTTTCGGATGGATCGGAAGGGGGGGTGGCGAGGGGCAGCCGGATTCGGAGGGCTGCGGGGCGCAGACCCCTTGCGGCGCGGGGTTAGTAGGTTCGCAATGTCGCGTCGTTGTCGGTCAGAATGCATTCGCGGACGTAAAGCGACCTAAGGTGTCGTCGTGATTCTCACCTGGGGTCGCTCAACTCTACGAATTCTTAAATTTGAAAATCTTCATTTTACGATAAAATTTACAGTATTCTTTTTCGGTGAACTAGTTTTTGAGTAAAACCTATTTGGGTCAAATGCGAGATGCAAGGTCATCTGTTAAATGTCAACGAACCCCTCGTCTGGTACTCGCGGCAGGTCGATGACGTCGGGGTCATCGGGTTAGAACTTTGATTCATCTCTGACTATCGATGTCGGCCGAGATGTCGAATATTTCAAGACTGCGATTTGTGAATGTGAGCCACTTGGAATATTAAAAGATTCTTCTAAGATTTTTAAGTGCCCTCGTAAAATATGACGACGGAAGTGTGCATCGGCTGACAGCGTACAGGGAGGCCGCCGCGTTAACCCTGCCCGAATTAGTGCAGCGGACGAGACTAAAATAGCAGGGCGGCGTGTACAATTACATACGGCGCGTCAATGTCGGCGCGCCGGCACGCGCCGCGCCCGCCTCGCGCCCGCCTCGCGCCGGTAAGTGTGCCCCGTGTGTGCTGGCGGAGCGCGCGCCCAGCGTGCTGCCGCCGACGCCACACCTCCCTCCTCGCACCTCAGTCGCCGTTCTATTCCTGGACTCATCTGTTACACTATATACTCGCTAAATTTTACACGACCCTAAATATATCAACCTCGATCGTATTAGAATATGTCTACAATTTATAACTACACTTTGAAGAAAAGGAAATATGGAATCGAGGAGTGTGGAAGAGGATCATTTTTTGTGAAAGTGTTAGCGTTGTTCGCTTTAGCTGGTTGATTTCGGGTCAAATTGTCATTAACTATCATTTGGTCCCCTTCAACCAGCTGTAGTTGGCATCTGCTGTGCTTTCCTATCTACTGGCGAAACATCGACTTCAAGCTACAATTAATTGTTAAAACTAAATATAAAAATAGTAATACTAAATATGTCTGATACGTTCTATTTTGAATATGTATAAATATTTATTTTTCTTATAACGAAATATTTTATTTTGTAAAGATCTTAGCAATTTCAACTACAATAATAAAACTAATATAGATTAAAATGATACCCACCAAGAGGACATTTCAAAAAAGTGTAATCTTTAAAGGCAATAGCAATTATTTTTGTATTCCAGCAATGGTTTAATCATTTTATACAATGAATTGTGTATGTTTAAGTTTTTTAATTACTTTGTCTATATAAGTAATCAAAGTATCCAGGTGAACACCTACATTCCCAAATATAAAAAATAATAGCAGATTTTGTGTTTTAAAAATCGCTTGGGTAAAAATCTAAAAATTCTTGTGGACTAAACAACTTCGTTAAAACATCTAAGACCTTTTTAGATGAATAATTCTATTTAAGCCATTAAAAGTCATTTATGTAACTTACATCATTTCTAAAAATCAAAGATAAAAAAACGGTAAATTATTTATTTACTAAAGGTATTATAAATTCTAAGAATTTCCATAGTTTCAAATATTATATATACTATTGCTACTATTAAACAATAATAAATAGGTACATTTTTGAACTATGCGAAATATTTTCTTTAGAAATAAATAAAATCAATTAAAAATCCTTTGAGTAAAGTAATACACGCATTGGTCAAATCTAATCAATCTCTACAATAAAATATTTAAAATGTGCATTTGTAGTATACAAAGCGTACGCTGGAAAGTATTGGAGGGCAGACCAAGACTGGAGATCAAAGTAAACAATTCGAAGTACTCTTTGAAGTCACACGAGAATATTTTATAAATACTTAAAATTGTTAGTGATGTTAGTAAAGCGTCTCGTTTGCGGACCTCGTTTTCGGTTGTATGTATATATTCAAAGAGATATTTGACTGCTTCATGTTACTTGTGCAAAACGGGCTCTGAGGGGAACGCGAATAAAGTCGTTAATGGCAGTGACTTTAATATTATCGATTGACAACATTAAGGGTTTTTGGGAGGATCGCAGGCGAGGAGGTTCGTAATGCGATATGTTTTTTGGTATTACGAGATTATTGAGAAGCCATCTTCGAATCTTGATTCGGATGAACGATAGTACGATTAAGTATACGATACCTAATAGTAATATCAATAATTAATGTTAAATTTTTCAAATTGTATATATAGAAAATAATTATAATGACCTGAAATATTTTGTGTAATTTTATTTTCATAAAATATAATGTAAAAACACATATTCTTTATCTAAAATTCAATTTTAACTATTTACATTCTTACTTATGTAAGCATTCAAAGACCTACAAAGAATACAAATTCTCAATCAAGCCATCCATTTCAGTACAGCGAAATATCACGAACTGACTTTCGTTGTTTTGTATGATTAAGTTTTGTTAGCTTTTAGAGTATGACAGTAGTTTGGGGGAGAAGGGTCGCAAAAACGCCGGTGGCATTAGCTGGCGGCGTCGGCGCTCTGCGGCGCGACTTTACACCATAAATCAAAGACCCCCGAGAGCCCCAATCTCATAATACAGCTACGTAGCGCTACAGTACTCTACGACAGATCGTAACTTTAATAACATTTGAATTATTCGCCTTATCAGAAATCTTACACAATCGAGGGTCTATAATCGTCGAGTTGCGTGTAGATTACCGTTTTCGTGGTACGCATGTCATGTGCCAGTGGAACATTCGGGGCCGCGGACTGACTGACATTGGCGTATAGAGGTGGTGCCGCACTCAAAATACTGTTCAGAAGGAAATCACCTGGCAAGCCATTAACCTAATTCACGGACGCAAAAGACAGGGCGGAGACGCGGGTGGCGGTGCGGCGCGCGGCGTCAGTAGAGCGCCCGCTTTAATATCACTCGCTGCTGGTAATAAGATGGAAATAAGGCGGCGGCGAAGAAATCGGGCCAATCATCGCCTCTCGCTACTTGACGCCGGCGCTGAGCCTCGGTAAGCGTATACCTGGTGAGATAATATTTAAACAACATCTCGGTTGTTTCATCTTATTCATAACACCGGCTATCAAATTTTTCAGTATAATTTTAAATACTAAAAAAATATTGGACTGTTTGTGCTTAATAGTAGTACCTATTATTACGACAATATTTTATAGAAATATTTTAATTTATTAATGATTATCAAAAAGAATACCAAAACTTAAAAATACCATTTTTATATATTTTTATTATGATTTTATATTAAATACAGTCTTCACGCTATATCCATAACAGGGAAGTCAGAGAGAACTAAGCGCTAAACGCTACGGATTCTACATATCTCTTTCGCCTCATCCACTGTCGTCCCTCTCTTTTATATATGCCATATCAAGGGGGTCCTCATGCTTTTTACGTAACGTTCCTCCAGTATCTTTGATACTGTATATTCGCAGGTCAACTAGGTCACCCTCTACCTCACAAACATATATTATATATTATTTTTATTTATAAATGATAGTCAAAGTCAAAATACTGTGGTAAAATTAAATGAAATTAAATCAGTTTCATGCTGTATCCACACAGCCCCCACCGTGGTATATGCAGAGGGAATCTAGTGTTAAGACACTCCGTTCCCCAATTTCCGCCTAATTCTGGAGGCATTGTGTGTTGATTGGCGGAAGTTAAGCGCGTTTTGCCTTGTCACCAGAGCGAAGAAATGGAAATATAAAATGGAAATCGAACCCATAACAATTTTAGTTTAAAATCACACTTTGTGCTCCTTCGCCACGACTGGAAAATATTGTGGTACTTTCTAATATTTTATATGTAAAATAGAAAATATAAAATAAAATACACTTTGTTTTATATATTTTATTCAATCAATTGAGAATTAAGAAACACTTAGCAATCAGAGCAAACATAAATTAATGTTAAAATATATAGGTATAATATTGTAATCTCTATCTCTATATATAATAAGACAGTAAAAATATTTTGTCTGTACATTTAGTAATTTTGACTGAAATGGATAGAGGGACACTTAAAAAGAATAATAGAAAGCAAAAAGATTTTTTTTGAATTTCTTGTCTATCTCTCTGTCTGTCTGTTTGTCGACATATTTTTGTCCGCATTTTTCTCTGAAAGTATTGAACCGATTTACCTGAAAATTTGCCACCAATTGCTTTGTTTTAACTCAACTTAACTACTAAAGTTTGGTTCATCAAAATTGGTTCATTAAAAAAAAAGTTATCGTCATTTGAATGAACTCAAGGCATTAGCTTGCCTGCGAATATTATATAGCAATCGCGCTGATAAGATTCTTGACTAAAGAATGACATTCGAAACGTCTGGGTTATATGACTGTTGATAAAAATATATATTTTTGAAGCACTATTATATAATATTTTATACAATAAAGTAAACAAAATTGAATTGTTAATGGAGATTACCTTCATAAATCATAACAGTTAAGTTTAAGTCGTAATTAATTCAACACCAATAAAGAACCATCTTGAAAGAAATATCAAGTAAATACAAAGATTTTTTGGTTGGTTCGTTCATATAATATATGTAACTAATTTAAAAACTGTACAGGAGTTAATATGCAATTATTACAGTTATTTTACAAAAAATATTATGAATCCTTCAAATCAATAATTTAACATTTAAGGCTGTTTCTGAATGAGTAAATTAAATTATTCACTGACATCAGCACATTTAACAGAGTATATTATATAAATAAAAAGAACATAAAGTTACAAAAATATATACGTGTAATAAATAATTAGCTTTATGTATATTTTATAAATATCAAATATCAACAATGGTCGTATTTTTTTATTTAAAACAATCAAAAATTCTTTGACGATAATGTCGTAAAAAAATCATATTAGAAGTCATTATTATATTATAGTTGTCAATCAATTCTGCTTATTAAATCAATAATCATGTATTTAAGCGGGCGAAGCCGTGGGCGAGCCGCTAGTAATATCTAAGTCAATATAAGAACTCTATAGCCAAGTTACCACTATTATAATTATTCTTCTAAGTGTAATTTATTTATATGCTAAAATAATGTGACATAATTTAAGAAAATTTCTAAATTTTTGTCTAGACTTTTTCCCGAATTGAATTGTAAGAGACCAAGGGCTTTATAGTAAACTAGAGGGCGCGCGCGGCTTCGCCCGCTTATTAGGAGTGAATTCTAAAAAAAACACGAAACACGTGTTCAATAAAATATTTTTAACAGTCTGAATTTAATTTTTTATAAAAATCGGTGGCAATTTATAGATTTTTCCATATAAACTTTCAACCCCTTATTTGAACCCTTAGGGGGTGAATTCTTAAAAACCATGAAACACGTGTTCAATGAAATATTTTTAAGAGTCTGAATTTCAAATTTTATAAAAATCGGTACAGATTATTTTTTTTTTCCATACAAACTTTCAACCCCTATTTCATCCCTTTAGGGTTAAAATTTTTCAAATTCCCTTCTTAGTGGATGTCCAGAATATGAAAACAAACATCTGCCCAAATTCCACGTTTCTACCATCAGCGGTTACGGCTCTGCGTGCGTCTTACCTCAGTCAGTCAGCACAAGTCCTTTTATATATATAGATTAGAAAATAAATAACTTTATAAATGGTATTATTTTTTTATTTCAATTATCCTACCTAAACTTAAACAGCAGAACATAGAAGGAAAGTAGACTTGGTTGCAGAGCGATTTGATGCATTATTTTAACAGGCATGGTTAGAAAATTTTGTAATTTTCGTAATACAACACTACTATTAAATTTTTTTTGGTTTACTATTAATCATACGAAAGTCGGAATGCCTCATATTGCGGGTAGGTGTGCGCATAGCTTCGCATAAGTGAGCTTTGGTTGTGTTCACAAAACTTAAATTCATTTATTATTACCTATAGCGACAATCAATATTCCCTTGAACATTCATTAAAATAATACCATAGTTAGGTAGTTCGGCTTGAAATAAAATTTATTTTGTAAGTATATCCCATCTTAAAAAAGAGAAACAAAACTATAATTTTTAAACAGTTTTTAACACATTTAAAATTTGTTGTTTCGTATATTTATAGTGATCACATACTTTCCGCAAGACGTCAAAATTCAAACTAATAATCGAGCCCGATAAAACCGAGCCCGTAATACTAAGCATATATATAGGAATAAGTGTTTCATAAATATTAAACTTACCTGCTAGTACATCACGACTACGCAAGTAACACAATATTTTAAAAGTCCAAAAAGTTTGAGAGAGAGGTGGGGCACGTTATCCCGTTAAAAAAAAGTTTTAAAAAGAATTGATTTTTTTTTAACATTTTTAAAGTGGTAATCCTCACTTAGGAAAGACATATTTCTACATAAGTAGAAATAGTTTTGTTCTTAATTTAAAAAAAAATCGCGTTAATTAATAAAAAATATTTAGAGAATACATTAAGAATCAAAACGCTGTGTAGTGTATTGATAAAACGTGTTTGTGTTGTCATATTGGCGCTTCCAATTGGCCAAACGAATACCCTACCCCCGGCCTCCGACTCCAACTGTCGGTCAGCTAGTCCCATAAAAAACAGGTCAATTGTTTTTTAGATTAACTCGGACAAATAAAAAGAGAGACAGAAATTATATTTTTTTTCAAAATAGGCACAGACACCCCTTCAGGGCCACCCACCAAAACTATCATCAATTGGAAAAAGTTCGCTAAACTCATCAAAGCGGACGATTCTCCACTCATCGACCTCATCCCTGGCATTATAGACTCAGTAGATGTCGCCAAGGATGCCGCGTCCAAATTCACGATGTTTATTCAAGAAGCTCTCCTCAGCTGCTCGAAAGAGGTCCCAGATCTGCCTGAAGGTAGATTTGAGATCTCAGGGAAGCTCAGGGAGCTAGTTCGACGTAAAAACTTAGCTACTAGAGCTCACGATGCGTGCCCGAATGCCGCAAATAGTAGGAAATTAAATAATCTTAGGAGGCAAGTCAAATCCCAATTTGAACAGCTCAGAGGTGAGTCTTGGGATAGTCGACTCGAAGGGCTCTCGCCATCCTCCCAGGCGTACTGGGCGCTGTCGAGAACCTTTCGATCCGACACAGTGGCGACTATGCCTCCGCTTACAAAACCCGACAACACGATAGCGGCCGACGACACTGACAAGGCAGAGTGCCTAGCGGACAGCCTAGAGGCACAATGCTCACCGAGCACCCTACCATGTGACCCGGATCACTTGACGGAAGTGGACTCCGAGGTCACAGAGTGGGCTTCGATGCCCCCGACTGGCGAACCGGTTCGCCCCACGGACGTAGAAGAGGTTAAGTCCATTCTCAAGGACCTAAACCCAAAAAAGGCCCCGGGGCCCGACAAAATCCCAAATAAAGTTTTAAAGTCCCTTCCGATTCACTTCGTATCATTACTAGTCATGATTTTCAATGCTCTTTTAGCAGGTTGCTCCTTTCCTACCGAATGGAAGGAAGCAATAGTTATAGGCATTCGCAAGCCCAAAAAACCCGCCAACCTTCCCTCCAGCTACAGACCCATCAGTCTTATTAGCAGTTTAGGGAAAATCTACGAGAGAATCGTTCTCAGTAGATTAAAGGAAATAGTCGAGGCAAAACAACTGTTCATCAACGAACAGTTCGGTTTTAGATCCCACCACTCGTCCATACACCAAGTTCACCGGCTTACCGAACATATCGCGAAATATAACGTCCGTAGATCGATTCGTAGCGACACGGCGGCCATTTTCTTAGACATCGCCAAAGCCTTCGACAAGGTCTGGCACAACGGCCTGCTCTTCAAGCTCCGTCGTATGGCTCTGCCAGACTCTCTCGTTCACATCATTCGGGAATACCTGTCGAATCGCACGTTCCGATATAGATTAGAAGGGACCCTATCGTCCCCTAGACCCGTTCGCGCCGGAGTCCCGCAAGGCTCCACTCTCTCACCGTTACTATACGCGCTTTACACTAGCGACATTCCGCGTACCGATAAAGTCGAACTTGCGATGTATGCCGACGACACCGCCCTTTACACCACGGATCGCTCCGCTTGGATCCTAGCCGAAAGACTGCACCGAGCTGCCAACGCCCTAGGCGATTGGTTCAGCAAGTGGCGGTTCGAGGTTAACCCGGAGAAAAGCGTAGCCGTCCTCTTTCCTCGTAAGCGTTACGAGACCGTCTCGACTATTTACCTGCAAGGCAAACCGATCCCCTGGGAACCCAAGGTCAAATACCTAGGCGTCGTACTAGATTCGAAACTCTCCTTCCGGCCGCACATCATGTATGTCAGGAACAAAGCCACATACGTCATGAACAGGCTGTATCCGCTCATCTGCAAGCGGAGTAAAATGTCACTTCGCAACAAGCTGACATTGTACAAAACTTGCATCCGTCCCGTCATGACCTATGCTTGTGTCGTGTTCGCACACACCAAGATAGACCTCCTTCAGAGGGTTCAAAATAAATTCCTACGAATGGCATCCGGATGCCCATGGTACGTACGCAACGTTGACCTACACAAAGACTTCGAGCTAGAATCGCTCAAGGAATTCTGCAAGCGCCTGGCCAAGCGCTACTACGAGCGTGCAGATTCCCATTCCAACCCACTCATTGTCGAAGCGTGTAAGTACGCTCCCCACCCACATCCACGTCTTCGACGCCCTCGAAGCGTGCTTCTGGACCCCGACGATCCCATCACTGCTGCCAACGCCCAATACATTGGGAGGATCCACTCCTCAGTCCCACGTCCCACTCTCCGCCGCCGTAAGAGGCGGCGAGGCCAGTCATATCTAACGGCACGCCCGCGCCTCGGCGCGGCGGGGCCCAATGGACGAAACCCACCATGATTAGCGTACGCGGGGCATTCCCCCGCGATCGCCATCACTTCACGAGCGTCCATCAAAGCTCGTAATTCTAATCTTCAGGGGCGAGCTACACTTGCCCCTCCCAGCCCGGTGACGCTGTCAAGACCATCCCAGGTCAACAGCATTAAAGTCCATTCGAAAAAAAAAAAAAAAATTATATTTTTTTTGTTCGTATTTTAGTATCGTGTAATCCACATGCACTTGGAAAAAACATTGTTATTTTGAAATCACAAACCGACACTTTAATTTTATTAATAGAAAACAGTTTAGTAAGGGAATATTTCCCTTGGTTTTTCTATATTTTTACTGTAACTTATTTGTAAGAGATAGATATACGGTGCCCCGAACTTTTTTTCAGAAATAATGAATTAAAATATATTTGTAGTAGCCATAATGTACTTATGAATATTTAATTATATTTGCACTTTTCCCACTCGAGGAAATGAAATATTTAAGATTTTTATTAAATACTTCTCTCTGGTATTGAGGCAAGCGCAGCGTTGAGTTCCGTCACTCAATACCTCCAGAATTCGGCGTAAAATGGGATACGGAGTGTCTTAGTACTAGGTTCCATCTGCCTACAGTGTTGTGTGCAAAATACAGTGAGACGTTAAAAAAAAAAAAAGGAAAATATCTTCAAGTTTACTCAACATTTTACTTTTTAAAATAGTAAAGTAAAATAAAAGCAGAAATATAGGATTGTTCTAGAAAAAGTGCATTTTGTTGATTGACGGTAATTTGGTACTCACAGCTCTGCAGGCGTGGAAAACCTAATTACATTCGTTAGTCGGTTGGGTTATTCAACCGCCTGTCACACAATTACATTTACTGCAACATAGTTTCACATTCAGCTTTTTGAAGTACAATATATTTTAGCGACGAAAGACCATTGAAAATACATTAAAATTTCATACGCATTTAATTCATAATAGTCGTTAATGAAAGAAAACGTAGTGATACATCACTTCATTTCGTTGTACTATTCGCCTATTCGTAGAATGTGGTGTGCGGGACAACAGGAGAGATTTATATTATAAATATTATGTTAGTTAAGAGTTTTTTCAGTTGCACGTTTTGACCCAGACTGTAGAGTAGGCTATAGTAATCTAGTGTCAAGACACTTCGTTCACCACTTTCCGTTCTGATTAGAGACACAGTGAGCTGAGTGGCACTTATTACTAATTGGAAACTTTAACAAAAATTAAAATAGATTAAGAAAAACAAAAAACTTAATTATTGTGTTTTTAGGGTTCCGTACCTTTTAAGGAAATAAGGAATCCTTATAAGATCACTTTGTTGTCCGGCTGTCTATCTGCCCGTCTGTCTGTCTATCTGTCAAGAGCCTTTATCTCAGCAATGCTTGGAGATATCGAATTGAAATCCAAACCTAACCTAGATCTACGGCCCCATGAATTTCTGAAAAAATGTATTTCTACATTTACTTAAAAAAAGATATAGCCGTTTATATAGCAAAAATCGCGTAATTCGACACTATAAAGGGAATCAAAAAAAAATAGGGCAATTCCAGTTCATCTAGAATTATGAAATTAGGCAGCTAGCATTTCCGGTAGTACTAGTTTAGGCAAATATCTGAAAACTTTTGTGGTTTAATCCGAAAAATAATAAATAGCCTGAAATAGCAAAAAACGCGTATTTCGACACTATAAAGGGAACCAAAATTAATAGGGTACTTCCGATTAACCTAGAATTTTGAAAATTGGTAGCTATCATCTACAGGTAGTACTATTTCATGAAAAAATCAGAAACTATACATTTGTGGTTAAATCCTAAAATTTATTAGTTTAATTATTATTTGAATACATGCAATATATTCTTAATGAACCTACTAAAAATAGTATGAGTTGTTTTCTACTTGTGACATACGCATACGGAATAAGTAAAATGTCAAGAGTTTTCATTTCCGGTGCATTATAGCACAATGCCTGGTTGGAATTAAATATTTCAGGTGCGGCGGCGTGTTAGTACGCGAGTTGATGAAACGACACACTCCTCATTCTGGAGTAGAGAGAAAATGTAATTATTGTTTTACTGCTGGGAAGCATAGTTCAACAAACCTAAAATAGTAACGTAAGAACGTTATTGTATTTAAAGTATGTTGTTTGTTATTGTATTATGATTATTATTATTATTATTTATCTTTCTATTTAAATATAACTTGAAATTTTCTCTCTCACAATTTGTCTATAATAATAGTGTGTCTGACTGTAAACAATGCGATAGCTGTGGCTTCGATTTTTATTTGGTCCAAAAATGATTTAAGCATAATCGCTTAAATAATTTTTGGGCTCTAATATGATAAAACTCGGCTTTGGGATTCACAACTCAACAAAAAGATCAGCTACAAAAACACTATTTTTGCAGCGTATAAAGCATTTTTTTATAAAATATCCGACAATTTAATAACATGAATTTAACAATTGTATTATTAACTCCAATAGAGTTTTATTTTATGAGGAGAAAACATAGGCTCTCATCGGTTCTGCTACGCTACTGTTCTATGATACGAGATCTGCATATGCCTATCTATGCACCAGCACGCTCATCTGTTGACTAAGCTAAAATTTAACCTGCACAATCGTCATAAACTGGTGTAAATTGTTTATGGCGATTGTGAGGTAAAATGGATTCGCGATTAGCTGCAGGTTGGCCCGTAGCTAAGCGAGTATAGCACTTGTGAATCGATCAGCTAATGGGATATGAATGAAGCGCGGATTTTGAGTCTGTGGTACACACGCTGGGATCTAATGGAATTCACTTGTACGCAAACAAGCCGTCGTACGTTCTCTACATCACGGACGGGCGCATCAGTGTACATTAGAAAACGACTTAAGCAGCTATGATCATGAAAGAATATATTTAAATTATTCTTAATAACAAAAAAATATCAAATTTTAAAAGCGCTTTTAATTAAGACTAGTATCTTTCCAATTTTTTTTTAATATAAAACATTCAGGAAATTAAAAAAAAAACAAAAGTGCAAACAACAATTGCTGTCTAATAAAATAATATATTTATGTTATTAAATAAAATTTTTGTATTAGTATTAGTAGTAATTTTATAAAATAACGAATAACATATTAAAAGCAAAAGCACTAAACAACTCAATATAGAATTTCATAGAGCTAGTTAAAAACGACGACAGTATGTGATAAACACACATATATGAGAAAACTTGGTCTATATCTAATAGACGTGCCCAGAGTTCCATATATAGATGTTTCACTATAGTATCGGAAAAGAGATCAGAAGTTAATGTATCGGCATCATTCCTTGCGTTTCGCCGGAAGGCACCGCCACGCCACGCCGGGCCGCATCGAGGCGCCCGTCGCTGGCCTGCTATGGCTGTTCTGCACGCGACCTCCCCCGTACGGCGTATACCCACTGTCTAATCGATCCTTTTGCAACGCTATGCAAATATCTTGTATGCGCACATTCTAGTTTACATTTAAATTTAATTGTCAGTTTCAGGCAAAGTTTGATTACCGTCTGCCAGAACAGTCAATGTCTTCTTTAGATCATACACTTCGTATTCTATAGGTTATATTTAATTTTTTATATTTAAAAATATACAGGTTACTTGGTAGATGGATAGACAAAATAAAACAGGTGATTTAGTATATTATTTTCAACGATTTTTACCCCAAATACCACGTTTAACAGTCTTTGAGATATTGGCCATTAAGATTTTTTTTTCAGTTTCACGCTGTATCCTGTGTGGGCCAGGGTAGGCAGAGGGAGTCTAGTGTGAGTATTGCGTGTTGAGTGGCGGAACTCAACTACTCGTTGTACTTTATTTTCCTATATTTCTTTGATCTAACTTTCATACTAACATTTTTTCTTACTTTCTTGATAATAATTAATAATTTTATTAATAGTTATCAGCTTTTAGATTGTTTCTGTACATATGTGTGTGTTTTTACAAATAAGCACCAAATCAGCTAGTAACCTAGTTCAATATACGCTGGAAAAGCACTAACTTACAAATATAAAAATATATTAAAACCGATACGTTAAAAATTGTCGAGTGAAATGAAGAGCTAGAATTTTATCCCGAGTGAACACAGAACCCGGCACTCTACACTGCCTAACTACACCTCCCATTATTTAACATTTAACTTGGCCCTCATTTGAAATTAACGTTTTTGAAGGGATTATTTAAATACGCCAATATACATCGTCTTTGTATATATATTTTTTATATTTGTTGATTTTTGCAAAAAGCGCGATTTTTTATTTTTGTTGATTTTTGCAATAAGCTCCTCCTTTTTTAAGTCTGTAAAAAATTTGTTACTGATATTAGTTTTAACGTCGTCATCTGCGCTTTCAGAATAGCTACATTGTTATTTAGTTCATTAAATTAACTTTATAGAAAATACGGGCAAGACAATATCGACATGTACACAATTAAACCATTAGAGTTTTACGAATTATATCTACAATTGTCAGCTAGCCCGAAGAGCTTAATATCATACAGCTAGCCTTCTGTAAATCCATATAATATTTAAAAGGTTATCTCCTTACTGATAATAGTTCAGGAGCTATCTCCTATCATCATCATCAGCAAATTAGTAATGGTAGCAGATACTGGCTACAAGAAGCGAATATAGTGATGTACGTCCCCGTCTCCCCTCCTCCCCATTTCACATTTATGTCTTGATGCGAGGTTATTAACAGTAAACATAGTCTTCTTACTAATTTATAAATTGATATAATACAAGTACAGGGTGATTTGTGTTAATCGTTTTTTTTTTTCATTTTAACCAGCAATTTAATTTACTCAAATAGATCTTGATTCAGTATAAGCTTAATGTTACTACCCTCAATATAACAATTTCCTCGATTTAATGAATTTTTCGAAAACCCTTAAAACTTCCCGTGTGATCTAATACTAAATATACCTTTATATTATTTACGAATAAATTTTTCCAAAACCTTTTTATAACGAATTTTCAATGTTACAAAATATAAAACGAAAGTTTTATTTACGTCTATTTAATTAATTTCTTTAATTTATAACTTTTACATAACGTATCCTATCAGTTTACTACATTCAATTTTATATTAAATTCATGTCTCGACAGGTTCAGACATGTAAAATCTTTCGTAAGACAGTTATTATTGTGTGGCTTCAATAATGTCAAGATTGCTGTTTGACATTGTTATTTTAAAGCCATTGCAATGGCTGATAAACGAAAAACCTAAGATCAATATTTTTTTTAACCTTGTTAAAACAGTTGTTGTATTGAGGCCGGTCGTGGCGCAGCGGCACGAGGTGTGACTGCAAAACCGACTGGTTGTGGGTTCGATCCCCACTCGAGGAGATGAAATATTTACTTAAATTTATATTTCCATTTCTTCGCTCTGGTGTCGAGGTTAAGCGCGGCGTTGAGTTCTGCCACTCAACACGCAATGCCTCCAGAATTCGGCAGAAAGTGGGGAACGGAGTGTCTTAACACTAGGTTCCCTCTGCCTACCCTGCTGTGTGCGGGATATAGCGTGAAGCTAATTTAATTTAATTTAATTTTTAAAACAAATAGTAGACTATCCTAACATCTGTATAACGAACCTCATTGTAACAAATTACTTGATATAATGAATATTTTCTGATTCCCTTCAGTATCGTTAAATCGAGGTTGCACTGTATTAAGCTATTATTGAAGCAGTCGTCGCGCAGGAGCACAAACGAGACGATTGTGGGTTCGGTTTCTATTGATGGGAATGAAATATTTAATATAAATTTTCTCTGATGTAATAAGGCAAAGCGCGGCGTTGACTTCCACCACTCAACAAGCAATGTCTCAAAGAATCGTTCTATCCTGCTATGTGCAAACACTACATCGTGAAACTAAAACCATAAAATAAATAACACTAGAAAACATGTTAAGTGTTTGCTGTTCGTCTTAGACTCGAAATATAAAAGTATCGAGTTGTTGTTAAAATAGTGAAAGCATTGGTAGAGGCAACAAGAAACGGGGCGAAATAAAGTATGGAACTCGAATGGAACGCACGTCAGAGACATGCGGCGGGGGCGCACGCGACGTGTCGCGCAATTTCCGCCCCCCTATCGGATGCTGGTGCGAGTGCACTGCACGCCGCACTGCACTCGGTGCCACCTCGACTTATCCAAAATGAGAAAAACGTATTTATGGTTGTAGCAATTTTTTTTTATAAACATAAAATTCAGAAAATTTTACAATACATTTTTTGGTTTATTTCGGTTGTGAGAAAGTTTTCAGAAATTAAATAAAAGTAAGTTTAAGATGACCGCATGGAAAGTTTAACATTATTTATAGGTTTATACCCTTTTCTTGGCACGCAAGGAATGGATTTAATAATTACGAAGCAAAGGAGCGTACCGTGCAGGGTGTTGGTGGAAAGACAGAGTGGGGGCACAACGCGATTAAATCGCGAGCGTTTCGGCATGTAACAGGAAGTGGGTCAAGCGGCGCCGCCCGAGCTATTTATTGCGTTTCCGACTAAATTGCAATAGCTATCTAAGAAAGAAAAGATGTCTAAGGAACAGCAAAGAATTTAAATTAGCTATAAAGGGTGAGGTATAATAAATAATCTTCTGGTTTTGACTTTGGTATTTATTTGGAAATAAAAATACATCAAAGGAAAGTTAATCAAATGAGGCTGCTTTCAAACTACTGCGAGTCGTCGGTTTTGCGAATGCCCGTAGAGGATTGAGAAAGGCATACCATTAAAAGTTCTTTTTGTTTGATAGCGCCTGCCGTTCAGGCGAGCTAAGTCTTAGTCGCTCTGCAATTACAGACAAGTGCCTTTAAATGAACCGAGCTCTCGAGCACGGTGCATCGCTTCGCACCCGACTGCGCCCTCTCCAACATCGCCGCCATGCCATTCCCATTCGTGTTAATTTAATTTTAAACGATTATTTCATTTATAGGAATTTATTTTCTATTGAAGTAGAGAAAATATTTAACATTTTCTAGCCAAATAAGCAAAAGCGACTCACAAATATACATTTGCGAATATTTTTGTATAGGACAAAAACACATAGATCACTTGTAATTTACACAAAGACGTAACCAGTTGCAAATTCAACTCTAAGGAAAAGAAGTCCACAAAAAAGATTTATTTTCATGTATTATTCATTCATGTGTCCTCGAACGTTTGCGCGTCGAAATACGTGATATTTTGGCGGTGCGATAATGATATTTGTCATAAAAGCAGTTACGATAATACATTCATGGTAAATACATATAGCATTCCATAAATTCAGTATATCCTCAGAAAATGTTTTTTAAAAATATATAAATTGTAGAGACATTAATATTTTATCTCGTCATTTCTCAAATAAGTAGCTACCTCAAACTGAGTTACGAACTGTACAGGAATACGAAATTAGAGTTATTTTGCAGAAACAAGTGCGAGGTCTAACCGAAAAATCTTTCTATAGTTACTCAAATATCTCGGCCTGTCTAGAACTATCATCAATTAATTTCTACAACGTACTTCGAAGACAGCACTAGTAGAATAATTTCGAATTTAGCTAAATAGTTAATGCGCATTTAAAGGAACCCTAGACTTAAAGACGTAGACTCGGGTCGCAAGTCCCACTACTTTTCTGAGCTCCTCACAACGATGTTTAAATCTATGGTATGCTAAGTAGTCTCCTCTCTGTGTTGTTATTTGACAGATTTTTTACACGTTCATTTAGTGTATCATGAAAACAGTTATTTGCCTTAAGAAACTGTTTCCCATAGTTTCTAAGTCTGTTTCAGTGAATGTTGTTGCAAGATTTACGTGTCATATATTTTAGACACAGTCGTCACACATTAAGTAGAATGTAGAATTCTACCATATTGGTTCTAAGTCTAAATTAAATGAATATAGATGCAGTTATTATTGTTTTCAGTTTTTATTGTCACAACACCTATTTATTAGTATTATAGTAGTAGATATTGTTACATCCATATTACCTTACTTGCTTATTATTCTGTGTATTTCGACATTTAGTGAGATAGATGGAGAGAATCCATTCTTAAGAAACTAATTTTTGTTAAACTTCGTCTTAGACGAAAAAATCGTCGTCGATATATTTTACATTGCGAGAATGTAAATATAACTATAAAAATAATTTCGATTGGGGATCAAACTCAAAACCATTATGGCCTTTTGCATTGAGCGATGATGACTTCTATATTTTATAGTAACCCATGCTCGATTATTGTAAATCACTGTATGATAACAAAGTGTATGTTTATTCATTACTGAATACTGCTAGCAGTTTTGCAGACGGGATTGTTTAATTTTACGGCTGCCTGAATTTTACGATGTCGTAGTCTCGTTAATACATACATATCAAATAAGCTCCTGCAGTACTACTTAAACTATCTTATAATATTGTATTAATAAAAAAATATCTTAATTTGTTGATAGTTCTCACTACTAAGATACGTAAAAAAGTTTATCTCTAACTCTAGGATATGATATGGGAATTCACATGCAATGCACAACACCTATTTACATATATTAGAGTTTTCTGGACGCTGAAAAATCTAAACTGACTTTAATAATTTAGCAATTTGGTTAGTTTAAGCACACAGTATCCACTAACTGATAGTTATCTTTATGTTGTTCTTGGGTGAGATTAGCGCAAAATGTGCGACGGCCTGTGTATTCAAAGATATTGATTTTGGAATGTGGCCAAAAAAAGTCCTAGTAAAGGCACGCGTCAACTGCCGCGTTGCCCGGTCCCGACGTCAACCCTTTTACGAATATTAAATTTTGTTTTGCCACTTCACGATTCCACAAATTCTCTTCAAAATATGATCAGTTTCGAACTCATATGTATTATATATACACACATAAAATGTGTGTCTATGATTTCAATAATTGTCAATTCCAACCAATATGTTAAAAAAGGAATATATTTTCATTACAATATTTAAGATTTTCTTCATCGTATGATTGGAATTACAATCTCTGTATTTCAATGTGATATACACCAATATTTCATTGCAAAATATACCAAAATACATTAAATACGTTTCTCATTAATTGGTTATATCAATAAATATCTTTACGCAAATACTTTAAATGTTAAATTGAAGCGCATAAGAGTGATTATGAGGCTAGTCGTGACGCAGCGGCACGAGGTGTGACTGTAAAATCGACTGGATATGGGTTCGATCCCCACTCGAGGAGATGAAATATTTACTTAAATTTATATTTCCATTTCTTCGCTCTGGTATCGACGTTAAGCGCGGCGTTGAGTTCACGCACGTTTGACTTAACACGCAATGCCTCCAGAATTCGGAAGAAAGTGAGGAACGGAGTATCTTAACACTAGGTTATCTGCCTACCCTGCTGAGACTTGTATTCTAAAAACCTCATATGATGACGTTAAAAGTATTGCATGAAAACATTAATGGGGGCCAAGTTCAATATAAACGACAAGCGTGTGTGATTGCGTTGGCAAAATAATTCAAATATAATGGTTAAAGTTCTATTCTGTCATAAAAAAATAAGTTTTATTTTCCTTTAATAACATGTGCGCTTAAATTATTTAACAATTACCGCAATTATTCTGTGATATTATCATTGAACAAAGCTAAATGTCTTTACAATATCTATAAAAATAGTGTCTATAAAAAGGTTACTTTATTATATCACAATGGACGGCATGAAATATAAAGAATAGCTAAAATGTGACTTTCCACAAAGTTTTCTATAACAGAAGCGTCTACTTTTCTCTATGAGCGAGTCTGTTTCCGTTTATCTTCAGTAGTTTTTTTGTTATGTTTGGTTTCTTTGCTCATATTTCGTCGTTGCATGTGTCGCGACTGAAACAAAATGCAGTCATGTCACCAGAGTAACGTGAAAAACAGATATCAGTTTTACGGTTTTTTATTTATATTTTGAACAAAACACACTTATCGGACAGTTCAACGTGGAAATATGTCAATGTAATCTTTTCAATCGATTAAAGTTGAATGGTGTCAGAGTAAAAATAATAATTCATTTGTTAAAAAAATAAAATGCTATAGAGAATTTGCATGTTACAATTGAGTATTCTCCATAGCATTAATTGACGCCTCGCTGAGCTCGGTCTTAAATTGGTGTAAATCCTCAAGGCACAGATCATGCCAACCGAGCGGCGGCTCTCATCGTGCCTCCTCCAATTACTTTAATTAAAACAATACCACGCCACCAGTGCTTCGTCGACGACTCACTGCGTCTGTTTCTCATTTTCCTATTTAAATACGAGAACGAGCTCGAGGTTCGCGTTTAGCATACGTGATCTTAATGTAATATATGTATCTATATGTAAGTACATGTATAAATATAAATATATATAATACATTATTATAATGCAACTAGCGATCTGCCCGCGGCTTCGCCCACTTGGAATACACGATAACTTATTCAATACAGTGAATTACTTCGTGTTCTAATATTTTATATAATAAAAAGTGTATAGTGTGCATAGTGTGTAAAAAATATTATAGTATGCTTATAATGACTTCTTATGTGAAAATTTATTAAGCTTTAGTATTTTATTATCCTAATTCTTATAAGGATGTTTAATTATCTTGCAAGAAAATACGACCTGCTTTGCCTTGTAATATGGTGACAAAATTTAATTGTGTTACATTCACTACATGTTAAAAAAAACCAGTTAAGTGCGAGTCAGACTCGATCACCGAGGTTTTCGTACCGATTTCGGGATTGTAAGTCAAAGGGAAGTGCCCTATAGGTTTTGATCACCGAATATGAATAGAATAACCTTGACTTACATAAGTTGACAAACTTAAGTTTGCGATGCCTATACTGTGGCTATTGAAAGCAAGTGAGATAGCCCGGTAGTTAATTTGGGCAAGGCGAAGGCATTCGGCCCGACCGAATGCCTTCGTGGCACGCGGCGCTGTTTCTTTGTATAGCTAGGGTCCTCATAGATATCCTTCCTATACAGTCGACAACATGGTGGACGCTATAATTATATTCCGGCCGTGCAGGGCTTTCTCGGGAAACCGTCGGTCATTGCCGAAATCAACTTATATTCTGTTGATTTGTTCCTCTGAAATATTAATATATGAAATGACAGGAACCTGGTTCAATTCAACAACTAAGAAAACATTTATCGTGTCATAAGTTTCTTAAAACACATCTTTTAAAGCCGCGCCCAGTTTTGATTTGATCCTTAACGTTTCGCATGACTGCCAGCATCACGATCATCTGAAAAATAAGGCCAAGTTGGCTTCAAAGAATCTGGGGTTATCGGCCGAGTGAGACAGTACTTTACGCCAAAACACCGATTGGCATTGTATAAGGCCCATGCTCGGCTTCATATGAAGGATTGTTCTCATCTTGGTGCTGCTGCACCCCAGTATTAGCTTGAACAACTTGTACGTACGTCTACGTTATTACGTTGTGCCGTTCGAATCGTTGGGGATCTAATAATTTGTAAAAAGCCTGACACTTTGGCTTTGAAAAAAAGTTAAGTTATCACTAATAAAATTTATTCATTACTGATCAGAAAATTTTGCATGATTTGCGAACGAACTAATAGACGCACTGACAGGCAAAAAGATGGACAGGCAGTCAAAAACTCTGCTGAATTATTTTTAATGTGTTATTGTTTTTAAGGTCCTCGAATGGCGACCACGTCTCGGCAAAAGGAGTACAGGCCGCCCTCCAGCCAGGTGGACCGACGACTTAAAGAAGACAGCAGTGGACTTCGAAAGGCTGATGGATGGATGGATGGATGATTGATTCACAGAACCAAAAATGGATCTAATTCATATGTTTTTTATATCTTTCATGTGGAGGATTTTCTTTTCTATCCTTTAATTGTATGTGTCGAATATAAAATAGATAGAGTGATAGAGAATATAGTAATAACTTATATCCCCAAATACACACTGTTAGACGTCAAATTCGAAAAAAAAAACTTTTTCAAAATCCCTCCTTAGGAACACCTACGTCCTGAAAAGAAATCGTATGCAAAATTTTCATCTCTTAGCACTTGTAGTAACGAAATTTCGTATATACTATCAATCCCCGAAAACACACCCTTAGAGATCGAAATTAGCCATAGCCCGTCTTAGTGAGCACCAACGTCCTATAAACAACGCCCATGCAAAATTTGAAACTCCAAGCACTTGTAGTTTCTCAAATTTCGTGATGAATGAGTGACTTTTCAATTTTATATACGAGTCTGATCAATAAATAACCATTATTTTCAAATTTCCTGAGTTACGTATGTTCGATTTTATCATTTTTTTTTCTATTATATTGGTACACATGTCTGTTATATATGTTGGCAATATCAGCCATTTTGGATAGTCAGTTTGTTTTTGACAGATAAAAATAGATAGGTACATACCTACTTGTGTACAGCGAAATATTACACCGAAATATTGCACCATTTATGCTCGTAAATCGTAATAATGCGTAAGCAACCGTCATTGATAGAAGGTAGAGATGATGTCTAGTTTTATTGAGTGATTCGAGAATCGATTAGGAAGTCGGGTTGATTCAGCGACTTCGAAGCTAGTAATTTACTCTCGAGTTGGCTGAAGGCGACACCTGTCGAGTGAAGTGACGGCTGATAATGCGACGCCAGCGCCATTCAAGTTCAGTGGAGTGCGAGAAGGCGAATCCCTTTGCTATCCACAACTTTTTAAGTGTGTTTGTAGTTTTTAAAACGACGTGCATATCATTACCATCAAAAATTATTTACTTTATCTTTGTTATTACATTAATGTGTTTTTATTTCTCTACAATAAAACGTACTACTCAGTAATAGCAAACATTACCAATTTTCAACATAACAGCAAGTACTTGACACAAAAAGCAATACATTGTAATTACAACAGACACAGTTTGTCAAGTGACTTTTGGTAAAGTTACATAAGCCTGTAAATCCTAGTCTCATCCGTGGGATTAGAGTTTACATGAGGTTCGGAACGCAGCAGTGCGGCACGACACAGCACATCTCCGACGGGAGGAAACTTTGTTAACTTTCTTAAGGACGGTTAGGGAAGTTTGACGTGCACGCGCTGGCACCATAAGCTTTAGGATTCGATACTTTGTAACAAGTGCCAATCAGAAAATATAATAAAGAATAACAAAATATGCCATAACATCAGTCTGAGACTATATATAATCCATTCCTCCAAGTGGGAATCGAATTCCATTGCGTTTATAATCACAAGCTTTATTCTCACCATTACATACATATACTCGTATATGAAAATGAGTTGTCGCTTTGGAGCGGCACGGTGTCTGACGATAGTCGCGACAGTTGTGGGTTCGATTCCAACTCGGAGGAATGATTTATTTTTATTTTCTCCCTCTAGTAAGGAGGTAAGGTGCGGCGTTGTTTTCCGTCAATCAAAACGCAGTGCTTCGTAATTTTAATTTTTAAATGAGGTACGCTCTGCGTATGCTGCTATTGTCAGGAAACAGAGGAAAAGATTTTTTAGCATTTTTAGCTGTATTCCGCTTTGTCCCGAAATTTTAATAAATAAATATTTAAATTAGAAAATAAAATATTTCAACTCCTCGAGTGGAAACCGAATCCACAACCTGTAGCGTTTACAGTTACACGCACGCTTGTACTGCTGCACCACTACCGGTCTCTTAAAAAAATCACTACAAAACTTTGGTATAGGTAAGTTATTGTTTTTTTTTCTTAATTATGATGCTATAACATTTTTATATAATATAGAACATGTTGTAAGGGTAATATTTGAAGTCATCTTAATCTTGCCTACGAAGGCACTCGACTGTGTTATTAAAAGGTGGCGCTGACGGTGGCAAGGTAAACGCAGTAGGTGAATAAGGGATAGTGTGGATATATCTTATAGCTTTCTATCATCGCGTTTAGGAGTAAAAATCTTGATTCAGCAAAATTTTAAGTAAATTTAGTGTAATGCGTTATAAATATTTCTATTTAAAAAAAATATTTTTTTAAAAGGACTAAATCTACGTTGTACGTACGTATGTATGTACGTTTAATTAAGTTTAATCAATAGGTTTTATAATTAAACTATATGGTACAAGAGTATTTCAAATTAAATTGGGGCTAGTCGTGGTAGTGGGAACAAACTGCAAAAAAGAACGCGACGGGTTGCGGATTCATTTCCCATTAAAAGAAATGAAATAATTACAGCGTAAAATTGGTAAAATGCATTAACTAATATTTTTTTGGAAGCTGATAAACTGAATATAAATAAGGAAATTTTAAATAGTGACGTTTTACCTAAAATTAAAATGTACATTAAAAAATCGAAGCCTATATAATGAGAGTAGCGTTCATTCCCCTTTTTGTCGCTAGTTGCGTACTTCCTCCTCCGAGGCGAATCAGGAAGAATCTTACAAAGAATAATTTATACTTTCCAAAGCCAATTTCAGCAGAGCGGCTCAAGAAATATCTTTCTAAGCATGGCGTAAAATTATTCAAAATATGTATAAGTTACGTCCTAAGCCGGTCGTAAAACGGTATTACAAACGTTATGACGGCTAGGGTTCGACCGGATCTCATCACATAGAACGTGAGGACGTAAATCACCTTAAAATCTCGATTTTCCTATCGAAATAAATGTATTTTATAGCCACTTTATATTTAATAATAAGAGTATGTATTTCGAGTAGATATATCTAAGTGAAATATTCCAACGTAATAATTTGTTTATATATTTTTAACTAGTGTTTGTCCAAAAATTATAAATGTACCAAATTTTAGGATATGTCACATTTTTATTATTTTATTATAGTAATATACATACATTGTTACAGCCATTTTTATTTAACTCGTATTCAAATTTAACTTGGTAACAATATATTTAAATTCCAAGAGTAATATCCATTCGTGAGACTTTGGCGTTCCTTTCTAGATGAAAAATGTTTTCCCCGCTTACCGTCGTCGAATATTCATGCATCGGCAGAACGATCGTAAATTATTTACGTCATCGATGTTACGTACTGGACAAATCTCTTTTGCAAATGTTGACTTAAAGTCAAATCATAGGCTGTAGGTTAATACTACGTGCAAGGCTTATATTTCTTATAAATAATATGCTCATTAAAAGTAATTAAGTATTTGTTTAAATTTATGTTTCTATTTTTTCGTTCTGGTGGCGAGGCAAAAGCGCGTAGTTGAGTTCCGCCACTCAACAAAATATTTGAATATAATAATGTTTTACAATTTTCCACAATTTACAGCCGCAGCAAAGCAGAGGAGACCTAGTGTTAAGACACCATCCCCCATTTCCGCCGAGTTCTGAAGGCATTGAGTGTTGAGTGGCGGAACTCAACGCCGCGCTTAGTCTCGACACCAGAGAGAAGAAATGAAAATATAAATGTAAATAAAGATTTAATTTCCTCGAGTGGGGATTGAACCCTCAACAAGTCGATTTTACAGTCACAGTTTGTGTCCCTGCGCCACGACTGGCCTTACAATATTTTAATGTTCATGCATAAAATGTTAAAAAAGGGTAAAGATCACAATTAACTAAGTATAATCTACATATATCAATCAAAACATGTTATTTTTTACTAAATCACATTAATAATACTGTTTTTAAAGACACTATGTCCTGAATTTCAATATAGTTAAAAACAATACACTATTCATACTCACAATATGCAATAATATATATATTTTTAAAGTTATCGAGTTAGTTCAAAGAGTAACAATATATATTTCGTTTTTGTTATCTCATTTATTTGTCGTAGCCAATTGTAGCGTTCGTAGCACAGTGGCGTAGCAGTAGTATGTATAATACTACTTGAAAATTAGAAAGTATGCAGGCAATGTGTCACGTTTAATATGCTTATAATCTTCTATTGAGGTGAGTCGTGGCGCAGAGGCACAAGCGTGTGAATTTAAATGCGACAGGCTGTGGGTACGAATCCTACTCGAGGAAATCAAATATTTAATATTTTCATTTCTTTGGTGTCGAGGCAAAGCGCGACATTGAGTTCCACCACGACTCAACACGCAATGTCTTCAGGATTCGGCGGAAAATAGGTAACGGAGTATCTTAGCACTAGTTTTCCACGGACACAGAAGAGTTCTGTGTGCAGGAAGGAGCAAGCCAATGAAGCCAATGAATAAATAAATAATCTTTTCTTCTCTCATATACTTTTCCATATATAGTGTCTATACATTAAATAATATATGAGAGAAATCGTTACTGTGAGCATTTATCAATATAATAGAACTCAAAACAATGATTTTTAGAATTTTTGTCTGTTTGCCTGTGTGTTTGTGAACGTTTAGTCCAGAAACGGCTTAACGGATTGAATTGCTGTTTTCATTATTGTATTATGGCAAACTTCCTTTAACATTTATTGTTTGTTTTTTTTTCAATCAAATCATAAATAGTTATTATAATAATCTAAAATATTCTCTTCGTCATTTTATTGAATTGGTTAAAATTTAAATCTTCAATACATAGATATTATCTTAAAAATGATATAGTAAAAAAAAAAGTAAACCAAATTAGAAAATTAATAATTGTGTAGTTCAAGCTGAAAAAGTTGCGAGCGAGTCGCCAGTATCTATTAAAAAAATAATAAAACTTAAAGGTATCTAAACATTTTTAATGGTCAGTGAAATGACATAATTAGCCGGTAGCATATTTTTCAAAGACATCAAGTAGTCTCTGGAAGATTCGTTTAGAACAAGGACATGGATAAATTAAAAGAACGTTGGAACGCTAATACCATTACGATTCGATGGACGGCAAAAGTCCTCCCTTAGAGTCAAAGCCGGCAAAACGTAATTGCGACTTCACTAAGCTGGGCTCCGCGCGGTCTGATAGGGACGAAAGGGGACCGGAGACCTCTCCGTACCGGTTGATATAAAAGTGCAATAAATTTAGCAGGATGAACGCACTATCTATATGGTATAAAATAATATGACGATATTCCTTAAAGAGTTTCAAAGCTAGGCGATATTTGTTTTTTATGTATTTGCTAATGTTTAAACATTTTTTATACGTTACCAAGAAAATATGTTTATTAAAAAAATGTAAACAAAATTTATAAAAATATAATCAAGCGGAAAAGGTTTTACAAAAACATGTTTTGTTCCCACTTGTTTCATAAATAAAAGAGCATTATATATTTTTTTACAATGTATGTGTGTGTGTATTTCGTTTATTTATTACCATTTTTGTCTGTAAATATGTCGAGATTTACAGTAAAAATTTTGATGATGATGATATGTTCAGGATTAATATTTTACCAGTTAATGTTTTTAAAACTTTTTTTCTTCATAGCAACGGTTTTTGAGTTTAAAAGCTATTTTATGAAAGTTTGCATTTAGGTGTGTTTGTGATTTATGAGTTCAAACTCAGCAACTACTAAGGAGTGGCATTAGCTTGAAATCATACTTTCTCGTTGGATTTCTATTATAAATATTCATTTTATATCAAATAAAAAAAAAATAGTCATACTTTTTTTACCTAAGTGTGGAATAACACTTTAAAAATGTCAAAAATATAGTAAAAAATTAGCTTCACGCTGTATCTCGCACACAGCAGGGTAGGCAGAGGGAACCTAGTGTTAAGACACTCCGTTCCCCACTTTCTGCCGAATTCTGGAGGCATTGCGTGTTGAGTGGCAGAACTCAACGCCGCTCGACACCAGAGCGAAGAAATGGAAATATAAATTTAAGTAAATATTTCATCTCCTCGAGTGGGGATCGAACCCACAACCGGTCGGTTTTGCAGTCACACCTCATGCCGCTGCACCACGACCGGCCTCTAAGAAATATAGGCCGAAAAATATAGTCATAGTTCATAAAGATAATCTATGTCGTAAATTGACAAATACCTCAGTTTCACATCTTTAATCACTTTGGTAAGAAAACAAGACAAAAACCTCTTATAGTTAGAATTCCAAAACGTTAGCGAGCCGGGAGAACTAAATCGAAATAGTTTTGGAATTCACTGTAAAACAGGGTAAACAATGTTCGAAGAAAACAACAGTAAGTAATGCGTAACAGCGGCGAAGGAAATTGTTTAATGTTGTTATTTTGGATACACATGTTTATTGCTATGAAACATGGCAGCTTCATAACAGTCCCTTTCACTCTCCGCAAATTGGAAGGAGCGTGTAAAGGAAAACATGGCCATAAATAAAACTGGCAGATCGACTAGATAGACGGCCATTACTGAAGATAAGCACGACTTATATACGTTTGTTCGGTCAGATTAACGGAATGGAACTGCGCTTGTTTGCTGATATCGATGCGGAGGCATTTTGGCAAGTCACAGCTGAGAAATTTATTGTAGTGTTCAAAGAGATATCTTCTTACGGACTCATTAAAAAGGAGACACGTCGTACATAAATCAGAGGCGAACTCGGTGCGGCGCGGAGTGGGAGCGGTCGTGGCGGTTCTTATCGGCACCGCGTTGCCGGCAATAGGCGCTATCCGGTTCCGTCTCCGCGCGCCCTGCCGTTGCGCCCATTGTGTCGCAGCGCCGGGAACCAAACATGCCTCAATCTCAACTTCATTACATTATTCCTTTTCTCGATACTTCCTTATCACGGATGTACCGTTCAATGATTTTCCTTATTATTATTGTAGCAGAGAATGAAAGGAGTTTTTGTGTACATGAATAAAACAGTAACATATAACCATTTTACTCATTGCAAAACTGTAAATGTTGTTTTTTCTTTTATTTAAAAAATATTTTATCCAATTTAGAAATTTAGGTGTTGAAAACTTCTTATATAAGTGGTTGCTAGTATTATTTTAACCCCTTTTAAGTGTAAAAACCAAACAAGCGCAAGTCGGGCTCGCCCACCGAGGGTTCCCCACGAAAATTGGAGGTCTCCAGCTTTTTCTGAAATTGAGGTTAAACTTAGCCAGAGCCTTTTCGTCTGATACCTCACTTGAATTAGCGGCTTCAATACCAAATTTTGCCCCCCTTTTAAAGCTATTATTTTCTAGAATTTAGCCACAAATGTATAGTTTTCAGTTTGTAAATGCTAGTTGCCAAATTTCATAATTCTAGGTTAACCGGAAGTACCCAAATAATTACGATTCCCTGTTAATTTTGATTCCTTTTATAGTGAAGAAATACACGTATTTTGCTATATAAACAGCCACATCTATTTATAAGTAAACGTAGAAATAAGTTTTTTTTTCAGGAAATCATCGGGCCGTAGATCTAAGTATATGATTTGTATTTCAACTCGATATCTCTAAGCGTTCCTGAAATACAGGCTCTTATCAGACAGACAGACGGACAATAAAGTAATTTTATTAAGGGTTCCTTTTTTCTTTAAAACGGAACCCTAAAAACACAAATAAATATTGAAACATGGCGGGACTTGAACCCATGCCTCATAGAAATCAACATTTTAACCACTAATGATATTATCAATATTCTTAAAACAATTTAAAAAATACATTTGTTATTACAATAAGTTATAGGAGGGCTAGTTCGTTAACATGTACTTGTTATCATTGTAAATTTTATACTCATAGATTAACTTAAGTTTAATTATTAAATCGTTTTTAAACTATCAACTGGGTGATTGCACTGACTACAATAATTGGCATGCAGCAGCACCGCGTCACAGCCGTCATAGCCGTCATGGCCATTAATTGACCGGTGATTTCAATTATTGCACATCGGTAAGTTCACGAACCTATACCCTTTGCTGTTTCTGGTGTAATAGCCGTAGATATTCACTCAAAATGTCGTTTTCAGCTCACTCACTGTAAATTTACGAGACTGAAGACGACCAATAAATGCAAATTTTATCGTTTATGGCAGATTTAACGGTGGTGAACTCTTTTACCGTAGCAGTAAAGTGATCCTAGCACTGCCAGGCGGAAATTTGCTCATAATATCTAAGCTAACAATGATAATAAGGTCACATATACTCCCTTATTTATGAAAATAGCAATCCAAAATATCTTACCTTGCATATATCGTATTATGACAAGTAAGAGACTTAAAAAATATTCTTAAAGTTTTTAAACAGCATTTTCTACCAGCCAACCTAAGTCATGTGGGAGAATAAAATGTGTAGGTGTGCAAAAAAAATACAACAAAAAAAAAAAAACAATATTCAACATACATATAAGTATATGTAATAAATACACTATAATATATGCTATAATTATATACATGCTAATATAATATTATATGTATGCATATGATACACATTATAAATGAATATATATTATTACTAGAGGGCGCGCGCGGCTTCGCCCGCTTTTTAGGAGTGAATTCTAAAAAAAACACGAAACACGTGTTCAATAAAATATTTTTAACAGTCTGAATTTAAATTTTTATAAAAATCGGTGGCAATTTAAAGATTTTTCCATATAAACTTTCAAACCCTTATTTGAACTCTTAGGGGGTGAATTCTTAAAAACTATGAAACACGTGTTCAATGAAATATTTTTAAGAGTCTGAATTTCAAATTTTATAAAAATCGGTACAGATTATTTTTTTTTCCCATATAAACTTTCAACCCCTATTTCATCCCTTTAGAGTTAAAATTTTTCAAATTCCCTTCTTAGTGGATGTCCAGAATATGAAAATAAACATCTGCCCAAATTTCACGTTTCTACCATCAGCGGTTACGGCTGTGCGTGCGTCTTACCTCAGTCAGTCAGCACAAGTCCTTTTATATATATAGATAATAATAAATATACGAGTATATATACAAAATATAAACTATATACAACATACCATTATATAAATATATATATAAATAAATAATAATAATAATAAAAGAGTAGATAGATAAAAAATATATAACTATGAGTTTATGAAAAAGGATTCTTTTACCCGGCGTTTGAATATTTCACGAGAGGGAGCTCTACGAATAGGCTCGGGTAATTCATTCCAGAGTCGAACTCCTGCAACTGCAAAAGAGTCTGACATGTACCCAGAAGTATGATGTGGCGTTGATAGTAGAAGGTTTGATTGGGAACGTAAGGATTTATCATGGAAAGAGGAAATGTACGAAAAGTCAGAAGACAGGTAGGTGGGGAAATTGGGATCGGAAAGGATGGAATAAATTAAAGAAAGGACCCTACATTTTCTACGATCGGCTACCGATAGCCAACCAAGCTGCCTCCTACAAGATGATACACGGTCATACTTGCGCAGGTTAAAAATGTAGCGAATACGGGTGTTGAGTATCCGTTCGAGCTTGTTTACGAGATCTTTACTCATATCCAAACAGCAAGCATCACCGTAATCAATAATAGGAAGCAGCAAGGTATTGACCAACTGGATTTTCGTTTGCACAGGTAAAAAATTCTTTAGGCGCATCATTGTGTGCAATGAAGCGTAGATCTTCCGCGATATATCGGCAACGTAATTGCCCCAAGTTAGCTTGTTATCTATAATAACACCTAGGTCTTTCACGGTCTTGGTAAAATTTATGATCGTGCCTTTGTATGTTAGGTTGGGCAACTTATTGTATTCGACTTTAGCCAATTGTCTCGAACTCCCGACGATTATGGCCTGACATTTGTCAGGGTTAACATTGACGCCGTATTTGGAAGACCAAACTGATATTTGTCGGAGCTTAGCATTTAAAGAGTTTATAGCCCCAGCAATATTTTTCACGCTAGAGTGCTCATAAAGCTGCAAATCATCAGCGTAAAGATGGTATCGAGAAGTTATAATGGATGTAATGGAGTTAATAAATATTGAAAAAAGAAGAGGAGATAAAATACCGCCTTGAGGAACCCCAGCTGTCACATCATGCCAATCAGAAATAGTCTGGCCTACACGAACCGACTGCTGACGTCCCTGAAGATATGAAGAAAACCATTCTAAAGCTGTACTGGATACATTAGCATTGCATAACAGAGCAATAAGAAGCTCGTGATCTACTGCATTGAATGCATTACTAAAGTCAATTAAAATAAGCACTGTTAAATGCCTATTTTCCATTGCAGATCTAATGTCTTCAGTAACTCTTAACAAAGCAGTGGTAGTGCTGTGTCCAGTTCTAAAACCGGACTGCAGTGGATTTAAAAAGTCGCATTTTGAGAAATAAGTGGAAATCTGTTGGTATACAGTAGATTCTAAAATTTTGGAGAGGAAAGGAAGAATTGAAATGGGACGAAAATGAGATGGTAGCGTAGGATTTGATATTTTAGGAAGAGGGAGAATAAATGCCTTTCGCCACACGTCGGGAAACTGATTAGAGGATAAAGAAAAATTAACAATATGTGTTATTACAGGAACAAGGATCTCAACAATTGAAGTAATCATAATGCAACTGATATGATCCGAACCAACTGCTTTAGTAGAGAGGGCTAGAATAGTTTTCTTAGTATCATTATTACTGATAGAAGAAAAGGTAAAAGCTGGGAAATCAAGTTTCGGCAAACTATGAATTTCAGAAAGAGTACACGTTTTAATACTAACATCAAGGGGACAAGATGTAGAAAAATATTTATTTAGAGTATTTAAATTTAGGTCGGAATTGATTGGGGGTGTTGAAAGTTTGCCAATACCGAGGGACTTTAAGAATTTTAAAGTCGCCTCGGGAGAAGAATCACGTATTTTATTAAAGATATATTGGCGTTTTAATTTTCTACACATCTGATTACACTGATTTCTTGCAGCCTTATAAATCGACCAATTGAGATCAGTTCGATCCTTTAAGATTGGCACAGGGAATCTAGTTTTAAGACACTCCGTTCCCTACTTTCCGCCAAATTTCGCGAGGCGAAAATGCGTTATGTGATGAAATTCAATGCTGGGGTTTTGCATTGGTGCCAAAGCGAAAAAATGAAAATAATAATAAATTATTATTCTTCTTCAAAATAAAATATATTTTATTAAATATTGTGGACTGCATAAATTGTTTGACTGCATAAGCCGTTGACAAAAGAAAATAAAATAAATTTTAACAGTCAAGACCTTCGTTTAGTTATAACACCTGAGAGTACAACATACACCCAACCCCGGTAATTACTCTTAGAGAATATGGAGTTTGAGTGGTGGTTACTTTGGCAGTTATTAGGTAAATAAGGAGCAGAAAATAGTACCTAATTTTCGTTAAATTATAAAGCTATATTTTTATATATTTTCTTGGGAATAATATGAGAGATGACGTTATCCATTGCCAGATACTTGGCGTGGCCCCCATATATGACAGTAAATTTACAAGTAGTAATTAATGAAAACAATTTAATTTTATTTTTAATTGAAACATGTGCGCTTAAATTATTTAACAATTACCGCAATTATTCTGTGATATTATCATTGAACAAAGCTAAATGTCTTTACAATATCTATAAAAATAGTGTCTATAAAAAGGTTACTTTATTATATCACAATGGACGGCATGAAATATAAAGAATAGCTAAAATGTGACTTTCCACAAAGTTTTCTATAACAGAAGCGTCTACTTTTCTCTATGAGCGAGTCTGTTTCCGTTTATCTTCAGTAGTTTTTTTGTTATGTTTGGTTTCTTTGCTCATATTTCGTCGTTGCATGTGTCGCGACTGAAACAAAATGCAGTCATGTCACCAGAGTAACGTGAAAAACAGATATCAGTTTTACGGTTTTTTATTTATATTTTGAACAAAACACACTTATCGGACAGTTCAACGTGGAAATATGTCAATGTAATCTTTTCAATCGATTAAAGTTGAATGGTGTCAGAGTAAAAATAATAATTCATTTGTTAAAAAAATAAAATGCTATAGAGAATTTGCATGTTACAATTGAGTATTCTCCATAGCATTAATTGACGCCTCGCTGAGCTCGGTCTTAAATTGGTGTAAATCCTCAAGGCACAGATCATGCCAACCGAGCGGCGGCTCTCATCGTGCCTCCTCCAATTACTTTAATTAAAACAATACCACGCCACCAGTGCTTCGTCGACGACTCACTGCGTCTGTTTCTCATTTTCCTATTTAAATACGAGAACGAGCTCGAGGTTCGCGTTTAGCATACGTGATCTTAATGTAATATATGTATCTATATGTAAGTACATGTATAAATATAAATATATATAATACATTATTATAATGCAACTAGCGATCTGCCCGCGGCTTCGCCCACTTGGAATACACGATAACTTATTCAATACAGTGAATTACTTCGTGTTCTAATATTTTATATAATAAAAAGTGTATAGTGTGCATAGTGTGTAAAAAATATTATAGTATGCTTATAATGACTTCTTATGTGAAAATTTATTAAGCTTTAGTATTTTATTATCCTAATTCTTATAAGGATGTTTAATTATCTTGCAAGAAAATACGACCTGCTTTGCCTTGTAATATGGTGACAAAATTTAATTGTGTTACATTCACTACATGTTAAAAAAAACCAGTTAAGTGCGAGTCAGTCTCGATCACCGAGGTTTTCGTACCGATTTCGGGATTGTAAGTCAAAGGGAAGTGCCCTATAGGTTTTGATCACCGAATATGAATAGAATAACCTTGACTTACATAAGTTGACAAACTTAAGTTTGCGATGCCTATACTGTGGCTATTGAAAGCAAGTGAGATAGCCCGGTAGTTAATTTGGGCAAGGCGAAGGCATTCGGCCCGACCGAATGCCTTCGTGGCACGCGGCGCTGTTTCTTTGTATAGCTAGGGTCCTCATAGATATCCTTCCTATACAGTCGACAACATGGTGGACGCTATAATTATATTCCGGCCGTGCAGGGCTTTCTCGGGAAACCGTCGGTCATTGCCGAAATCAACTTATATTCTGTTGATTTGTTCCTCTGAAATATTAATATATGAAATGACAGGAACCTGGTTCAATTCAACAACTAAGAAAACATTTATCGTGTCATAAGTTTCTTAAAACACATCTTTTAAAGCCGCGCCCAGTTTTGATTTGATCCTTAACGTTTCGCATGACTGCCAGCATCACGATCATCTGAAAAATAAGGCCAAGTTGGCTTCAAAGAATCTGGGGTTATCGGCCGAGTGAGACAGTACTTTACGCCAAAACACCGATTGGCATTGTATAAGGCCCATGCTCGGCTTCATATGAAGGATTGTTCTCATCTTGGTGCTGCTGCACCCCAGTATTAGCTTGAACAACTTGTACGTACGTCTACGTTATTACGTTGTGCCGTTCGAATCGTTGGGGATCTAATAATTTGTAAAAAGCCTGACACTTTGGCTTTGAAAAAAAGTTAAGTTATCACTAATAAAATTTATTCATTACTGATCAGAAAATTTTGCATGATTTGCGAACGAACTAATAGACGCACTGACAGGCAAAAAGATGGACAGGCAGTCAAAAACTCTGCTGAATTATTTTTAATGTGTTATTGTTTTTAAGGTCCTCGAATGGCGACCACGTCTCGGCAAAAGGAGTACAGGCCGCCCTCCAGCCAGGTGGACCGACGACTTAAAGAAGACAGCAGTGGACTTCGAAAGGCTGATGGATGGATGGATGGATGATTGATTCACAGAACCAAAAATGGATCTAATTCATATGTTTTTTATATCTTTCATGTGGAGGATTTTCTTTTCTATCCTTTAATTGTATGTGTCGAATATAAAATAGATAGAGTGATAGAGAATATAGTAATAACTTATATCCCCAAATACACACTGTTAGACGTCAAATTCGAAAAAAAAAACTTTTTCAAAATCCCTCCTTAGGAACACCTACGTCCTGAAAAGAAATCGTATGCAAAATTTTCATCTCTTAGCACTTGTAGTAACGAAATTTCGTATATACTATCAATCCCCGAAAACACACCCTTAGAGATCGAAATTAGCCATAGCCCGTCTTAGTGAGCACCAACGTCCTATAAACAACGCCCATGCAAAATTTGAAACTCCAAGCACTTGTAGTTTCTCAAATTTCGTGATGAATGAGTGACTTTTCAATTTTATATACGAGTCTGATCAATAAATAACCATTATTTTCAAATTTCCTGAGTTACGTATGTTCGATTTTATCATTTTTTTTTCTATTATATTGGTACACATGTCTGTTATATATGTTGGCAATATCAGCCATTTTGGATAGTCAGTTTGTTTTTGACAGATAAAAATAGATAGGTACATACCTACTTGTGTACAGCGAAATATTACACCGAAATATTGCACCATTTATGCTCGTAAATCGTAATAATGCGTAAGCAACCGTCATTGATAGAAGGTAGAGATGATGTCTAGTTTTATTGAGTGATTCGAGAATCGATTAGGAAGTCGGGTTGATTCAGCGACTTCGAAGCTAGTAATTTACTCTCGAGTTGGCTGAAGGCGACACCTGTCGAGTGAAGTGACGGCTGATAATGCGACGCCAGCGCCATTCAAGTTCAGTGGAGTGCGAGAAGGCGAATCCCTTTGCTATCCACAACTTTTTAAGTGTGTTTGTAGTTTTTAAAACGACGTGCATATCATTACCATCAAAAATTATTTACTTTATCTTTGTTATTACATTAATGTGTTTTTATTTCTCTACAATAAAACGTACTACTCAGTAATAGCAAACATTACCAATTTTCAACATAACAGCAAGTACTTGACACAAAAAGCAATACATTGTAATTACAACAGACACAGTTTGTCAAGTGACTTTTGGTAAAGTTACATAAGCCTGTAAATCCTAGTCTCATCCGTGGGATTAGAGTTTACATGAGGTTCGGAACGCAGCAGTGCGGCACGACACAGCACATCTCCGACGGGAGGAAACTTTGTTAACTTTCTTAAGGACGGTTAGGGAAGTTTGACGTGCACGCGCTGGCACCATAAGCTTTAGGATTCGATACTTTGTAACAAGTGCCAATCAGAAAATATAATAAAGAATAACAAAATATGCCATAACATCAGTCTGAGACTATATATAATCCATTCCTCCAAGTGGGAATCGAATTCCATTGCGTTTATAATCACAAGCTTTATTCTCACCATTACATACATATACTCGTATATGAAAATGAGTTGTCGCTTTGGAGCGGCACGGTGTCTGACGATAGTCGCGACAGTTGTGGGTTCGATTCCAACTCGGAGGAATGATTTATTTTTATTTTCTCCCTCTAGTAAGGAGGTAAGGTGCGGCGTTGTTTTCCGTCAATCAAAACGCAGTGCTTCGTAATTTTAATTTTTAAATGAGGTACGCTCTGCGTATGCTGCTATTGTCAGGAAACAGAGGAAACGATTTTTTAGCATTTTTAGCTGTATTCCGCTTTGTCCCGAAATTTTAATAAATAAATATTTAAATTAGAAAATAAAATATTTCAACTCCTCGAGTGGAAACCGAATCCACAACCTGTAGCGTTTACAGTTACACGCACGCTTGTACTGCTGCACCACTACCGGTCTCTTAAAAAAATCACTACAAAACTTTGGTATAGGTAAGTTATTGTTTTTTTTTCTTAATTATGATGCTATAACATTTTTATATAATATAGAACATGTTGTAAGGGTAATATTTGAAGTCATCTTAATCTTGCCTACGAAGGCACTCGACTGTGTTATTAAAAGGTGGCGCTGACGGTGGCAAGGTAAACGCAGTAGGTGAATAAGGGATAGTGTGGATATATCTTATAGCTTTCTATCATCGCGTTTAGGAGTAAAAATCTTGATTCAGCAAAATTTTAAGTAAATTTAGTGTAATGCGTTATAAATATTTCTATTTAAAAAAAATATTTTTTTAAAAGGACTAAATCTACGTTGTACGTACGTATGTATGTACGTTTAATTAAGTTTAATCAATAGGTTTTATAATTAAACTATATGGTACAAGAGTATTTCAAATTAAATTGGGGCTAGTCGTGGTAGTGGGAACAAACTGCAAAAAAGAACGCGACGGGTTGCGGATTCATTTCCCATTAAAAGAAATGAAATAATTACAGCGTAAAATTGGTAAAATGCATTAACTAATATTTTTTTGGAAGCTGATAAACTGAATATAAATAAGGAAATTTTAAATAGTGACGTTTTACCTAAAATTAAAATGTACATTAAAAAATCGAAGCCTATATAATGAGAGTAGCGTTCATTCCCCTTTTTGTCGCTAGTTGCGTACTTCCTCCTCCGAGGCGAATCAGGAAGAATCTTACAAAGAATAATTTATACTTTCCAAAGCCAATTTCAGCAGAGCGGCTCAAGAAATATCTTTCTAAGCATGGCGTAAAATTATTCAAAATATGTATAAGTTACGTCCTAAGCCGGTCGTAAAACGGTATTACAAACGTTATGACGGCTAGGGTTCGACCGGATCTCATCACATAGAACGTGAGGACGTAAATCACCTTAAAATCTCGATTTTCCTATCGAAATAAATGTATTTTATAGCCACTTTATATTTAATAATAAGAGTATGTATTTCGAGTAGATATATCTAAGTGAAATATTCCAACGTAATAATTTGTTTATATATTTTTAACTAGTGTTTGTCCAAAAATTATAAATGTACCAAATTTTAGGATATGTCACATTTTTATTATTTTATTATAGTAATATACATACATTGTTACAGCCATTTTTATTTAACTCGTATTCAAATTTAACTTGGTAACAATATATTTAAATTCCAAGAGTAATATCCATTCGTGAGACTTTGGCGTTCCTTTCTAGATGAAAAATGTTTTCCCCGCTTACCGTCGTCGAATATTCATGCATCGGCAGAACGATCGTAAATTATTTACGTCATCGATGTTACGTACTGGACAAATCTCTTTTGCAAATGTTGACTTAAAGTCAAATCATAGGCTGTAGGTTAATACTACGTGCAAGGCTTATATTTCTTATAAATAATATGCTCATTAAAAGTAATTAAGTATTTGTTTAAATTTATGTTTCTATTTTTTCGTTCTGGTGGCGAGGCAAAAGCGCGTAGTTGAGTTCCGCCACTCAACAAAATATTTGAATATAATAATGTTTTACAATTTTCCACAATTTACAGCCGCAGCAAAGCAGAGGAGACCTAGTGTTAAGACACCATCCCCCATTTCCGCCGAGTTCTGAAGGCATTGAGTGTTGAGTGGCGGAACTCAACGCCGCGCTTAGTCTCGACACCAGAGAGAAGAAATGAAAATATAAATGTAAATAAAGATTTAATTTCCTCGAGTGGGGATTGAACCCTCAACAAGTCGATTTTACAGTCACAGTTTGTGTCCCTGCGCCACGACTGGCCTTACAATATTTTAATGTTCATGCATAAAATGTTAAAAAAGGGTAAAGATCACAATTAACTAAGTATAATCTACATATATCAATCAAAACATGTTATTTTTTACTAAATCACATTAATAATACTGTTTTTAAAGACACTATGTCCTGAATTTCAATATAGTTAAAAACAATACACTATTCATACTCACAATATGCAATAATATATATATTTTTAAAGTTATCGAGTTAGTTCAAAGAGTAACAATATATATTTCGTTTTTGTTATCTCATTTATTTGTCGTAGCCAATTGTAGCGTTCGTAGCACAGTGGCGTAGCAGTAGTATGTATAATACTACTTGAAAATTAGAAAGTATGCAGGCAATGTGTCACGTTTAATATGCTTATAATCTTCTATTGAGGTGAGTCGTGGCGCAGAGGCACAAGCGTGTGAATTTAAATGCGACAGGCTGTGGGTACGAATCCTACTCGAGGAAATCAAATATTTAATATTTTCATTTCTTTGGTGTCGAGGCAAAGCGCGACATTGAGTTCCACCACGACTCAACACGCAATGTCTTCAGGATTCGGCGGAAAATAGGTAACGGAGTATCTTAGCACTAGTTTTCCACGGACACAGAAGAGTTCTGTGTGCAGGAAGGAGCAAGCCAATGAAGCCAATGAATAAATAAATAATCTTTTCTTCTCTCATATACTTTTCCATATATAGTGTCTATACATTAAATAATATATGAGAGAAATCGTTACTGTGAGCATTTATCAATATAATAGAACTCAAAACAATGATTTTTAGAATTTTTGTCTGTTTGCCTGTGTGTTTGTGAACGTTTAGTCCAGAAACGGCTTAACGGATTGAATTGCTGTTTTCATTATTGTATTATGGCAAACTTCCTTTAACATTTATTGTTTGTTTTTTTTTCAATCAAATCATAAATAGTTATTATAATAATCTAAAATATTCTCTTCGTCATTTTATTGAATTGGTTAAAATTTAAATCTTCAATACATAGATATTATCTTAAAAATGATATAGTAAAAAAAAAAGTAAACCAAATTAGAAAATTAATAATTGTGTAGTTCAAGCTGAAAAAGTTGCGAGCGAGTCGCCAGTATCTATTAAAAAAATAATAAAACTTAAAGGTATCTAAACATTTTTAATGGTCAGTGAAATGACATAATTAGCCGGTAGCATATTTTTCAAAGACATCAAGTAGTCTCTGGAAGATTCGTTTAGAACAAGGACATGGATAAATTAAAAGAACGTTGGAACGCTAATACCATTACGATTCGATGGACGGCAAAAGTCCTCCCTTAGAGTCAAAGCCGGCAAAACGTAATTGCGACTTCACTAAGCTGGGCTCCGCGCGGTCTGATAGGGACGAAAGGGGACCGGAGACCTCTCCGTACCGGTTGATATAAAAGTGCAATAAATTTAGCAGGATGAACGCACTATCTATATGGTATAAAATAATATGACGATATTCCTTAAAGAGTTTCAAAGCTAGGCGATATTTGTTTTTTATGTATTTGCTAATGTTTAAACATTTTTTATACGTTACCAAGAAAATATGTTTATTAAAAAAATGTAAACAAAATTTATAAAAATATAATCAAGCGGAAAAGGTTTTACAAAAACATGTTTTGTTCCCACTTGTTTCATAAATAAAAGAGCATTATATATTTTTTTACAATGTATGTGTGTGTGTATTTCGTTTATTTATTACCATTTTTGTCTGTAAATATGTCGAGATTTACAGTAAAAATTTTGATGATGATGATATGTTCAGGATTAATATTTTACCAGTTAATGTTTTTAAAACTTTTTTTCTTCATAGCAACGGTTTTTGAGTTTAAAAGCTATTTTATGAAAGTTTGCATTTAGGTGTGTTTGTGATTTATGAGTTCAAACTCAGCAACTACTAAGGAGTGGCATTAGCTTGAAATCATACTTTCTCGTTGGATTTCTATTATAAATATTCATTTTATATCAAATAAAAAAAAAAATAGTCATACTTTTTTTACCTAAGTGTGGAATAACACTTTAAAAATGTCAAAAATATAGTAAAAAATTAGCTTCACGCTGTATCTCGCACACAGCAGGGTAGGCAGAGGGAACCTAGTGTTAAGACACTCCGTTCCCCACTTTCTGCCGAATTCTGGAGGCATTGCGTGTTGAGTGGCAGAACTCAACGCCGCTCGACACCAGAGCGAAGAAATGGAAATATAAATTTAAGTAAATATTTCATCTCCTCGAGTGGGGATCGAACCCACAACCGGTCGGTTTTGCAGTCACACCTCATGCCGCTGCACCACGACCGGCCTCTAAGAAATATAGGCCGAAAAATATAGTCATAGTTCATAAAGATAATCTATGTCGTAAATTGACAAATACCTCAGTTTCACATCTTTAATCACTTTGGTAAGAAAACAAGACAAAAACCTCTTATAGTTAGAATTCCAAAACGTTAGCGAGCCGGGAGAACTAAATCGAAATAGTTTTGGAATTCACTGTAAAACAGGGTAAACAATGTTCGAAGAAAACAACAGTAAGTAATGCGTAACAGCGGCGAAGGAAATTCTTTAATGTTGTTATTTTGGATACACATGTTTATTGCTATGAAACATGGCAGCCTCATAACAGTCCCTTTCACTCTCCGCAAATTGGAAGGAGCGTGTAAAGGAAAACATGGTCATAAATAAAACTGGCAGATCGACTAGATAGACGGCCATTACTGGAGATAAGCACGACTTATATACGTTTGTTCGGTCAGATTAGCGGAATGGAACTGCGCTTGTTTGCTGATATCGATGCGGAGGCATTTTGGCAAGTCACAGCTGAGAAATTTATTGTAGTGTTCAAAGAGATATCTTCTTACGGACTCATTAAAAAGGAGACACGTCGTACATAAATCAGAGGCGAGCTCGGTGCGGCGCGGAGTGGGAGCGGTCGTGGCGGTTCTTATCGGCACCGCGTTGCCGGCAATAGGCGCTATCCGGTTCCGTCTCCGCGCGCCCTGCCGTTGCGCCCATTGTGTCGCAGCGCCGGGAACCAAACATGCCTCAATCTCAACTTCATTACATTATTCCTTTTCTCGATACTTCCTTATCACGGATGTACCGTTCAATGATTTTCCTTATTATTATTGTAGCAGAGAATGAAAGGAGTTTTTGTGTACATGAATAAAACAGTAACATATAACCATTTTACTCATTGCAAAACTGTAAATGTTGTTTTTTCTTTTATTTAAAAAAATATTTTATCCAATTTAGAAATTTAGGTGTTGAAAACTTCTTATATAAGTGGTTGCTAGTATTATTTTAACCCCTTTTAAGTGTAAAAACCAAACAAGCGCAAGTCGGGCTCGCCCACCGAGGGTTCCCCACGAAAATTGGAGGTCTCCAGCTTTTTCTGAAATTCAGGTTAAACTTTTTGCCAGAGTCCTTTCGTCTGATACCTCACTTGAATTAGCGGCTTCAATACCAAATTTTGCCCCCCTTTTAAAGCTATTATTTTCTAGAATTTAGCCACAAATGTATAGTTTTCAGTTTGTAAATGCCAGTTGCCAAATTTTATAATTCTAGGTTAACCGGAAGTACCCAAATAATTACGATTCCCTGTTAATTTTGATTCCTTTTATAGTGAAGAAATACACGTATTTTGCTATATAAACAGCCACATCTATTTATAAGTAAATGTAGAAATAAGTTTCTTTTTTCAGGAAATCATCGGGCCGTAGATCTAAGTATATGGTTTGTATTTCAACTCGATATGTCTAAGCGTTCCTGAGATACAAGCTCTTATCAGACAGACAGACGGACAATAAAGTAATTTTATTAAGGGTTCCTTTTTTCTTTAAAACGGAACCCTAAAAACAAAAATAAATATTGAAACATGGCGGGACTTGAACCCATGCCTCATAGAAATCAACACTTTAACCACTAATCATATTATCAATATTCTTAAAACAATTTAAAAAATACATTTGTTATTACAATAAGTTATAGGAGGGCTAGTTCGTTAACATGTACTTGTTATCATTGTAAATTTTATATTCACAGATTAACTTAAGTTCAATTATTAAATCGTTTTTAAACTATCAACTGGGTGATTGCACTGACTACAATAATTGGCATGCAGCAGCACCGCGTCACAGCCGTCATAGCCGTCATGGCCATTAATTGACCGGTGATTTCAATTATTGCACATCGGTAAGTTCACGAACCTATACCCTTTGCTGTTTCTGGTGTAATAGCCGTAGATATTCACTCAAAATGTCGTTTTCAGCTCACTCACTGTAAATTTACGAGACTGAAGACGACCAATAAATGCAAATTTTATCGTTTATGGCAGATTTAACGGTGGTGAACTCTTTTACCGTAGCAGTAAAGTGATCCTAGCACTGCCAGGTGGAAATTTGCTCATAATATCTAAGCTAACAATGATAATAAGGTCACATATACTCCCTTATTTATGAAAATAGCAATCCAAAATATCTTACTCTGCATATATCGTATTATGGACAAGTAAGAGACTTAAAAAATATTCTTAAAGTTTTTATCAGCTTCACGCTGTATCCCGCACATGGCAAGATTGGCACAGGGAATCTAGTTTTAAGACACTCCGTTCCCTACTTTCCGCCAAATTTTGCGAGGCATTACGCGTTATGTGATGAAATTCAATGCTGGGGTTTTGCATTGGTGCCAAAGCGAAAAAATGAAAATAATAATAAATTATTATTCTTCTTCAAAATAAAATATATTTTATTAAATATTGTGGACTGCATAAATTGTTTGACTGCATAAGCTGTTGACAAAAGAAAATAAAATAAATTTTAACAGTCAAGACCTTCGTTTAGTTATAACACCTGAGAGTACAACATACACCCAACCCCGGTAATTACTCTTAGAGAATATGGAGTTTGAGTGGTGGTTACTTTGGCAGTTAGTAGGTAAATAAGGAGTAGAAAATAGTACCTAATTTTCGTTAAATTATAGAGCTATATTTTTATATAATGTCTTGAGAATAATATGAGACATGACGTTCCATTCATTGCCAGATACTTGGCATGGTTTTGACCCCGTGCCAGACACCTTTGAATTCTTTTTTTTTTTTTTTTATGGAAAAGGACAAGGCAAACGAGCGTTCGGGTCACCTGATGGTAAGTGATTACCGCCGCCCACGGCCCCGTGCAACACTAGAGGAGCTACAGGTGCGTTGCCGGCCTTTAAGATAGAGATAGACGCGCTTTTTGAAGGTACCCATGTCATATCGACCTGGAAACACTGCCGCGGGTAGGCCATTCCACAGTTCCGTGGTGCGTGGAAGGAAGTTCCTACAAAACCGCACAGTAGTGGATTGCCACGTATCCAGGTGGTGTGGATGATATTTCAGCTTATATCGTACTGTGCGGTTAGAAAATTCGGCGGCAGGTAACAGGTCAAACAGTTCTTCAGAACACTCCCCATGATAAATGCGATAGAGAACGCACAGCGAGGAAACGTCTCTACGCAAAGCCAAAGTGTCAAGCCTTTCACAGATTATTGGGTCCCCAATGATTCGAATGGCTCTGCGTTGTATGTGATCAAATGGTTCAAGCTAATACTGGGGTGCACCAGCCCAGAGATGAGAACAGTACTCCATATGAGGCCGAACCTGGGCCCTATATAGGGCCAAACGGTGTTTTGGCGTGAAGTACCGTCTCGCTCTGTTGTTGACCTCCAGTTTCTTCGAGGCCAACTTGGCCTTGCTTTCCAAATGATCGCGATACTGGCAGTCACTCGAAACATTGAGGCCCAATATAATGATACTGGGCGCGGCTGTAACGCGCGGGAATGTTCTGAAAGACTGGTGATACGATAAATAGGATTTTTTTTGTGGTTAACGCGCAAACTTGTGTCTTCAGGGGGTTAAACTGAACTAGGTTCCTTTCACCCCATGAGGAGACATTGTTGAGGGATGCCTCAACGGAAGACACAAGTTTATTTCGGCACTGTTCGGCGTTTTCCCGAGAAAGACTTGCTCGGCCAGAGTAAACAGCGTCCACCGTGCTATCATCTGCATAGCAATGAATGCTAGAATCCTCTAACATGTCATTGATATGCAGAAGAAACAGCGGAGGGGACAGCACGCAGCCTTGGGGAACGCCAGCGTTCACGGGCATATGTTTAGAGCAAAAACCGTCGACAGCGACCTTGATGCTGCGCCCAGTGAGAAAGCTGGCGATCCACTTGCATAAATTCCCGGGAAGCCCATAGGATGGAAGTTTAACCAGGAGCGCCTCATGCCACACTCGATCAAAGGCCTTCGCCATGTCCAAACTAACAGCCAGACCCTCTCCCTTGCTTTCAATAGCCGCAGCCCAGCGATGGGTAAGGTAAACTAGAAGATCACCGGTTGAGCGACCATGGCGAAAGCCATATTGTCGGTCACTAATCAATCGGTGATCCTCTAGATAAACCAAAAGCTGGCTATTGATAATGCTCTCCATAACTTTTGAGAGCAGGGAGGTGATAGCAATAGGCCTGTAGTTAGATGGATCGGAACCATCGCCTTTCTTTGGGATCGGGTGGATAAGAGCGCTCTTCCATGAGTCTAGGACAACGCCGACTGAGTAAGAGTGCCGAAACAAACGCGTTAGCACCGGTGTCAGCTAGGGCCTACGAATATATGACAGTAAATTTACAAGTAGTAAATAATAAGAACAATTTAATAATATTTTTAATTGATAAAAATATTATTTGGTCCTGATATGTTCATAGGCGCTTATAACACAGTTTAACACAGTTTTAACAGGGTTTGGGGGAGTCTAACGGGAGGTTGAAATCATACTAAGTGTCTGGCAATGGATAAGGTCGTCTAATTCCCAAGAAAATATTTAAAAAATTGAGCTTTGTAATTTAATGATAGTTAGGTACTATTTTACCCAAACTCCATATTCCCGAATAGTACTAACCTGTGTTGGGTGTATGTGCATAGAAACTTTCAGGTTTTATAACGTAACGAAGGTCTGGTTCGGTTTGGCTCTGGGGCCATAATGTCTAAATTCAATAACACTATTACAAATTGTGCCTCAGACCACCATCACTGAGACTAACTACACATTTTCAATAGAATTTAACTCCTTTATGAAAGAAATGAACAACTTAAAAGACTGATCAATAACAGTCGAGCAATTTGAAACATCTTTTGAGAAAATATTGCTGCCGAAGCAGAAAGCGAATTTTTACGATAATCCCTTTAACCATTTGTAATCCTGATTCAGCGATCCGATTTGGTTTAGTAAAATGAAATGTTCATTTTTATATCACCATCATTATTTAAAATTCATTTACATATCTTACAACAACCTGTATAAAAATATAATAGTGTTTAATTAGAAATCACGTTATCCATACCTATATTATAAATTCGAAAGTAACTCTGTCTGTCTGTCTGTTACGCAATCAGGGCCAAACCGCTAATTCAATTGTGATAAAATACTCATAAAGAGATACTTAAGGGTCTTCGGATGAACATAGGTTACTTTTTTTTCTCATATTTGTAATATTGTCGATATATACTAATATATTAAAATTCTTTTTAGTTTGACAGGCAATTTATTCCGCCATGTTAATAACAACCGACCGTTGCTAAGCAACGGTTTGCAAAGTTTGTTATAAGAAAACGTCACCCAAAATGAGCTTAACGCATACATAGCGGGCGCCGTCTCAACCTTATGAGATACATAAAAACAATGTTTTACAAAAATATTGTTCTTTAATGTTTAAAAAAGTCCGCTATACATATACCATGTTTATTTCTGAAGGTTAAGCAAAAGTAATCATTTTAATTAATTTACTTTATATTTATCGGGTTTTTGTTGTATGTATTTTCTATAATTTGATATTGATCCTTATGAAAATGAATATAATAGTCACTTTTAACATTTCATCTGGATTGAAATTATAGTTTACTGTATAACATTCGCATAAATAATTAAGGAGATGTCACTGATTCGAAATGACCTAGCCTACGAGCGGCATAGTATGACCGACGCGAACGGGCAGATGACTTTGACAGTTTTGTACATTTTCATACATTTTCGAACTACTATTAATTTTTATGTAATTATAATTAATTTATACTTTTCTTTGGTTCTTCGCTTATTCGAGTAGTAGTTTAATTAGATTTTCATAAATTTCTTGGTGTGGTGTAAGTTGCGGCCCTGTGCGGCAGCGGCATAATATTATTTAAGTACTTATTATTTAAGGAAAGAATTGTTGGTTATTTCATCTTGGATGATTATCTATTGCGTTGTTATATACTTAATAAAATATGGTTTTAGTTTTTTGGGATTTTGTTTGATATTGCTCGCAAAACTTATCATATTTAATGTAGAAAAGACTTTAGTTATTTCATATAGTATCTATGTACGCGCGCAAGGAAAACGTGTAAAAAGATTTTTCCCGGGTGAATCAGTAAAATCGATCATGGAAAGTCCAATGAAAATCAGTTCAGTTATTCTGGACATTAGCTCGGCGAAATAGAAAGACAGACAGAGACAAAAAATATAATATTTTTTATTGTATTTAAGTATTAGGTATGTAAATAACCACATGCACTTGCAAAAACAGCACAACACATTTAATTTTAATTCTTTTAAATATTTATTTTACTTTGATGATATTAATAATGTAGCTGGTTTTGTTTAAATTTTTTTATAAATATTTTAATATGATTACGTTTACTTATAATTATTTTCATTCAAATTAGATATTTCCCAAAACAATTTCACAAATATATCTAATAAGCATTCGTATAGTTCAAGCGGGCGAAGCCGCGTCCGCTAGTTGTTATATATATATTTAAATGACAATGACGTTTAATACCTACCATTCTACCTACCACCTACCAAGTTTCAATTGTATGTGTGTGTGTGTGTGGTCATATATTTTCGAAATAAAGTGGCTGTAACATACGAACAGGCAGACAGAAATGGCAAATCTATGCGTAACTTTTCCGTTCAGCTACTGAACCCTAAAAATGTTTGTGTGTTGTATTTTGTTCTAAGTTATTATTACTTATTTTAGGGTTTTTCATAGGACGAATATTAGATGTAAATAGGAACAAAAAATCAGTTACCCTACGTTGAAGAGTATGTAGGTATATGCACTAATATAAAGTTATGTAGTGAGAGTCCTACGTCTTTTATATTCTATAATGGGTAGTTGAACACACTATGTCTAACAAGATCAAGAACTGTTCATTTTGCTGATATAAAATTTTCCCTTTTCATGCTATTGTACAATCAGATATATTACAATTTTATGGCACAGTTTTATTATCACGTTATATAAATATGATTCCTCTGCCTGTTTCTGTATGCAGTAGGGATTTAAAAATAAAAAAAGCTATAACAACTTTTCTGTTATTTGTAAGACTACTTTTTTATTTGCATAAGTTTTTAGCTTATAAATACGTACTTAAATAAAATTTATCTCTCGTATGATTATTAAAATGTATTATTTTTAAATGAATAAGTGCAGTAATGAGCTGCGTGCATAAATTAAAGTTACATGCCATAAAATTTTGCTCAAAGCAATTATTGTGAATAGTGCTCACTTCAGCGATGGTAGAAATTCGCGAATAAATCGCGTCACAGACCACAAACAAAAACGTGCATGTAGACCGGCGCCCATTATTCTCGACTGCATAATCGCTTCGTCCGACGCCCGCATCGCTTCCCATGCTATTTTATTTCCTCCCAGCACAGTTGTGTTTCAACTAGGCGGAGCTTTTTCACCGGGGTACAGGCAGGGAAATTAAACCATGTTTAAGTCTGTTTAAGGTTTGCTTCCGGTTACAGCAGCCAGCGAGCGGACGTGAACGGCGACAGACCAAAGCCACCACGGTACAATTCTGGCACAATGTGTGTCCGTTTTAATAGGATTAAACTCATTGTTACATACGATCTGAAAGGACCATGAGCCAAATGAAATTGTTTCTAGCGTAATCGAAGAGAATATTGCAATTGGTGTTGTTCGACCGATGAAAAGGAATGTTACTGCTTTTTGTCCTAGCATTAATGAAAGGTTCCAAGTATACCTATGAACGAAAGAAACTCTTTCTCTAAAAGAAAATCGTTATTCAATATTTTTTATGTTGAGAGTATTTTAATGTGTTATAAGTTGTAGCACTTTGGACCTAATTTTCAATAATAACAGATGGTAATTAAAAATATAGTTAGTTAACATATATATGTTGTATGGTAACATATAATACATACAAAAACATTGAAATGAAACATAGCTATTTAATATAAAAAAACACACTATTAATAAAATAAGTACGTACTTACTTAATTTTATATTTATACTAGTGTGCGCGCGCGGCTTCGCCCGTTTATTTGCACCCTTAGGGGTGAATTAAAAAAACCGATTAAACACGAGTTCAATAAAATATTTTTAACAGTCTGAATTTTTTATAAAAATCGGTGGCGATTTAAAGATTTTTTCCATACAAATTTTCAACACCTTATTTGCACCCTTAGGGGGTGAATTCTTAAAAACCATGAACACGTGTTCAATGAAATATTTTTAAGAATCTGAATTTGAAATTTTATAAAAATCGGTGCCAATTTATTTTTTTTTCCATACAAACTTTCAACCCCTATTTCATTCCTTTAGGGTAAAAATTTTTTCAAAATCCCTTCTTAGTGGATGTCCAGATTATGAAAATAAACATCTGTCAAAATTTCACGTTTCTACGCACAGCGGTTACGGCCGTGCGTGCGTCTTACCTCAGTCAGTCAGGTACATGTCCTTTTATATATATGTATATAGATTTGAAAATGGTGAATATTTTCTTACTAAAAATGAAAATTATACAAATTCATGATCATTTCTAGAGAGAGTAGCAGAATTTTTTATTAAGAACAATAATGTCGAGTAAAATATAAAGTTCAACCCGTAATCGCCGTAATACAAAGTTAGTGAACTAATTCGCCGAGTGGAATGGTAATCACGAGTCCACAGACAGCAAGGCAGTTCCTTGTTACATAAATTGGGTTTACAATAATAGGGCACTTAATGTCATTCGTAATAAAGTAAATTCGGCGGCGTGACCGTTCATCTGGACGTTTCGGCCGAAGGCTGTTAGAGGAGTACGAATTAAATTACTCGTAGCAGACCACGTCTATAGATCTTTTGTTCCCATGAAGATATCTCTTTCCTTATACATATTTCCAAGTATTCACTTACTATAGCAGTTTAAAAAAAACATCTTATGCATAATTTTACAACACATAAAGGAATTAGATATATATTAGTATCTATAGAAACAGTTTGAGTTCTTTTTACTATTCACATGCTACAGTTACAGTGCTACAGAAGATATGCTAGAAACATGTATGAAACTAAAATATATTTTTATGCCAAAAGTATTGATCCAAACTGTGTAAATTTAGAGCTTTTCAATTATTGTCTTCAAGAAAGCTATAAACACACACCAGAATCCTAAAATTTTAAACTTGTAGGTCACATATCTCCGTCTTGGCCGTTGATTTGCATATCTCACGGAATTATGCTTATAGAATGTTCATCGGTCGGCATATATTTTAAATTAATATAGTTATATAACTATATTAATAAAACAAATCGCAGTTATGTATCATAGACTTGACTTGGCTTTACTTAGAGATTTCATTACCTTTTATAGAAAAATATACAGCTTCAGCTTTTGTATCATTTTCAAATGGAAAACCATAAATTTTAAAAATAAATTCCTTAACATAACTTGAATAAACCAAATCGGTTCAGAAATAAATAAGTAATCAAGGGACATACGAGGGGTTGCATGATGAAAAAATAATGATGAATAATCAATGATAAATACAAGCAATATAGTAGAAATAATAAATAATATTTCTACATAGTCTCCTAATAACAATATGTAGTCCATATCTTTTCTAAACTTAGTAAAAAAATTATGACAGAAGTCATAACGTCATCATTGTCATCAAATTTCTTGCCCCGGAGGTATTTCTTGAACTGAAGAAAGAGAAAGTAGTCACTGGAAGCTATCAAAGCCCGCTTCTTGACCGGCAACTGCAGCTTCATTAACCTTAAGAGTGGCTCCTCCAAATAGTCCTCAAATATAATCCCTTCAGCGTCCCTAAAAACGAATACCATACATATATAACCTTCTGTGCTGAGCTTGACATTTTGAATTTCGATTTCGTATCGTTTCCATGTTCGATTGTAGTTCAGTTTCGTGATCAAAGTGGTAGATATCTAAGTCCCATCCATGTTCACGTCATTTAAGTTCTATGGCCCAGCGTGCGACTGTGGAATATAGAGAAGAAAAGAGTCCCAATGTTTCCACCAAGTCGTATATGTTTTTGATAATATTTTTTAGCATTTTCGATGACAGCTCAGATTTAATTTCATTTTAGTAGCTCCCGGGAACCGTGTATTACTTTTTTTTGAGCTAGTGGATATCTAAGCAAGTAAAAGCAATATGTTTTACTTTTATTTTTGTGAGCACAAGAAATAACCGATGATCGTTACTTTTGGATCACCACTCTTAAATAAATAATCTAGTTTTATTTATACAAGAATACGAAATGTGAATATAACATCTCCTTTCGCCTTTTCTGAATTTCAAAAAATTTCGTGAAATTTTTAAAGTATTGTTGTAGTGTTACATCTTTTAACAACTTAGTTGTTAAGGTATTATTATTGTTTGCTTTTTATGTTTCTGTCACTTTTCTTTATTAAAAAACATATTTTATATGTTTTTTCCCTAAAATTGTTATCGTAATTAAAAAAAAAATTAAGGAAACCCCGTATTAGCATATTTAAAAGATAGAACATGTAATACAGTTTTCTAGAATGTTATTACGTAATGCAGTCTTTAGGAATGTTAAATGCTGCTTTAAAGATTTATACGCTGAGAATGTCACGAATTTGTGAGTTAAAACATGAATTTGTACAACTTTAAGTATTATCAACTTAGTACAATTCAACAGAAAGTGGAGAATGGAGTGTCTTCAAACTAGTTTCCCCCTGCCTAACTGGCTAAGTACGGGATTTTAAAGAATGATAGTAAAATACTTATTTAGAAAACGTATAAAAATTTGAACGTAGCGGGACTCGAACCTGCGCCGCCTGGACCAGTAACCAGATGATAGTAGTTTGCCTTGTATATATTGTAACTATATAGTTTTATGTTGATATATTAAACAGGAAAAATAAAAAAAAAGCAGACAAATTGTTCTTATTTCATTTTCCTATGCACTACGGACATGTTGGTTTTTAATTTTTGTTAGGAATTCGTTTTGATTTTGTTACATCTATTTTTATCTATTCTTTCATTTGCATTATTACAAATCTCCAAAAACGATTATGAAATTATGAGGAAGATCGATAAAACTCATGCTCTTAGGGTCTTAAAGGGGAAATATGTAATTTTGTTTGAAAATAACTTTAAAATTCATCCGATGTTGGACATAGAAATAAGCCAAATTAAATTAACTTATGAAACAAGTGCTTTAAGATTTTTGAACATTACAACATACGAAACATACGAAGGGAGTTTTTAAAGCCTATAAAATTAAGTTAATAAATTTTAATAAAACTATAATTCATTTCATTGCAACTTACTTGACATTTTAAATTTAATCATCTCTTTATATAATAAGACAGTAAAAATATTTTGTCTGTACATTTAGTAATTTTGACTGAAATTGATAGAGGGACGCTTAAAAAGAATAATAGAAAGCAAAAAGATTTTTTTTAATTTCTTGTCTGTCTGTCTGTCGACATATTTTTGTCCACCTTTTTCTCTGAAAGTACTGAACCGATTTACTTGAAAATTTCACCAATTGCTTTGTTTTAACTCAACTTAACTACTAAAGTTTAGTTCATCAAAATCGGTTCATTAAAAAAAAAGTTATCGTCATTTGAAAGAAGTCGTAATTATTTCAACACAGAGATAAAGAACGATCTTGAAAGAAATATGAAGTAAATACAAAGATTTTTTGGTTGGTTCGTTCATATAATATATGTAACTAATTTAAAAACTGTACAGGAGTTAATATGCAATTATTACAGTTATTTTACAAAGAATATTATGAATCCTTCAAATCAATAATTTAACATTTAAGGCTGTTTCTGAATGAGTAAATTAAATTATTCACTGACATCAGCACATTTAACAGAGTATATTATATAGGTAAAAAGAACATAAAGTTACAAAAATATATACGTGTAATAAATAATTAGCTTTATGTATATTTTATAAATATCAAATATCGACAATGTGTCATATTTTTTTATTTAAAACAATCAAAAATTCTTTGACGATAATGTCGTAAAAAAATCATATTAGAAGTCATTATAGTTGTCAATCAATTCTGCTTATTAAATCAATCAATATTAAGGCGGGCGAAGCCGTGGGCGAGCCGCTAATATGAAATAAGTTAATTTAATTTATATGGTTTTAACTTTCTTTCAATTGGGTTGTATTGATCATTACTACAATCGGATCAGCTGCACCACGGCTACTGGTCGGATGGCTTTGTAGGACTAAGTCTAGCGTAGACTTTGGTGACTAAGCTTACTAATCTGAATTACTAGAAAGTGGACGACAGGGTTATGTTTCTCTTTTGAGTTATTTTTTTATTATCAATTTATATATTTAATAAAATTGTGATAGTTTGTTTAAAACTAATATCCCTCAAAATTTCACTTTTGCTAAAATGACGTCGACCTGGGGGCCTTGGGTTCTGAGTCTGTACGTGTACGAGTGCTCGTATTTTGGCACTCTCAGAACGCTATATATCAAAGAACTAAACTGAATAAAATTACCAAAACGTATTTTTTTATAGATTTTTGTATTTTTCTTTGATATAATAATAGAATAAATATTGTTTTTAATTGGAATAATTTTCTTATTTAAGGGTCTCTTGCACTACTTGATAATAATATTATAAATATAACAGGAAAATATTCACTGAGCATAGTTCCCCGGATACTTTCCTGCCCTATTTGGAAGGTGAACAAACTTTTAGTTTTCTAGGTTAATAGAGAAAAGGGGCACAGAATATGCCTCTAGAGGACATAGAGCACAAATGTTTACAATAGAAAATGGTATACATATTCCGCACTTTGGGGAAGATACAAAAACAGAGGTGATAACGCACATATAAGTAAATAGAAAAGAAGATTTAAAATATTATAGGAATAGAATGTATTTTTTAACATAATATAGTACAAACTTAGTACTATGGTATAGATGTTATCGTAACATAGTACTAGTAATAATTAACACAAAAATCTATTAAGCGAAGGATAAATTATTGCCACATAAAATAGAACTATATGGAATTCACGTTTTTATATAGGAAATCATCTTTTAATTGGCTAACCGCGTGGATACGTTCTATTCCATTTTCCTCGTATTGATAACAGAAAAGCGAAAAACCGAACGTAGTGAAGTCAGCATAGTGCTTTGGGAGCAGAATAGAGCAATCAGGACGAATACTTTGACACAGCAATTTGAAGGCGCATCACATGTATTATTTTTATCTATAGACTGTATCGCTTTTGTGCGACGGTGGCTCACACGTTGACTTTATGATTTTAGATTTCAGGGAATATTTCCTTCTAAATTTAAACTATATAAGTGTTGTTATTCCAGTTTATGTTTTAGAAATAAAAATGATATAAGAACGATGTCTGTTGTTGAGTTCTGCTACTCGACTCACAATAATACTTCTAAATGGGCGAATAGTAGAAAGTAGAATGTCCAATCTGGATTATTTCTACCTACCATAAAAACAAGATATGCGATTGTAAAATGTCAAAAGGTTTTTGCAGAACTTGTAATTTTACCGTTGTGGTACCAACAATTAATTTAATCTTGTAGCATGAGCATAGTTAATAATTTTAATTAATATTAAAGCATTGCAAATTAAAACAAACATATCTCCAATGCTATTTATGTGATAACATCAATAAATAATGTAAAATTAACCGGAGCCCACCATTCATAGCGAGGCGCTACTTGTATTGCATTATTTGCAAACATTATTTAAAACAATTAAACCTGTTAATAACGAGAGTTACGCGCAATCCTTGCTGTGGATTTTATGTGACAATTCCATTATTTGCAGTATTGATTGGTTCGCATCAATCGCGATATGCAAATATTAGCTCCGCCGCCTGACCGGCAGGCTAGTGATTTACGCGACGCGACGCTCTGTTGTGCAATTACGTCAGCTTATTAAAAATTTACCTCGAAGCGAAAAACTGGTGCAGGTTAAACCGTTGTGCTCGTAAAGTAGACGCGGCGGCGGTAATCTTGCGCTGTAACATTAATCGTGCGGGGCGGGTGCGAGTTTCGAAGTCGTAAAGCACCCTCTCAGAAGCACACTGCGCGTGGTTCGTGTCACTGTACGGGTACTATACTGAACACGTTCTTATAGAGACTTATATAGGGGCGAGGAACCTGTGTGTACCTATAATGAAGTTTACATGTAGGTCATTTTATCACCCGCGCTTGTATTGTGTTCTAAACTTCTTTTTAGGAAATGTCATTTTTCATTATACATGTCGCATTGTGAACATAAATAACATACAATATAAGTATATGTATATTATTTCTGTATTAAACATGTAAATTTCATAATGTCATGTACAGTGTAGTTAATTAAACGATAACTATAAAAATTAATATAACCGTGTTTTTGTTTGGGTTTATCATAAAAAATGTCAAAACGCCCAGGCATTCTCAACCGAATGGTGAATATAATATATGCTAATGAGGGCGGGCGGGACCAGCGGACGTGACGTCACGCGTTGGACCGCAGCCGCCGCTTAACGAGCGGGTGTGCATTTTCAATACAAAACCCGCTCGAGTATGGGCTACTTCGTAAAGATAAAATGAAGTTTACTTAAGCACCAGTATCGTGTATTTATTAAAGAAAACAAATATATATAAAATTTATGCATTGACTTTATTGTTGAACATTAGTTTTTTCGACATTATTTCAAAAATTATCCTTGGGAGGTGGGGAGCGGTGAGGGGGTATTTTAGACATAATCACATTTCAGCCCCCTCTTTTTTTAATTTTGTAAATTAACATCACAAGAGAACTTGTCCTTGTTCGTTTAAGCCTTTTACACAAACTCACTGCACAAATAATAATAATATAAAAGTCTAACAATAATGGTATGCAACTTGTATAGTTATAGAGACGTGTAGTGTTTTTTCATCGTGAACGCGTCATTTATCACGCGTTGTCGCCTGATTTATGGCAGTAGCGAAACTGAACGACATGAGCCTAGCCGATGACGACGCGATTAGACGTCAGGGTACCGAATGGCAGACAGCGAGGGTGACTACAACATCGAGCGACATTTACAAGCAAGCAATCTCATTACAGACGGATCTTACGTGTATAACGTGTAAATCTCACAATACTAATGACTTATGCAATTCGAAAATTTATCTATTGGAGGCCAGTTGTGGCGCAGCAGCACGAGGTGTTACTGTAAAACTGACTAGTTGTGGGTTCGATCCCCACTCGAGGAGATGAAATATTTACTTAAATATATATTTCCATTTCTTCGCTCTGGTGTCGAGGTTAAGCGTGCCACTGCCACTTAACAAGCAATGCCTCCAGAATTCGGCAGAAAGTGGGGAACTGAGTGTCTTAACACTAGGTTCCCTCTGCCTACTCTGCTGTGTGCGGGATACAGCGTGAAGCTGATTTATTTATTTATTTTTATCTATAGTTTTTATGTTTCGAAATAAGCTCTAAAATGTACTAACACAAAGGGAATACAAACAGAATTTTATTGCTTTTAAAAACATTAATAAGCTAAAACTGGCCTTACATTTTTTTTTATATTAGCATTATATAACCTTTGTAATAATACGTTGGGAAGTCGTAGCTATCAACTCAGTATTCCCGCGAGAAAATTGCGAGTATTCATCATAAATGCGTGACGTTTAAAATTTCCAGCCGGCAGCGGTGCGGTATAAATCAAAGCAAACAGTAGTTTGGATGGTCTCGTACCCGCGGCCCAACTGGTATATATTTAAATTATCGCATCTTTTGAATATTCTTGTCTAATATTTTAACTAAAAAAATGCTTATTAATGGCTAATGTTGTTTGTACCAGAACAAAATATAGTTCGTCAGAAAACCTCACATTAAGTGTAATTCGTTTGTGTTGTGGCTTTGCCTAGCAATAAATATCACAATATAATTTCTGGTATTGTGCGAGGCCAAAACAAAATTATGCGCTCATCTGCTAGTAGATATATGCTCATTACGCATATTACACAATAATCCAAACCATAACCGTAATTTATGACTTTTATTTACATATTCATGAAAATTCGTTTTATATATTTACATCTGAAAAATACAGTGTTTTTATTTTCTAAAATATCTAGTATTTTTTTTGAGGGGAAATATATATTTAATATTTTAACATCCACGCTCTGCTAACGAGACAAGGCGCGGTGTTGGGTTTCGACACTCAACACACAATGCCTCTAGAATTAGGCGGAATGTGGGGAACGGAGTGTCTTAATATTAGGTGCCCAGGTTCCCGTCAGTATACAGCGAGAAGGTAAAAAAAAAACAAAAAGTAATATCTTTATCTATAAATTTTAAGTAGGTACACGTACAATACATCTCTGACGTGAGATACTCTTGTGATTCTTGCTCTCCACAGGCGCGTTCGCGAAACGCCCTACTGCATTTATTCATGTCGTTACCGCTAACGATAATTTTATCGTGTGCTCATTTGCCGGCGTCAGTATTGCAGCCATCCGTCAGCCGGCAAATCGTCTATTTGTGGAGAACACTAAAACTTTTATAGCATCATAATTGACCTCGTCCCATCTGAATAATATCCGAATACGGGATTTCATTGCTCCTTTTTTATACTTTTTATAATTATTGATTTCATTTTTCATTCTTATTTATCGTAAGCGACAAAAAAGATATTTTTAATGAGAATTAGTTTGTACTTGCGCATAATCTTAGTGCATTTTCTCTAGTAGCTATGTGTGTACGTAATTGAATAGAGCAGTGGATAGTGGTGCTCGGTTTTTAAAGGACGTGGCTAGCCACTGCACGGCGCGAACGGCTGCAGCATAATTGCACAAACTTTCATGTGCTTCGCATACATTTTCATAATTAAAGGGGCAGTTCACAGTAACTGCTGGTCGTCATTATTTACACCCTCTTATCTCAATAAAGTTTATTTGTATTGTTTTATTTCTACTGTGGCGCCCGTTGAGGATAAGGAAAAATATTAGGTAATAATTTTTTTTTAAATCTAAAGTAATAAAAAACGTTTGTTAAGAATAATTGTTAACTATAATATCAATATACAAAACGAGACTAAGAAAATCAGTCGGTTTTCTTAGTCTCGTTTGAATGTTAATGTAAATATTTAATATCGTCAACCACGTTGATACCATCGCATAATTTTCAGCTACGACTTTCGAGGATACAAAGAAAAATGTAAAAGGAAGGTCTTTTTACAAGCCTGAAGTAAATATCTTACTTTTCCATTAAGGACATAAAAGCAATTCCGCGAGAGCCGAATAATAACGAGGGGCAGCGCTGTCCGGCCACGGCCTCCTTCGAATTTATTTGCATCGCGGGGTTTCTCTCGGGCGCAGTATAGGGTGCCTCCGATTGCCCCAATAATCGTTTTTGTGTGGCGCCGGGGGTAAGGAAATGTGGGCCAGGACGAGGGCGCAGGGGCGAACGCACGCCCGGGTCGGAGCTGCTTCCTCTCGTGATAGCTTTGCGTGCTCTCCAATCATTGCTTATGCAACTTTGAAATTGCACTGGTAAGAAAACTTTCAGACAATTCAAGAAAAAAATTGTTTACTCGTACATCTACACTTATTATATCTTATACTATAAAGAGCCGACAAGAGGCTCAATAATGACTCTATTCATAATATGTAACTAGTCTAAGCACATCTTTCTTTTAAGACGATTTTAATTTTAGATATATACACATTAATTTTAAGATTAATTCTCACTATAAAATTTTACAGGATTTTTCTACTTAATGTTACAGTTGGAATCGCATTTTAAAATAAGCTCATATTAAAAAGAGAAAAAAATCTTATTCGTGCTTAAACAAAGAGCGGGGAAGCACATAAAAGCTAATGTATGGATGGAACTTTTAGTATCTGTAACGAAGTTGTGAATATAACTTTTGAGGTTTTATTTCATTCTATTAATTAAACGCGGGCACTCGTTATTTTAAGAAATTAGGCGTATATTGTTGTAAATTAGTATAAATTTTACTTGTGCAATAATTGATTAATTAAAAAAAATAAGAACTATTTATTTATGATTCGTTTTTATTTATATTACTTCATTAAAAAGATCCGAAAGTGTATGATAACACCCTAGTGAATCTTTCAGCAGTACGTTCACACTTAATTTTCTTGGAACAGCGGTAAGAAATAAAGTTAAAATTAAGACGCGAGTTTATGGGGCGTTACGGTGTGGGGGTGCGAGGTGGTGTACGGACGAGGGGTGAGCGGGCGCGGGCGGAGGGGCGCGGGCGGGGGGCACGGGCGGGGGGCGCGGTATGAGAGGCCATTCGAATTCACCGCGCGAGCTGCGCCGTAGATAGCGGCAGGCGGAACACGTACTTCACTTCCACTAACTCCAACTATTGACAATATTAATGCACGCTTAGTAAGGCCAACCGCCCCGTGGGCCGCCTATGGAATATTGCAAAAACAAATCTCTCAGCGAGATAAACGCTGCAACGCTGGTCATTTCGAAATGTTTTATTTTCAGTACTCACCGGACTCGGCTTGCTCGAATTAATTTATTCCATATCCATTGCTAAGTGAGTCTCCGGAAGTAACGCAAATATTAGACGGGCTCGGCCCACGACGGCTCCTATTAATTCCTGAATTGAAATCTGGAATTGCGGCGGCGTTGGTGAATTTACATTCATCGCAGTAAGAACTTAAATCAAGTTCTCTGTTACGATTCAGTTGCGATATTATTTTATTAAAATATGTAAATGATGCCATTCTCACAGGAAGATATGACGCTACAAATCTTACAATTTCGAGAAATCTCCATTGGCGTATTTTCATTACTTTTACAATAAAGATATAAGGAAAAATAATTATTTTAGTATTGTATAAATATAATTACAATAATTGTTTCTACTTCTAGCCCATATTACATACATTGGCTTAAAGTAGAAGTAGAATAAGTTGAAAGTTTATGAAAAATCGTTTTAAAATAATAGTTTTGAATATTTTAAGCACCTACGTTGAACGAACGAGATGGCTATAGAGTGTAGTCTGAATGTGGGCTGTGGGCGGCAAATGGAGAACGGACGTAAAATATGTAATAAAATATTTAAGCAAAATTTATGTTTTAAAACTATAAATCAGCTTTTATTGACAACAGTATTAAGTCCGATGTACCGCACGTCATGTATCGATGCATGCGATTGCATCAAAAAAAGTTAAGCAGCTACAAAAGTTTTCAATTTGAGAAGATAAACGCTACAGTTGGCAGCTCAGACACCCAATTACCGCGCACAAAAGCTGATTACCGCGAGGGCGAGCCGCGCACTTCTAACGCGCTGCGGCATACGCCTAACTTGAAAAATAAATTATAACACAATTGATAACTTTAGCATAATTAAATAATATTTACTTATTTGATGGACGTTTGTTTATGTTTATACGTGATGATAATAATTCGCAATCTTCACTTTGAAGAAAAATAACACTCAAAAATTTATTTTTAAATATATAATATGCCAGTCGTGGCGCAGCGGCACGAGGTGTGATTGTAAAATCGACTGGTTGTGGGTTCGATCCCCACTCGAGGAGATGAAATATTTACTTAAATTTATATTTCCATTTCTTCGCTCTGGTGTCGAGGTTAAACGCGGCGTTGAGTTCTACCACTCAACACGCAATGCCTCCAGAATTTGGCAGAAAGTGGGGAACGGAGTCTTAACACTAGGTTCCCTCTGCCTACCCTGCTGTGTGCGGGATATAATACTAGCGTGAAACTGATAAGAAAAATAATATGTCACAACTAAATATGTACATATCAAGTATAGTCCATCGTCATTATGTCACTGGAAATTTGATAGCATGATTGATATTGATAATTAAGATGATGTTTTGTTTCCAAGATGTCCATTAACGAGTAGATAAAATATATTTATTGTTTTTAATTACTTGTAATATATTAAATACATTAGTTAAGGTTAGATAATTGTCAGAGTTTTAGTTTACATAGTTACAAAAAAATATTTTAATTCCTACGACGGTGCCTCGATGGCGGATGAATAACGGTGTTAATGGCTGATTTCCGGTTCGGTAGTAATATTTTAATAGCTGATATGATGGTACATTGATTTCCGGCAGCGCTAGTAATAGTAGCTAACGATGGTGGATTTTGAACCGTTAATTCTACATTAGTGTCACTAGTCCCAAGTACTGCTCTGAACTCCTCATGCAGCGCGATGGACCTGGCGCCGGCGCGGTTTGCGCATGGTGTGCTAACTAATTTATTCTCTTATGGAATAAGTCTCTGTCGATAATTGAATTAATAATTGGAATAATGATGCGGATATATCCGATATCCTTCCATACATATTAGCAAAAATTACGTAATTAATATAAAAAAACCGGACAAGCGCAAGTCGGGCTCGCTCACCTGGAGGGTTCTGTACAAAAATTAGAGGTCTTTCGATCGAGCTTTTTCTGAAATTCTAGCTTAGCTTAGCCAGAGCCTTTCATCTAATACCTCACTTGAACTAGCGGCTTTAATACCAAATTCTACCCTCCCTTTAAGGCTTATAATCAACGCTATGCTGTTCGGATCGTACCCACAACTATACCGCTTACATTTAGAGGTGTGTAGGATTTATTCAATAGGAAATAATAGACTATAGAATAGTATGTACGAGTATATATGTATATTCCATTAACGATAACAGCTATCTATGTACCTACCAGGTATGACATGCTGTAGTCGCCTTCATTAGCAGTGTTAACCTAAGCCTGGCTTGAATTATGGCGCAGCGTCACACGCTTAAGACGTATGCAAACAAGATTTATGTAATTAATTTAGATGATAAGAGCCGGCGAGAGACACAATATATGGAGGACAATGGATAACTGCACAGCTGTGGTTAACTGTATAACTTTTTACGTCGTCTACTTCATATTTTATTATATTAGTTAAAATTATAATTATTTTGTTTTGCTCTTTACATATATAACAATGTTATAAAATCATAATTTTCGGCCTCATTCGTAATGAAGAAAATGGCCTCGCATGTTATATTATATAATCACTGAAAACATGTCTTTTTTTGCTTCACGTTTTATTTTATTTATATCACCTAGCGGGATAGCCAGCGAGATATGATAATATTTATTTAAAATAATGAAATATGTATTACTATTTTCTGTTTTTTTATTCTCCTATGTAGGCATATAGGCATGCAGACATATGTAGGGGACGGGTGCAAAGAAACTAGTGTTAGAGATTCTGTTGTTCAATTGGCGTCCATTTTTAAGAGGTCTCTTTTTCTTTGCCACACCAACGAATAAATACTTTTTTACTTTAATACGATAGCATCAGTAATATTAATTATTATTTTTGTTTAAGCTACACGCTAGGCAAATAGGCAAAGCCTGAGAACCTAGTGTTAAGACACCCCGTTCCCTTTAAGACACTTTCGTTTTCCACTTTCCAGGAGGAGGAGACACTGTGTGTTGGCGGAACTCAACGCCGCGTTTTTGCCTCGGTACCAGAGAGCGGTAAATAATAATATTGAACAATTTCAATTCCTCCAGTGGATATCGAACCCACAACCTGTCGCGTTTACAGTCGCACGCTTTATACCCCTGCGCTACGACTGGCCTCATTTACCTCCCCAATTCATTATAACACAATAAAATGACCATTTAAAAATATCAATAATATTTTTTAAACGGTAATTATTTTCCCATCAGCTAAGCTTTTATATTTATACAAAAGGTCAATTTCGGTTATGTGAAAGCTTTAAAAAAGAAAATTCTGGGTAAGCAACATATGAATACTTATGTGAACATAATAAAAAATATATACAAATAAAAAATGTATGAAATGTGAGAATAATAGGGATTAATAGAATTAAAAACAAAGTTTAAAGGAAAAAATATGATAATATAAAAAAACAGTAGGGTGTTAGTCCGGGGGGCGAACGGTTTAAGGCGAGCTTGGGTGAGCAGCCGACAGCTATAGCCTAAGATATTTACGTTTATCTTTGGGTAACGGCTTGATCACAAGCTTTATTACGACATCCACTCACGTAATCCTTCGCTGCCGTCATAATTTCTCGTTTGCTAAGCTACAGTGTAACTATGGAGCTCCTCTCATGGCAAGCCGAACGATGTGATAGCAAATATTTTTGCTGTCTCTTATTTACAAAGTATTCACATAACTAAATAAAATAGTTTGAGGAGAATAACACAACACACAAATAAATTTCGCTTTGGAATATTTCACTTAAATTATATTTCAAATTAAAAATCAAGTTAAATCAGCTTTACGCTGTATCCTGCACACAGCAAGGTAGACAGAGGGAACTTAGTGTAAAGACACTCCATTCTTCACTTTCTGCCGAATTCTGGAGGCATTGCGTGTTGAGTGGCAGAACGCTTTGCCTCAACACCAGAGGGAAGAAATGGAAATATAAATTTTAGTAAATATTTCATCTCCTCGAGTGGGGATCGAACCCACAATCAGTCGGTTTTTCAGACACACTTTGAGCCTCTGCGCCACGACTGGCCTCAAAAAATATATATTTTAATTTTAATTCATACGTCACAGGTACCTGGAATAGGGCAACCAACGTTCTAAATGTTAGTAGCTCTGTATCACGTTAGTAATATTCTATAAAAGCCCACCGATGTTAGCGGTGGAGGTATTTACAGTAAATGTAAGAGTTGAATAGCTTTACAGAAAGGCCTAAATTGAACGGGTGGATTGGAACACGGCAGCTTAGTGCAGCCGCCGGAAGTAGGCTTCTAACGGCTACCGTATAATAGCTTCTAAATTGACCCTTCTACTTTGGCCTTCACTTGCTACGCTCCGCTACCGTTCGACTTAGCATTATAGTAATATTTGATATTTCCTTTTAATACACGTTAGCTCACTAATAGGATATTTTTATTTTAAATTGAATTTATATAAGACAACATATTTTTTTTCAATAGGGTTTGTATTGAATTTTAATAAACAACATATTATAATATTGAAGTTTCGCAAGCTTTATTACCTTCTATAGCAAGGCAAACATCATATAACCGACGGGAACGGGTACTCTGATAGTTAAGTACATAAAAGGGACGAGTCGCGCGAATATAGGCGCTGTTGGATCCTAAGCCCTGTTTAGATTAGATCAGACCTTTGAAATAACAGAGAATGAGGACGTGGATTAACTACGGTCCGGGGCACTTCGGCCCGTGAGCCTAATGGGCCACCGTTACGGGTAATGAGGGGAGCGGGGATTGGGCGGGGTCGCTTCTCGATTTGCTTTACAGCGCTCTTCCGAAATATTTATCATTAAATTACAATTTACTTTTATACGGAAATTAGATGTACTATAATTCAAACGTTACATTTTATGAAATCAACAAATTTTTATACAATCTATATATCTCTATATACAGAAATAAGTATCATCCTCATATCATTATTCGCTACTAAAGTTAAATAATTATAAACCTACTAGAAAATAATTTCTTTTTCTATACCAAATAATTCCACGCCAGGGAAATATGTAAATATCGGGCACCGGTATACGCGGAGAGCCGGCCCGGCAACCGCGGATCGATGCAGGTTTAGTAGTATGCGCTACAGATGTCCCAATGGTGGAAGTAGGGGTCAAAATTCATTTTTCAATGTCGGGGAAGAAAATTCATTAGAACTTGGAAATTACTAATGACTAAACGGACAGAGTGAAATTCGCTCTTAATTTGTACCAAAACTTTTTTCGCGAAATTTTAAGAAAGTTTATGAAACGAGTTTTAAAGTGAGAATGATGAGAAGGAATGCTAACGATTATTGTTTTGTTTTTATTAGTTACCATTTTGTTTAAATGGAAAATGTTTTTTGTTTTAGTTGTTTGTTATGTCAGTAGGTGTTTTGGAGTAAAAATATATGTACATATTTGTATGATTAATATACTGTTAGTGATTCTAAAATCTATTAAATTTAATTGTTTGATTGTTCGTTTATTATTAAAATATATTTTTTTAATGTTGAATGAAATGAGTAATGACTACACATGTAGACATCCGCCTTGATTAAAAAAAAAACTCATATGAAGTGTTGTAATTAAGTGAAACATATCACTTACCGAATAATTTAGGAACATACAGACCATATGTATTTTTATTTTGTTTCCAGAAACGTATGCAATAGTATAATAATGTTTCGTAAAACACCTATATTACGGACTGATAAATATTTTCATAAAAGTAGAATAAAGTAACGGTGACATTCATAGGCGGATGGAGTGCTCATATTAAAGTAATAAATCTGTAGCGAGCATGATGTCCCCATGGCGTTTGCAGCGGCCAACGACGAGGGCGGGCGGCGGCGGTGGCTCAGAGCCATCCGATATTAGTTTACTTTTCCTCTCCAACTTACTTTATTAGTTATCCACCCGCGAGAGCTGGCGGTGATAGTTTTCAACTTATTGAGAAGTAAAGAAAACGCGGAAGATCTGCCTGGTAATTGCATTTATTTTTATCGTATTTCCGATTTCGAGGTATTATTTACATATAAGAAAATATTAAATATTTTCTTCACCCTAACAATATGTTGTTTTGCAATTATTGATATAACAAATTTAAAGAGATTATTAATTAAAATACTTTTCTTTTCAATCTTATCATCCATCCATAATAATTGATTATTATAATAAATCATATTAAAAAAAACAAGCAAAAGAAACATATTTTATAATAAACTTAATTGTTTCAACATTTATTTACACGCCACTATTAAACGTTTGTTGTATCTCTAGAGTGTTTTTAAACGAAGAGCAGAATAATAATAGAATCCGGAATAATAATACGCGGTTGAGTGAGTAACTAGTGTAAATGCAACATGCAAATGCGACGGAATGAAGCATGCCGCAGGGATTGCAATGTGTGGTAAGCACATATACTTCTGAGATAAAAACTTTGCGCGCTTCAAAAATAATATATACAATAAAAAATATCAAAATTGAATTTTAGCACAAGCTTAAATATTAGATTAGCATATTTGTGTTCTATTTTTATCATGACTGCAATAGTATTATTTTAAAATTTTATAAATTACATCAAAATATAGGTATATATATAACCAGCGTTCCGTTGGCTAGTCCTAGCCACACAATCTATAAAATGTACTTAACTATTAGTTCATTCAACTATTCGTTCAGCCTAATAGTTAAGTACAATCTATGAAATCTTCTAAGATTTTTATATGAATAATACGTCGTAAGTCGCAAAGGGTCTATATAACGTGCATAATGTGTCTAGCACATTTAATTGGATACGGAATAATGATGTATTGTAATGTGTCGCTTTAGTTACTGTGGGTTACCCTTAGGAGGTAGATAAACATACCTTATCGCATTTTTTTGGAGATACGCTAAAGATATACAATCCCGAAATACATCAAAGCAGCAGGGACACAAAGTGTGACTGTAAACGCTACAGATTGTATTCAATCGGTACGATTCTCACTCGAGGTAATACAATATTAAATACTTCGCTCTAGTGTCGAGGCAAAGTCCGGTGTTGAGTTCCGCTCCCCACGGAATGCCTACAAATTCGGCGGAAAGTGTGGAACAGAGTGTCTTAACATACCTAGTGTCAAGACACTCTCTCTGCCTATCCTGCTGTGTGCGGGATACAGCATGTAGCTAATTTTTTATCTAAATCTGGGAAAGCCAATCAACGCGTGAGGAATGTAAGCACTCAAAAGAATCAACATGTACGAAGTCACATTACAAATCTTCAATCAGCTTTAGTCTAATATAATGATAAGTAAAATGTATTATATGTAAACAATACTCCCGAATCACTCAGTCTGTTGGCCAAATAACTAAAAAGTTACACGAGGACATCTCCATCAGGCTCCATCGATTTGTTTTAAGAAGATAAAAACACAGAACACTAAAATTAAAAAAAAAATAACTCTTTTAGTTTAAGGAAAAAGAGTAAGTAGTCTCTTCTAAATCAATTAAGACATCCTGCATATATCGTATATTTCCAATAATATATTAATATTAAAAACACAAATTTATTAAGCCATGTAAAAACCACCACAAATTTCATGATAGACAAAAACAGGTCAGACAATTGTCTTTGACAACAATGCCTTTTGTCATAGCTTTTTATTAGCACAAATATTGTACAAGTCAAGTTTTGCTAGTCTTTATGATTTACTTGATATGTTTACGTACAATTTTATATATTTAAAGAAAATTGTTTATATATAAGAAGCTAAAAAGTACAAAAATGTATCTTTATTTTTATACTTTGTAGCTTTACAGAGTGAAGCACATGGCAATCCCGCACATAACAGCGTGTTAAGAGATTCCGTCCGTTCCGTTCCCAGTAAGACACTTTTGTCCCTACTTTCCGCCGAATTCTTGAGACATTGAGCGTTGAGTGGCAGAACTCAACGCCGTGCTTTGCCTCGTTACCGTGTTTCATTCCCCGACTGGTAAGCGAACCCATAACAACTGTCGTGTTTACAGTCACACGCTTGAGCCCCTGCGGCACGACAATCTCACAATACATATATTATGAATGTAGGAAATATATATATATATTTTTAAGTACATCTTTATTTATCTGGGGTTTATGTCGTAATCTAAGCAATATAACAAAATGTGGCTTTAAAATGTTTGGTTAAATGTCTTATTCTTGTAATATTTTTAGCATAAATAATTGGGAAGATACAAAATTCGAATTAGCCTTTTAGCCACAAGCTATTTCTTAAGTTATTTCTTATGGCAATTTGCACATAATATGTTAAACCATACTTGTAAATTATTAATTATATTATTATTTTATTATTAATTATATTAAATTATACATTACAATATCCAAGATTATTTTTGAATATTTTAGTGATAGAGTCAGAAAAGTGATCGCCTTTATTAGTTTGTTATTTTTATTATGATTTACAATATCACAAAATGTTACTATTACATACTTTTTCGTAATATAAGCATTAGAATGAAATATTATAATAATATTTGATATAAATAGAAAAGTTGGGCTGCCATTTTCTAATCTCAGAACTCGTGTTGTCACACGAAAAGAAAAAGGTTTGTCATTGTCCTGGTACGTGCCTAGAAACCGCTCTTACATCTACAACCTACAAAGGGAATTGATATCGAAGCTATAACAATTTTATAAATACTTCATTTTTGTTACTCATTACTATATATAACATTATTAAGCATAAAAATAAAATTATAATTCTTTTTTATACAATAACAACAACAACAACAACGCAGTTAAAATCTTTTAGTATACATATTTAAGATAAGTCAGCCAGTCGTGGCGCAGTGGTACAAAGTGTGTCTGTAAAACCGACTGGTTGTGGGTTCGATCCCCATTCGAGGAGGTGAAATATTTATTTAAATTTATATTTCCATTTCTTCGCTCTGGTGTCGAGGCAAAGCGCGGCGTTGAGTTCTGCCACTCAACACTCAATGCCTCCAAAATTCGGCAGAAAGTGGGGAAAGTAGTGTCTTAACACTAGATTCCCTCTGCCTACCCTGCTGTGTGCGGGATACAGCGTGAAGCTGATAAAAAAAATGAACATTAAAACAATTATTTATGTTTTGGCATGATAACGCTATATACATCTATGAACGACGGCGGCATGCACAAAAAAGCAGGACTCTTTGTCACGTTCCGCCTGAGCCGAGCATGCAAACGAGACCGTGGATAGAGAGGCACGATCAAATCAAGCGTTGAATTTGTTCTTGTAATTAATCTGAATAATTTAAGTAAAACAAAATTAGAGAATATTAAGATATATACATACATATTATAGTATACATATACGTTAGTAATCTATATATATAAAAGGACTTGTGCTGACTGACTGAGGTAAGACGCACGAAGAGCCGTAACCGCTGATGGTAGAAACGTGACATTTGGGCAGATGTTTATTTTCATATTCTGGACATCCACTAAGAAGGGAATTTGAAAAATTTTAACCATAAAGGGATGAAATTAGGGTTGAAAGTTTGTATGGAAAAAAAATTAAATCGGCACCGATTTTTATAAAATTTGAAATTCAGACTCTTAAAAACATTTCATTGAACACGTGTTTCATGGTTTTTAAGAATTCACCCTCTAAGGGTTCAAATAAGGGGTTGAAAGTTCATATGGAAAAATCTTTAAATCGCCATCTATTTTTATAAAAATTTAAATTCAGACTGTTAAAAATATTTTATTGAACACGTGTTTCGTGGTTTTTTTAGAATTCACTCCTAATAAGCGGGCGAAGCCGCGCGCGCCCTCTAGTCTATCTATATATATAAAAGGACTTGTGCTGACTGACTGAGGTAAGACGCACGCAGAGCCGTAACCGCTGATGGTAGAAACGTGAAATTTGGGCAGATGTTTATTTTCATATTCTGGACATCCACTAAGAAGGGAAATTGAGAAATTTTAACTCTAAAGGGATGAAATAGGGGTTGAAAGTTTGTATGGAAAAAAATTTTAATCTGTACCGATTTTTATAAAATTTGAAATTCAGACTCTTAAAAATATTTTATTGAACACGTGTTTCATGGTTTTCAAGAATTCACCCCCTAAGGGTTCAAATAAGGGGTTGAAAGTTTATATGGAAAAATCTTTAAATTGCAACCGATTTTTATAAAAAAATTAAATTCAGACTGTTAAAAATATTTTATTGAACACGTGTTTCGTGGTTTTTTTAGAATTCACTCCTAATAAGCGGGCGAAGCCGCGTGCGCCCTCTAGTCTATATATATAAAAGGACTTGTGCTGACTGACTGAGGTAAGACGCACGCAGAGCCGTAACCGCTGATGGTAGAAACGTGAATTTTGGGCAGATGTTTATTTTCATATTCTGGACATCCACTAAGAAGGGAATTTGAAAAATTTTAACTCTAAAGGGATGAAATAGAGGTTGAAAGTTTGTATGGAAAAAAAAAATTATCTGTACTGATTTTTATAAAATTTGAAATTCAGACTCTTAAATATATTTCATTGAACACGTGTTTCATGGTTTTTAAGAATTCACCCCCTAAGGGTTCAAATAAGGGGTTGAAAGTTTATATGGAAAAATCTTTAAATTGCCACCGATTTTTATAAAAAAATTAATTCAGACTGTTAAAAATATTTTATTGAACACGTGTTTTGTGGTTTTTTAGAATTCACTCCTAATAAGCGGGCGAAGCCGCGCGCACCCTCTAGTCTATATATATAAAAGGACTTGTGCTGACTGACTGAGGTAAGACGCACGCAGAGCCGTAACCGCTGATGGTAGAAACGTGAAATTTGGGTAGATGGTTACTTTCATATTCTGGACATCCACTAAGAAGGGAATTTGAAAAATTTTAACCCTAAGGGATGAAATAGGGGTCGAAAGTTTGTATGGAAAAAAAATTAAATCTGTACCGATTTTTATAAAATTTGAAATTCAGACTCTTAAAAATATTTAATTGAACACGTGTTTCATGGTTTTTAAGAATTCACCCCCTAAGGGTTCAAATAAGGGGTTGAAAATTTATATGGAAAAATCTTTAAATTGCCACCGATTTTTATAAAAATTTAAATTCAGACTGTTAAAAATATTTTATTGAACACGTGTTTCGTGGTTTTTACAGAATTCACTCCTAATAAGCGGGCGAAGCCGCGCGCGCCCTCTAGTATAAATATATACTTTAATAATATTCGCCTTTATTTTACAAATATCTTATTTAACTTTGTCATCCAAAAATCCTACACAAGTCGAATAAAGAGATTTTATGTCCACAATTCGCTGTCGCGGATTTCATCGGTGTCTGACGGCCGAGATAAGGCCTACCTTTTGGTGCTAAGGGTGGTTCGTTAATTAAGCTGCGGAACAACACTGAAAAGAGGGTAGATTAGCCTCGTCACAGAATCGAGAGTTGGACAGAGACATTCTTAATATTATAAATTGCATGTTTAGCTTTTATATTTTTATTAAATCATTTGCTCTATTTATTATGGTATACGTCTAATATTTCTAAATTTTTATGTTATTTTTAAAATCTACTATTATATCTGTAACGGGAGTAAGAATTTAGCATATCACAGAAAAACCGTTTCATAATGCATTTTTTTTATTTAAGTAACTAGCACGTCATAATATTATAGGATTTAAAAATTGTACGGAAAGAGAACTATGTAATTTAGCGTAACGATATATATTAGATTTTAAAAAAATATTCAGCCTCACACTGTATCCGGCAGCAGACAGCAGGGTAGGCCTTTGCCTACCCCGCTGTAAAGGAAACCTAGTATAAAGACACACCGTTCCCCACTTAGATTCGATTTTTAAATATTCATTATATATAAGCTGCCGTAACTGTATACTTATTGCACGTATTATTACAACGCCATATCTATATACATAGTATATGAAGTTAATAAAGAGTCCAAAAAGAGATATTCTCTATATTGAACAGGTTATTCGCTAATATAAGTTCTAATAAGTTTACTCCTCATATTGTAACGATAAGAAAGGTACATTAAAAAGGTCCGGTGTGACAACAAATCTAAAGGAAAAATCTCTGCCTCTGAGAGCCCAACGGTGATAAACGAGAAAAACTTTCGAACTAAATGGAGCATTCGAGATGGCGGAGCTGCGCTGCGCTCGTAGAATAATACTTCTCCCGAAGAAATAACACTTATAGTACGCGAGGCTTAAAATCAAATGTCTCCGTTTCTATTCGGAGTTAAAGCGAACAGTTCTGCCGTATCTTGAGCGATGGTGACAGAAATAAATGTCAATGTCCTTGTCAAACTTTGAAATTTATAGCTTAATGATTATTTCAAGCTTAAAATGTTTTAAAAATATACATATATTTAGCCCAATAAAATTATAATATTACGGTAATTGTGTTTGGAAACAATTAACACCAATGCTATACTTACATGCGTTTCATTTTTTTCAAGATAAATATAGTGAAAGTACCTGTAATAAACATAGATACATTATTTCTTTATCAAAAACTTATAAAATAGTTAATATAAAATTGTAAAATGGTTAAAAAAAAAAAATTTTTTTTTTTTTATAAAATTGTAAAATGGTTATTTAACATTATAAACGCGAAAAACTATTCAATCAATTATAATGGAATATTGTATACATATAAAATTTTGAATCTTATAGTAGTACTTTTTAAGCATAGGATATACTTAAAAATACAATACTGATACATGTTCTCAGTTTATTAAACTTATTATATATTTTTTCTATTTCTAATGGTCAATGCAGTCATTTAAAGACATAAGCGCGACCGAGGTGGCGGTTAAACTTTAGTTATGTAACAAAAATTTAGTAAATATTTCTGTATCCAAAAGTAAACGAAAAATAAAATTGAAATGCCAGGGGGCTAACGATACCTTTTTAGATGGTAAGAAAACAACCTGTACAAATTAAATATATGTTTAGCATCTTGAAATTTTATTAAGGTTAAGAGATAATATTTCCTATATTAGTAGAAATGTGATCTATAGATACGACGCTTTATATAAATTAAAAAAAATCAGCTTCACGTTGTATTCCGCACACAGCAGGGTAGGCAGAAGGACAAAGTTCCTTAAGTTAAGACACTCCGTTTCCCACTTTCCGCCGAATTCTGGAGGAAAAATAAATTTAAGTAAATATTTCATCTCCTCGAGTGGGGATCGAACCCACAACCAGTCGGTTTTACAGTCACACTTCGTGCCGCTGCGCCACGACTGGCCTCATATAAAATGAATGACATACAAATATGAAATATAAACATATGACATAGGAGAACAGTGGTGCATGGGCGATAATATCATAGATAAGTGGTGGCGATCGGCACGTGCGCCGCGTCGAGTGCGCCGCCTGTGTCAGCGGGCGGCCGGCGAGCGCTACACGCCAAAGAGCTACATCGTCAATTACGTGATTGACAAGTTAACCGACCGTGCTCCGGACACGACGCATTGTGACGCATTGACAGCACCATAAAATTCGAGTCGTATGTCACAGTTTGCTGAATGCAAACTTTTGTATGACAGTTACACGGTTCATTAATTCGATTTGTAAAATTTGAATTATTATTTCTCTTTTTTTTTTATAGCGAAAAATACAGAGCGAGTTACCTACAAAGTGTGAATTCATCGCAACCTGTAGCATTCTTTTTACTGAAACGAAAGTAACGCTCAAACAAATGGATATCATTACGAGGATAATGGAGCAAACTGAAGTTACATTCAAATTTCAGATAAGCAGTAAGAACAGTTGTGCTCCGAGAGACTTGGTAGAGAAAAAAACATACTTTTATGAAGCTCGTAAAAACAAATTTCACTTAGTGGGCAATATCATAATGGAACGACGTTACTTCGTATACATCTAGTGGTTGCATTGAATCCGCGCGGAGCTCTGGTGCTAACCGCTACTTTTCTATATACGTCAGTACATTACTTTGAAGTAGTAAATACCAGATGATTACAGTTATTAAGTAACACAGCTTGTCTCATTTTTCATTTATTTACTTGCAACCAGATCACAAGCAATTCGTGAGCAACGCTTGTGTTATCTTTCGCACTAATGAGAAATATTCGATATGTTAATATCGATTTAATTAAATTTGGCTAATTTTGGATTTACAAAGAGCAGTTTATTCTTACATATAATGTCGTGTAATAAGTTGAAATTTCTTCATATTTAAATAACTTACAAACAACATACTCTTTTTGTACAGTAAAAGGATAAAAATAAGAAAAGTTACGCAAGATAATTTAAAATTTAAATTAGGGTAACGAGAAGCGAAACTCAATTTAGTTCTTTTTTTAGTCTCGTCCCAAAAGACATGAATCACGATAGGGTGACTTGGCAGAAAGTAAAACAGAGAAACGTTGTAGAGACCGTAGAAGTGATTTCATTTGAACAAAGTTTCTCTCTATCAACGAAATTCAGTGTAATTTGCGAGCAGGGAAAAGTTTCACCTTATCACAGAATTCCACGTGGAGTGTTTTGTTGAATTTTCTAATTTCATTTACTAACTTTTTTTATATTGCTTACTATTATCATGGTATTTGCTAACATTTATATATTTTTGGTTGTATATTGCATGTATTGTATACATTTATATGTATTCATTTAAAAATCGTTAATAAAATATTTATTATTTATATAGCATGTAATTTTTAATAGCAAAAGTAGGAAGAAATTTTGGCGTCACGTTTCGCTACTTTACACGTAACGCCTCCAGAATTCGGCAGAAAGTGGGAAACCGAAGTGTTCTAATGGGAACAGAGTGTCTTAACACTAGATTACCAGGCTTCCTATAGCTATCTTGCTATCTGCAGGATTCAGCGTGAAGCTAAAACAAATTAGGAGGAATATTTCAACAACAGATAAAATATTTACACATAACTATTACATTTTTATATATAACATTTATTATTCACTTGTATTCCAGAAAAAGATGAGTCAATAAGAAAAATCGAGAACAAATTATCGAGGTTATAGAGGCTGCAGATGTTGGTGGCACGTCCCGTAACGAATGGAACGCGGCGCGGCTCAGGCCGTAGCCGCCCGTCGCCGCCCGCCGCCCGCCGTCTGCCCTCGTAGCACACGTAATTGGAAAGGCGCTACGTGGCTACGATTGCTAAGCGCCCTATCATTAGCGTCACTCACAATTTTGCTAGTGTTAATGAATCACACCTTATCCAATGGCATTACAGTTTTCAATATTAAATTATAGTTTTTTTTTTCATTTTATATTGTATGCGTGGATACTGATTCAAATTTATTTTTATATGGTTTGCGAATTGCTAGGGACTCGTGTTTTCTTGTTATTTTTTCTTTTAGACTTAAATTTGTATAATTATAAAATTTAAAATTATTCCTTTCTTTAATTGTAATACTTTTATTATATTAACGAAGATGTTTGTTTTAACATGTTTCATGCAGTAGAAACGCAGGCGTATATCAATATAAAAAAGAGTTTTTTTCCCTAATGAGTAATTAAAAAACGGAAGAGGGGAGAGATAGGCATAGCTGTTTTTGTGACGATTAGTGAACAGAGAATCCAGAAGGTTCGGCCGTTCAATTTGCCGGTTCACTTGACACAATTCGACGCCTGACTCGGGGACAATCGCACTCCAAGCCCCGTCGACCTCCTTATCTCCCGTCGAGGTAATCTTTCCTTCCCTCGGCGGCAATAACTCCAAGTGGGCAGGATTACCTGCAAAGGGGCTTCGCAAGCCAACCACCTCTACAAAGGTTATCGATTTAAACAATGTGCCTTGATCTATTTCTTATTATTTTTATTAGTTAACATCTACGCATATGTATACATATACTGTGGTTACAAATATTTTTAGAGCAAATCTTAATAATAAGAAACTTTATATGTTATGTAATATACATATATACTAGTACATATAGAAAATTATAAATATTTGTTGTAATATAAATATTCACATAACTAGTGTTTTTTTTCTATTGTCTTTACCCTCCTGTTTTATACTAATTAAATGTTATGGAATAAAAGGAATCAATTTCAGTCAGTCAGCCACTCAACACATAATACAATAATTTAATATATAGATATTTTGGATCATTTTATGAGCCTAATATAAATATATATCCCATTAAGTTTATAAAAATGCTTTCTCTATTTTATATTCTTTAGTTCCTTAACGAAAATTTCTTTGCAAACTTATTTTAACTCGTTCTGTAGTTGCTCTGCGCATGCAAACTAAATTACACGGTCAACGACAACTTCCACTATAACTCGAGTCTGCTTTATGAAAGCGATTTCCTTTTTAAAAAAAGCTAAGCTAAATATGGTAACTGTGAAAGTCATAACAATATGTCAATTTTAGAATATGGGGTTACTAATATATTTATATAAATATTGAATGAACCAAAAAAATAAATTGCGTTATCTTATAAAATTTCTTTTTGCTAAAAAAAAATGTAGTGAAAGAAACCAGATCACCAGGATGGCAGGCAGAGGCCGTGCTACTAGATGTGAAGCTGTAAAATTCTTGAAATAAATAATGAAATATACGTAGACGAAACGTTCGAGCACCATTTGCAAATTATTTCGTTGGCATGTAAATCTGCGCACGTAAATTTAGCCGCTGTCTGCGCACGGAAATTGAATTGTTCGAAACCATCTCGATACATTATATTTAATATTAATATTTTGATATAAAACTGATTAAATCATAATTTCTGTATAACGTTCAAAAATTATTATTTGTTATTATTAAAAAGAAATAGATTTGACATTAACGAAAGTTAACATTTGTAAAAACAATTCCTTGCACTTTTTATTTTTTAATATATGTAATTACGAATGACACTTGGCACAGTGTTGTATCTACAAGTATATGAAGTGGGGAGGCGGTGGCGGTGGTGCGGTGCTGTGTGCAAGGAGTGGAAGGCAGCGGGGATATTTCAATTTGGCCGGCGACGTGACCCGAGAGGCCGCGCGGCCGCCGCACGGCTCGCTGAACCGTAAGCCCGTTGTGGGCTCCGCCAAAGAGCAAACAGCGCCTCCGCAATCTTGTGCCACGTGGACCGTGCCGCACACTCGACCACGACAATCTACTACTACAATTACCCACCAAAGTGCACTCCTCTGTACATATGGAGGTGGTATTCTACTCATCATTCTTGCATTCAATAATCGATTGTTCCGATGTTCGAGTTTGGATCTAATATTAAATCTATTCTCTTCACACGCGCGAGACAATATAGATTATGGAATTTGCAATATTGAAACCATGATGTCTTTAGTTTACTTTGAGTACCGATGCGTTAAGCTATTCAATCTATAGAAATTTAATGGAAAAAATAATATTCACATTTATTGTAACTACAGTAATAAATGGTATTTTTATTGTTATTTAGCGTTATGTTCGTCTGTTGTGATTATTATGTCTCTAAATTAATTTTCCCATTATTTAATAAACCAAAACTGAAATATATATTAAAATAACTAAAATAAATGAAATCTGTTAAGGGCTTAAAGATCAGATCCTCTTATAAGAATAAAACACGATACGTTTGCTAAGAGAAGGCAACAATAAAAAGAATTCTGCATCAGAACTATTGGAGTGAATAACAATGAATTTACGGGCGTCGTAAATTCAGCAGGTGTGCCTGTTTCTGAATACAGCGGCACAGGGAGACATTAATCGTCGCTTGGGTGTCGTGAATCAAAAATCTCATCGAAACGTATAGACAAGTATGTCTCTATTTAAATGGCTTTTCAATATTATATTAAGCTAAATATGAAACTATAATATGCTAGAAATATACGTTTTCAATTTATTTCATAAAATGTTAGTATTAAAGTCTGCGTGGGCACTGAACTGAACTGAACGGAAATGTTGGTTTAGTGAATTTATATATAATTCAGATAATTTTTTAACGTCTCACGAATAATCTTAAAATATTTTGGCTAGCCAAAGCATATAAGACTATATAAGTTATCATAACAAAAATATTCAGACTAAAAATCAGCGTAACATATTAAAGATAATTTACGTTATATTTTATAATTATATTTTTATAAATGATATAATAAATAATTAAGGTTCCCTAGAGATGTAAAGTTTTGTGTGTTTTGCGGCAAGCCATCATTATTATCTTTCATTTTCTTTCCAAAGCGGGTAACGAACTGTGTAATTGGGCCGGGAGACTTGGCCAGAAGCTAGCAAGATTTGGCGCACTCTTTGTTAATATTTTGTACTTTCACAAATATATGTATACAATTCTGTAAATACGTGTTTTATACGTAATTTAGGTCAACAATTAACACAATAATATAGTAGTGAAAAAAAGCATAGGTAATAGTTATTTGCCGTTTTAATAATGGGGAAATCTATTATATCATCTATACTGGATTATTGTATAAACGCTCTACTGAATGCTAAATAAAAAATGTAAGATACAACCTGACGGACATAACAAGTTCAGGCTCCTCTAAGATAACGCTATAGTTTAATGAATAAATTCGAAAGCACATTTTTCTAACGTTACTATATATTCTATCCATACCTATATTATAAATTCGAAAGTAACTTTACCTCTGTCTGTCTGTCTGTCTGTCTTTTACGCAATCAGGGCCAAACCGCTAATGCAATTGTGATAAAAGAATCATATAGAGATACTTGAGGGTCTTCGGATGAACATATGTTACTTTTTTTTCTGATATTTGTAATATTCTCGATATGAACTAAGATATTAAAATACGTTTCAATTTGACATGTAATTTATTCTTCATATTAATAACAACCGTTGCTAGGCAACAAGGAGTTTTGTCGTTTTAAGAAATGGTCGCCCAAAATGAGTTTCCTGAACGCTTACATGGCGTGCGCTGACTCAATTTTATGAGACATATAAAAATTATGTTTTACAAAAAAATATATGTTTATAATTTTTTTAAAAAAGTCCCCTAGATGTATGTTTATCTCTGAAGGTTGAGCCACAATAACCATTTTAATATTTTAATTTGTTATACATTATATTATTTAATAAATCGTAGTTTTAGTTTTTTGGAATTTTATTTGATATTGCTCGCAAAAATTATCGAATTTAATTTCAAATAGTATTTATGTTCGCGCGCAAGAAAAACGTGGAAAAAGATTTTTCCCGGGTAAATCAGTAAAATCGATCACTGAAAGTCCAATAAAAATCAGTTCATTTATTCTGGACATTAGCTCGGGGAAATAGAAAGACAGATAGAGACAAAAAATATAAAATTATTTTTTATTGTATTTGAGTATTATGAAAATAACCACATGCACTTGCAAAACCATAGCACAACACATTTAATTTTAATACTTTTAAATATTTATTTTACTTTGATAATATTGATAATGTAGCTGGTTTTATTTAGTTTTATTTTATTAATATTTTACTTTGGTTACGTTTATATTAAAAACTGAAAACAATTTCATAAATCGCGTCCGCGAAGACGCGTCCCGAGCGTCCGGGTTCGCTAGTGTGTCTATAAATCTCCTTTCTTCAAAGTTATACTTTAAGTAAAATTACATATAAGTATGCATTAACCATGCTCATCCTAATAAATAATTGCACTCGTACATACCTAAAGAGAATAATAACATTTATACACGCATATCTTCCATTACATCTTTTTATCAGCTTCACGCTGTATCCCGGATATAGCAAGGTAAGCAAAGGGAGCCGAGTATTAAGATATTCCACTCCCTATTTTCGAATTCTAGAACCATTGCTTGTTGAGTAGTGGCATTTAAAGTCGCGCTTATGCCTCGACACCAGAGTGAAATTGTTAAATATTTCATTTCCTCGAGTAAGAATCGAACCCACAATCTATTACGTTTTTAGTCACACGTCTGTGCCACCGCGCTATGACTGGCTTCAACATGCTTACACACTTTTTGAGAGTAATTAATTTCAAACTTTTGTTATAATTCAAAAGAAAGAGAAATACAATAACAATGAAGAACAAGATAGGGGAGAGAAGTAGCAATTTTTCTCGTCGCTGACAGTGTGCTGTGGCGCCAATATCGCCGCACTGAGCGATTAAGCCGCGCACGCCGATACACGCCGCATCCCATAAGCACGCGTCTCTACTAACTGTCAAAGTAGCGACGTAGACTACATGTTATATTCTACATAATGAGACACTGAACTATGGCTATCCGATATTATTTTTTTCCCATATTGCAATTTATTTTTGTCTTATTTTAAAGTATAACTTTTATTAAAATAAATGTTTATGATATTATAATTTTATTAAAATTATTTTTCATATATTTATGAGCATAATGTGTGACTGTAAAATCGATTGTGGGTGCGATCCCCACTCGAAGAAATGAAATATTCAATAAATTTATATTTTCATTTCTGGTGTCTAGGCAGAGCGCGGCATTGATTTCCGCCACTCAACACGAAATGCCTCCTGAATTCGGCGAAAAGTGGGGAACGGAGTGTCTTAACTTAAGGAACATTGTCTTTCTACCTACCCTGCTGTGTGCCGTATACAGCGTGAAGCAGATTCTGATTTGATTATATTTATTTGCAAAGCTTCCAAAAATAAGTGAACTCTAGTTTTTGTTTGCCTATTGTCTATAAGCAGTCATATAAAGACGTAGTAGATTAGTTATCTTGTATACAAGGTCTGTCTTGTAATCATAGAGCATACTATAAAAAAGATATAAAGTCTACTAATCTTGAAAAGGAACGGTCTTTTCGCTTCAAAAAGATAGTTGGTAAGTCTGATCACGCAGCCAGGCAATCACTTGATAATAAACGTGAAGTAAAAGGAGAACGACGTGAAGGTTCACGTGCTGCTGACTGCGAGTTTCCTGTAGCGCCGACGCTGAGCTATGTACTGCAGAGTTCAACAATGTAATAAATATTTCAAAATTATGATATAACTAGCGACTCGCTCGCGACTTCGCCCGATTGTCCAATATTTATTATATATATTTTAATTATTTTTGTGATGTATCTAATAACATAATCATTTTGAAGTCCATCCATTGAAAACTAAGATTTCAGTCCATTCAATAGAACACTTATTTTGTAGCAAAATTGTCACACTTTATATTGAATTTTTTTTTATTTATGAACTGATTTATATAAATCTTGATTAGCGTGAACAAACGCACATGCATATTTATAAATGTCATAAAATGTGAATGTCTCAAATAGTAGGTTTTCTCGTATATCTTCCAAATGCAGATGAGTTACAGTTTTGTTATATGTTTAAAGTTTGTCTATATTAAATACTTAAAGCGATAAATGTATTGATTTTGATAAGAGTTTGATAAATATACTAAAATATGCTTTGTAATACAGTATTTCATAAAATGTATGGTTCACAATTTCGCCCACAATAGCATACACAAAAAAGATATATGCAGTCGTGGACTTTTATTTAGAACTATTAGAGACAAACAATACCATGGTACATTATTATCTTTGTGTAATTCCAATGGTTTAGGCAGCGTACCCATAGATACCTCTCAGAGGGCGGATTTTTTTCTGACTTAATTGACAAGTATCGTTATATTACAACCAAAATTATATAAAATCAATACAAATTGTAGCCTATATGTTATTCTGATATATAACTTATATTAATGTAAAATTTCATCCTAACCAGTCCAGTAGTTTTTATGTCAAAGACGACGTACCTACGTAGAAGACGTAAATTAAGTTACTTTATCACAAGTAAGTTAGGTAAGCGTTATTTTAATTAGTATATTTCCTTCACCAGACACGCTCGATTATAAGAAAAATGAATGACATGACACTTTTTTAAGGATGTATTCATAAATAAATAAGGGCTATGACACCATGGCAAAGTGAATGATAAACGACAGGGAGCTGGCGCCGCAGCGTCGGCCGGTAGCCGCGAAAAATACTACTGTCATCTTGACTGATAATAAAATAATGTCTACGTCATGCTCTTTTTTGCATGGCAAAAGCTATTGTGATTTTCTTTGTAACCTCTCTTATACCGCACAGGTAACGTAAACCCCCATTGAATAAAATATATAATCATCTAATTTTTAGTACATAATATACTTAAATAAGTATTAATGTACTAAAATTATGAATAGATGCATAAAATTCGTAGAAAAATGGGGAACGGAGTGTTTAACACTAAGTTCCCTCTGTCTACCCTGTTACAACGTGAAGCTAATGTTTTAAAATTATGACGGCTCCTACAATTCCTTACAATTTGATATAAAACAAAACCTTCACACTCCTTAATATAACTTGAGAAACATAATTTACGGATATTGTTCACGCTTACACCATTCTGTCCTATCACCGTCGCGGACCTATGTATGTATGTATCTATGTGTACTTTAGTACACACAGTAAGCACCTAACATAAAAAAAAACTTACAAAGAAATAGATGATTAATTTTATTTTAACTTATAAGTGATCCAATATATAGAAGACTAGAGGACGCGCGCGGCTTCGCCCGCTTATTGGGAGTGAATTCTAAAAAAAACCACGAAACATGTGTTCAATAAAATATTTTTAACAGTCTGAATTAAATTTTTTATAAAAATCGGTGGCAATTTAAAGATTTTTAAATATAAACTTTCAACCCCTTATTCGAACCTTTAGGGGGTGAATTCTTAAAAACCATGAAACACGTGTTCAATGAAATATTTTTAAAAGTCTGAATTTCAAATTTTATAAAAATCGGTATAGTTTAAAATTCTTTTCCATACAAACTTTCAACCCCTATTTCATCCCTTTAGGGTTAACATTTTTCAAATTCCCTTCTTAGTGGATGTCCAGAATATGAAAATAAACACCTGCCCAAATTTCACGTTTCTACCATCAGCGGTTACGGCTCTGCGTGCATCTTACCTCAGTCAGTCAGCACAAGTCCTTTTATATATATAGATAACAGAAGCTAATAGTATCTATAGATAAAATATTTCAGGTTCAAGAAGAAATTCAAGTTTAAGCATAAAACAACTATATAAAACGCGCCGAATTGAAAACCCATTTCTGGTTTTATCACGAGTTAAAAAACTGAAGTAATTAATTGTGTTCCTAATAAGATTATATGAAATTCTTATTGTTTGTTACATTTCAGTATTGAATTGCTATACTCGTATATGGCGAGATGCGTACGTGTGGTATTTGAGTCGAATCAGAGTTTCTGTGAGACACGTCAGGATCGCTGGCGATAAAATATAAAACAATTGATTGTTGATATTGCGGTCACGTTGCTCAGTTACTATTTTCACGTCAGACGTAATGACGTTAGCAATAAAGTTATGTTATTTACGTGACCCGTTACATTCTGTCGTTTCTTATTAAATATACTAAATTTCAATCATTTTGTGCGTACAGATATTAATTGAAATATTTTTGATATTTACGCATAGAATTAGAAAGAACCTATTGGTAAAACACTCCGTCTTCCACTTTCATCTGAATTTTTCGAGTCATTGCGTGTTGGGTGGCAGAATTCAACGCCGGGCTTTTTCCTTGGTGCCAGAGAGAAGAAAATCATTCTCCCGAGTGGGGATCGAACCCACAACCGTCGTATTACACACACACCCTGGTGCCGAGCGCTACGACGATCTTAATACATTTGAACTAAAATTTCTGAAATAACCAGTTATAATCTTACATCATTAGATTCATAGAATTTTTACTAATAACATAGAAGAACAAAAAAAGAAAGGTTAGACAAATGTGTTAATAAAGATTGTTACAGAAGTAATCTTCGCGCCAATCAAGATAAATGGCGTGCATGAAGGAAAGATACACTTGTACATATGTCTACGTCTAACTGACGCGAGCTGTGAGTGATTGGCAATATCGCGTAAAACATTGTCGGGAGACGTTTTTCTTTCTTCTCGCCGAGAAGTATCGAAATATATCACGTGTTTGACTTTTAATTATTACATCAGACTCATAAATTATCATTTTTTTTGAGGTTTTTAATAAAGCTGTAATGTTTTATCTTAAATAATAAAATAATTAATAGATAAAAAAAATATTTATAATATTGCAGCTAAATCCAAAAAAAAATCTATTTTTAAAAAACGATAAACAACATGGAAGTGGTACAGCTAGCGCGTCACCTGTGATGAATGGCGACGTCCGTTTCACTCGCGACTCGAATATTTCATTAAGCGAGCTTTTGCGGAGCCGCGCTATGCGTCATAGGGTACATACGGAGCGGCCGCGTCGACACTGATCCACTAAGCTTAGCATAGAAATTAATAGGTGAACGCATACAACCTGCGACTATGCGACAAACGCTGCGGACCAAATTTATTACTTAATTATATATTTTTTTCAGCTTCACGCTGTTTCCCGCACACAGCAGGGTAGGCAGAGGGAACCTCGTTTTAAGACACTCCGTTCCCCACTTTCCGCCGAATACTGAGTAGCGGAACTCAACGCCGCGCTTTGCCTTGACACCAGAGCGAAGAAATGAAAATATAAATGTAAATAAATATTTCACTTCCTCGAGTGGGGATCGAACCCACAACCAGTCGATTTTACAGTCACACTTTGTGCCTCTGCGCCACGACCGGCCTCAATATACAATACAATATATTACTTAATATGCAACAATTATAAATATGCTGAAGAAATTTGTATTCATATTCATTTAAAATTGGAACAATATATTATAGATTAACAGATTTTTGGAAATTAGGATATATGACTTCTTTTTTCAGAGTTCTATATATTATATTTTAGGGCTACATACAATTGCAAAAAAATGTTGTGATAATCAAAATTTAACAATTCTTTCTAATTGAAACCATAATAAACAAGCTCGTTAATGGTTTGTTATTGGAACTAACAGATGGTATTCAGCGAATTGTGTATGGAGAAAATGAAACCTATAACGAAATAAACAGTATAAATATACTACGGGAATACTAACATTCTTTAATTTTTTAAGTATCTTAATGGAATTCTTTTAAAAACCGGACAAGCGCGAGTCGGGCTCGCCCACCGAGGGTCCGTACAAAAATTGGAGGTCTCGAGCTTTTTCTGAAATTCAGGCTTAGCTTAGCCAGAGCCCTTTCATACCTCACTTGAATTAGCGGCTTTAATACCAAAATTTTTGTTTTTGTTTTTAGGATTTAACTACAAATGTATAGTTTTTAGACTTTTTCCTGAACAAGTACTACTTGTAGACACTAGCAAGTCAAATTTTATAATTCTAGGTCAACCAAAGTAATCTATTAATTTTGAGTCCCTTTATAGCGAGGAAATATGTTGTTTTTGTTACTTAAGGCTATTATTTTTTAGGAATTAACTAAAAATGTATAGTATGGTTCTGATTTTTTTCTGAACTAGCACTACCTGTATATGCTAGCTGCCAAGTTTCATAACTCTAGGTCAACCGGAAGTATTCTATGAATTTTAATTCCTTTGATAGTGCCGAAATACGCATTTTTAGTATACAAATGGCCATATCTTTTTTAAGTAAGTGTAGAAATATATTTTTTGTCAGTAAGTCATGGGGCCGCAGATCTGTGGGTGGTGGGTTTGAATTTCAACTCGATATCTCAATGCGCTCCAAAGAAAACGCAAGCTAAATATCATGACTGACAAGATATTTTATTTTGTTATTGTAAGGCCAGTAGTGGTGCAGGGGCACAAAAGTGTGACTGTAAACACGACAGGTTGTGAGTTGGATCCCCACTCAGGCAATATAAGATCAAATCTTTTGAGTTATTCGCTCTAGCGTCGAAGCTAAGCGAGCGAGCGAGAGTTCCACCACTCAACACACAAGCGGAGCGGAGTGTATTATTATATTATCATTATTATATTAAGGACTCATATAGGCTTAAGGTATATAAGTATATAAAATTAAACGAGGGCCTCAAATTCTTCAACTGGCTCGTTTCACGTCGAACGGCCCATATAATATTTATATTATAAAGTAAGTTATGAAAACTACAGTGTTTAATATACTCTTCCAGTATTAATAAAGAACGTTAAATTAAAATGTAAAAATCTGCATATTGAAATTATTCAAATACTTCAAAGAAATAACTAACGTCTTGAAAGGTGCCTAGAGCAGACTACGACGAAGTTTGGTATGTGCGCAAGGATAAGGAGAGCGGTGTGGGCAAATGGGGAGATGCACGTACAACATTCTAACAGGCAAATCCGAGCATAGCACTCGTCGGGAGTTTATTACCCTGCTCATATTTACACAATTTGAGTGGGTGTTAGCGGTCTAGGCGCGACCGACGTCTCTATATTCCCTTAGGTCCATACTTTTCTATATTCCATTTGTGGTGTACAATATATCAAAAATGTCTTATTTTAAGATACTTCAGGGCAGTGTTATTTGATGTTATCGAACAAATACTCTTTATTTTCTTGTATTTATCAAAGAGTTTCTTTAGAGAATGTAGTAGCATTCCGAAGAGAATCCGAAAATTTATACATTGTTACCTATATGTTAGGATTTTGAATTTTGTGGTTTATATTTTTTGTCACTTGATTGTTTCTTAAGCAAAGCGGTAGTTAGAGAGAATCTAGTGTCAAAACACTCCGTTCTTTGCTTTTCGCGGAAATTCGAAATTATTAGGTGTTGAGTGGAATGAACGCCACACTGTTTTGGCAGAGCAGAGAAAATACAATTATTTCTTTTTTAGTGAAGAAGAAGAAGGCTTCGTAATAATTCACTACAATATAAAAATTGGCAATGGAATTAATTAAATCAATTAGCATCAAGATTTATGTACAAGGATATTAAAGCACTGAATGAATGAAGACAACAACAGCTATAAAGAACACGAGACCAACTCGAGTGATTAAGTATCTAATTTAAATACAGTCGCCCGATGCGGACGTCTTAAACGTAAAGGGAGCGGTGCTCGAGGAAAACGGAAGACCGAATCTCTTCGCAAAAGGAAGGAGAGGAGAGGCATTAAATTAGGGTAGTCGCTGAAAAAGTGCACTAACAACATTAGCGAATAGAACAATGGCAAAGCACACAAAGAAACGGAACGCCCAGACGAGCCGGGAGCACGCTTAGTTGGTGAGGCGCGGCGCGGCGCGGGCGTGCACGTAACTACGAGTACACAGCGACACCCGCATCCGCGCACAATGAACCGAACTTACACTAATGAACCTCTGTATCTACTAAAGAAAATCTTCTCTGCTCAGAAAAACGAAACGAATTAGATGAAAGTTTTCCACTATTCTCTTTGAACACATCGATCGATATAATTAAACGTAGTTTAATAATCTTACAAAGCGTTAAGCTTACAGTCTTGGAATCCTTCAAATTAAGTCTACAACGTATAACAGTAAAATTACTTATATTGTCTATATATTGTCAAAATATGTTTGCTAATAATCATAAGAAAGAAATTAAGTTACAATAATATTTTTTTTGATATGTTTATTGTTTGATATACTGGGTTAATTTGCAAAATGAGAAGATGCCGTAACTTAGATAGTTGGACACAACAACACTAGCAAGGATTACTAGAATAATAGTTTTACTAAGAAAATATACAGAAAATATTAAAAAGTGACCTGTAAAGAAATTCAAAGTCACGAAGAGACATTGTTAAATTAATTTTCTAATACCACAACGTTTTATTTCAAAGTATCAAAAAATAAATATATAAAATAATGCTTCACGCTGTATTCCACACACAGCAGGGTTGGCAGAGGGAACCTAGTGTTAAGACACTCCGTTCTCCAATTTCCGCCGAATTTTAGAGGCATTCCATGTGAAGTGGAACTGAAGACAGAGCAGAATGGAAATATAGATTTAAATGAATATTTCATCATATTCATTTCATCGGGTGGGGTTCGAACCCACAATCAGTCAGGTTTACAATCACACTTTATTTCCCTGTGCCACGACTGGCCTTATAAATTAAAAATAATTATACATAATTTAAAATTAATATCAAATATCAAACAATGAAAATTAGAAAATAGCAACTTTTGATTAGAGAAGTGCACTTAGAGGAGTGCTTTAATTTATATCCTGTTTCCAAAGTTAGTAAAATACGATATTCTCGATTCGTAAATCGTAGTCTAACTCAACACTGCCTGTATTTTATGGCTGTTGATGATAACTTACGACCCCATTTAATCCACTTTAAGAATACGGACATCTGCAGACTACGAGAGAATTTCTTGAGGGATCATTACAAATTGTGTTTTTATCATGAAAAAATACGTGTTTTTAACTATTAATATTACCTATACGTTTCTTCAAAAGTGTCCATTATATTTATAAATAAATAAATACATCAGCTTCACGTTGTATCCCGCACACAGCAGGGTAGGCAGAGGGAACCTAGCACTCCGTTCCCCACTTTCCGCCGAGTTCTGAAGGCATTGCATGTTGAGTAGCGGAACTCAATGTCGCGCTTTGCCTCGACACCAGAGCGAAGAAAATGAAAATATAAATAAATATTTCATTTTCTCGAGTGGGGATCGAACCCACAACCAATCGATTTTACAGTCACACTTTGTGCCACTGCGCCACGACTAGCCTCAATGCATTATATTTAAATACATATTATTAAATAGTTATTATATGTAGGTACATTATATATTTCCGAGTATAAAATATTGTAAATCTAAAATTTAACTCGAAAGCAATAGATATGATACGCTTAGAATTATCAAATGCACCGTCGTATGACCTCGACAAAATTGCTGAACTTGCTCGCTTCTACAAACTATTGGAATCAATTTCTAACTTAGCCTTCGCCTGAAACCGCAGAGTCGAACTGAATTAGATTGCATTAATGGTGAGATTCTCTATCAAAGAGCCGTTGTGGTCAGTCATTGGAAGGTTTTAAAATATTGAAACGAAGTTTTAAAAAAAATATTACCTATATAATATTTTTTTACAGTCAAATATTGATATTTAAAAGAAAAATATTACCATGTAAGTTGCTGTTTGGATGAATATGATAATAATTTATTTAAAGTATTTGGGTATAAAGTTTCTACTAACGAAGGGTCTAAAACATTTTACGTAGGTTAAAGGTGTTAATGTTGAAAGTTGAGAGGTCGACGATGCTCACCCAACACCACTGTCCAACAAATTAGGAACAACATTAATATATTCTCTATACACGACAACTTTCCACAATAAGCAGAATGTATTAGTGTTATTTATCTTAGCTCATGCGCTAACAAAGTTTTAATTGCAAGCGCCGATACAATTTGCGTACAAATGAATTTATTCGCTGATTCCGCAGTACATTGGGGAGGGCGCGGGAGGGTGCGGGAGGGCGCGGGAGGGCGGGCGGCAGTGTGTGGACGCGGACTGTTCGCGTGTGTTGCACCGCCAATTGTGGGTAACGACGGGGCGTTTAGTAGTCGCCGAACACACAGCTGCAGTATGTAACGTATTCAAAGCTATCATAGAAAAACGTCTACCATTGTACAACAATGAAATGAAAATAATTATTTTACGTAAAACATTTAAGGTAAATCTTAATAATAAAATAGTAACGTTTGTTTTTGTAAGACTAAAGGGTGAAAAGCCATTCAACATTAAAGAGTGGAACTGGTACAGTGTTCTGTATTTGACCAAACAATAGGGTGATAGCGGTACGTGCGTAAATCAAACGTCGCACAATAACAGAGCCGCCCGCGACCACCCCAGCGCGTCCCCGGCCACCATCGTTCCACCGCATCCGCGCCATCCTTTCTAGTTTGACTCAGCTCCGCTTTTCCAAGAGATGCGGTGGGTTGAATATAATAAATCTGCCATACTTATTTTAGCCACAGCTCCTTTAGATATAACGTATTTGGAGTTAATTTTATAAATATAAAAATGACTTATTCAAGTTTTATTTCTACCTCGTTTGTCACTTATCAGATTTTGTTATAAAAAAAAATATTATTTTTTTATTAAATTTCGCCAAAAGAGTTATTCCAAAACAATAAGTTATATTGTGTAAACACATTAATTTCTAAATATTTATTAAGAAATACATAAATACGGATACCAATTTTCAAACATCAATTGAATATTGCAGCAATATAATGTAACCGGTATTATATTGGCTCGTACATACTGCAGCAGCGAGGATTACAATTCGAGTTCGGATAGTACGATGGCATCGCACTTTGTTCCATTCGCTGCAATTAACGCGGAACAATGACCATATAAATCGTATCTGAGCGTTGAGCTTATTTTATATTCATACACAGAAACATGATTTTTTTGTTAGAATGCCAGTACGTATATATTTATACATATATATGTATATGTATATGTAGGTATGTATACGGAACGAAGCATAAGATGAAAACCTAACCAAAAAGATACATAACAAATCCTATAAATAGAAGGATGATAATGGCAAAGTAAATTATTTGGGTGGGTATTTGGAGCGCAGTGCGCTGCTTAATCTTACCTATACGTTTGGAGCCGAAGAACAAACAACCCGCGAGCTGAGATTACGCTCCGAATAAATCAATGTTACGACGCGTTAAAATATTTAAGCTCACGATTAATGCTGGGCGCGGATACCGTCTTATCGAACCGAACCGCACTAGACACAGCTGCTCGCACCGCCCGAGATCGTCGGGTTCTACGACGAATTAATCAAGACAATCCGCCAAATATTTCCGAATGAAACAATAACGTTAAATGTATATAGATTTAACTCGTTTTCTAAAGCAACTAATTAAAGCCAAATCCAAATTATTTTTTTTCTTTTAAGAAATAGTACAATTTAAAAGTTTCATAATAAATATATTATAGATAAGATACAGTATGTTTATGGATGCCGTTAAACAAATCTCCCAAACAACTTAACAATATCATTTTACTGCAGTTAGGAATGAATACATAATTCTCACAAATGATCAACCGGAACCTTATCAAGCGTCGTTATATATGACGAAATTACAGTAGAAGTTTTACAAGGGCTCGTTAGGGTGGCTGTAACGATAACCGCACGAGATAACTGTTTCTAATCAGACGTAATGACGCAGCGCCTCGCTTCGCATGCTTCTGTGTAATACACGAATTTCGATTCCATTCCATGCGATCGCATAATTAAATTGATTAGAAGTTTATAATTCAACATCCTAATTTGAAGCTTCAATGTCTTTATATATGTACAAAGGTACCATTATTGAGTTCAGTTCAAAAACTATCTAATAAAAGGAAACGGAGAAACTGAAAAAAAATTCTACTGAACCTTTTCGGTAATAAATATTTAAAGTTGCTGAATTAAATTTCATTCTGATTTTTATTAAGAATTCCACGAACCGAAGAGGATGGATACTTCTGATATAACGATATACTGGCGGAAGTAATAAAATAAAACGATTTTACATCTCTAGGGGAAACGAACGTTTTTGTCGAATGGGAAAAGTCGCTCGCGACTTCTCATTTTGCGATAAAATCGGGAACGTTTTACGACAATCTTCTATTCGATTACCATTAAACAACAATCTTAAAAAAACTTTTTAGCGATCTAAGTCTTAGTGCTCGCTTTTATTCAGAAACAGATTAAAGGACGAACTTTGCTTCCTAATCTCCTTAATTTATTACTTTATAGCAGATCAACATGTCGATAGAGAATTAATGTAGGAAACAGTTAAAACATAAATATAAGCAACCTTCAGTATCTATGCGTATGAAATGCTGCTTACATAAACACTGGCTTATTTTTTTTTAAGCTTAACGCTGTATCCTGCATAGAGGAAATCTAGGAACCAAGACTCCGTTCACTTTCGGTTCCCTACTTTCCGCCAAATTACGGAGGCATTTCATGTTTTGTCGTTGTAACACGACTTCTTGCCAGAGAAAAGAAATGAAAATATTAAATATTTCATTTCCTCGAGTAGGAACCGAACCCACAACCTGTCGCGCTTATCATGACTAGATAATAAAATATAAAAATTTAGATCAGAAAAGGTCTCAAAATCGAAGAAGCTTTAGAAGTGATCGTGAACCGCTACGTCATATAATGAACTGGTCACGTAGTCGCATTTCGTATTATTTCCCTAGGACTCGTCACGTGACTTGAATAATTTCTCTGGCCATCGCTGATCTAAGCCTGCTGGACCCTTTACAAATAAACCGCTTTACGCACGACTCTCCAACGGAGATTCATTATTCTACGTAACTTTTGCTCACTGATTCATAAAATACGTTTAATTGAAGTCTTTTAAATAAATGTATGTTTTTGTTTATGCATTTAAATAATTTAATAAATAACATAGTAAACTATTTTTATTCATTAATTTGCTTCATTAAGCTGGAGTTGTAAAAAGAAAGCGAAATAAATTCACGAATCGTGAAAGCTCCAGTGATAAAATAAACTTGCTAGAAATTTACGCATCGCCACGTTATATTAAGAATTTCTTTGTTATATATATGTATTATAATGGTTTAAGAACGTAGTTATTAATATTTAAAAAGTTTATAGTTTTTTACTTTTCACTTTTTGCCGGTTCAGTATGTATTTTTATAGAAAAGTTTTAATTATATAAGAAACTAAAAAAATACAATACCTACTGTATTGTATTTTTTTAGTTGCTTAAACAAAAAATATAATACTTGGAAAACTTGAATGTTTCTTTTTAAAAATTAATATTACAGTGAAGATCACATTTTAGTCATTTTTTAACTCAATTTCGTCTATGTGGTAATACTATATAAAATACATATTATGTAAATCACGAGAAATAATCAAAAGAAAAAAGAAAGTAATTGCCTGCCTGCGTCAAATGAAAATACGTATGTAAATATGTGTTTATATCCATCCAGTCTTACAATCTCATTCAAATATGTTCTCTCGTCCAAATAAGCAGACAAATTTTGCCAAATCTTTTTGGCTTTTTTTTTTAAATAATAATAGTATTTTTTTTAGAAACTATCAACCATAGCCACAAAGCTGTGTATGCCATATAGGTTATGTTTTTCTATTATTATTAAACAGTAGCGGTGTCATACTGGCAAGGGCATACACCTACTTTCACATAATGATGTATATTACCTACATCTGTATGTGGTCGGGAGTAATAAAGACGTCACACGAGGCGCTTGTCGGCCGCGGTATTAGGCGCGTAGCAGTTTATTGTGCGGCAGTCTCATAACTACCCATTTTCCTAGGGATAATGACGGACAACCAGCGACGTTACGTTTATTTTAAATTACAAAATAAAGATCTTTTGAGAATTTCGGGATATATGTACATATGAGCCTCTATATAACATTTTTAATAGTAGGTAACCTCGTTTTTATCAATTTGAGAAATTTATTGATTAAAACTAATAATTGCAAAGAATACCTTGGATTGCCCCGTAGTGCAGCTTGGTGAAGAGCGTTAAATCCATTGTTGTTTGTTAGCGTCATGTCAGCTCCGTGGTCCAACAGCAAAGTCAATATGTCGTCGCGCTTCTTAGAAATTGCGTCGTGCAAGGGAGTGTCACCTTCAGAGTCCTAAAAAGATTTAAATATAGAATTTTCTCGAAAAATATTATTATGTTATCGATAGTTCGAGTGGCCAGAATATGTATGTAGTAAGATAAATACATATATACACATACACACATCTCATATCTCTCATCGTCCATCATAAAAAAGGCAAATAAATAAGCATAAATAATAAGGGAAATATAGCTTCTTATGGTATGTGTTAAAATTGTCCATGACAAAAAAAAAGTTCAGCTTATTTTTTTATTTCCACTATTGTAATGTAATAAATATGGAGGTGGTTCTTTACGTAAATCTTATATGTATCTTTTTACCCGAATACGCGTGGCAAAATAGGGTAATGTGTTTATTAGTTTACGTTTCTGTAGGTACTTTGTACTATATATTTTAGAGTTTCGTTACTTTGTACGATATCACTAATGGATAGTTTATAAAAGCGTTGTTAGTTCTTTTATTTTAAATAAAAAATATAATTTATATGTACATATTGAAATTATGAAATTATTTCAATTAATTGATCAGTAATCGCGGCGTTGAGTTCTGCCACTCAACACGGAATGCCTCCAGAATTCGGCAGAAAATAAGGAACGGAGTGTCTTAACACTAGGTTCTTTCTGCCTACCCTGCTGTGTGCGGGATACAGCGTGAAGCTGATTAAAAAAAATAATGTGCTGCTGCGCCAGGACTGGCCTCAACGTAAATTAACAAAAAGATATATATTTAAATTAAAATTAAAAAATTAAATTAGCTTCACGCTGTATCCCGCACACAGCAGGGTAGGCAGAGGGAACCTAGTGTTAAGACACTCCGTTCCCCACTTTCTGCCGAATTCTGGAGGCATTGCGTGTTAAGTGGCAGAACTCAACGCCGCGCTTAACCTCGACACCAGAGCGAAGAAAATGGAAATATAAATTTAAGTAAATATTTCATCTCCTCGAGTGGGATTCGAACCCACAACCAGTCGGTTTTGCAGTCACACTTCGTGCCGCTGCGCCACGACCGGCCTCATATATTTAAAATGGAAACCAAAATAAAAAATTAACTAAAATAAAAAGTTAATAATGTGAAAAGAATCTCATAATTTTAAAGCATCGATCTTTCGAATATCGGGACAGTATTCTAAAAAATGAAATCGCTCAAATGAATATTTAAGGCCCCAGAGACGGCATTTAGGGCGTAGATTATGGAGACTTGCATAATTTATAAGCGTCTCAGTAGTTAAAATAAGCGGTATAAATAGAGTAAGGAGCTCAGCTACGACACGAGCTGCGTCTCGTAGCGCAGGACCAGGCAAGATCTCAAATGGTGTCGAGATTTGAAGGCGCAAAAAGCGCGGCCACCGCGTCATTATCATAATCACCACTACGGCTACGTGCCACTACGGTGCCGCCCAAGCCGTTTCGCTTTGTGAGCGTACATTAAGAGAGGAGCATTGTGCTCTGTCATTCCACAATTAATTTGCAAGATACTGTAAGATGAGTGATTTTTCTTTTACAGTAGCACTTAAAAAGGTTGTTCTCTTTGATATACTTAATATATTATTTTTATAAAATTTTGTTCCTTCGTTAATATTAATAACGCTAATATTTATTATTATTCTTGTACTGCTCAATTAATATGTTGTTTAATGGTATTTTGTATGAAAAATGTAAATTAAAATTACTGTTTCATAAATATGTCATAACTTTATTTATGTATACGATTGAGAATGTTAATCTATTTCTTATAAATAAATGTTATGTTAATGCCTACTAACGTGAACTGACTTTTTTACACTTAACGTATTAGGCAAGCTCACGTCGCCACATGAATTAAAGACAATATCAATCGACAAAATTGATTTTATCAGTATTTTTACGGAAACTGCATTAAATAAATATCATGTACAGTTGATAGTTTTTTAGATAGAAAAAAAATAATTCTATAAAAGAAACGCTATATTGCCATTGGGTGCGGTAGATAACGCTTCATGACATATAATATTTCTACTTTTACAAATGACAAAACGTGTGACGCCAACAACGGCTAACGTCAGTAGGCAGTAATTCAGGGGAAGCTCAACCGCAGCGTCAGAGTAATTCCGCACAGAATAGCAGCATTAAATATTAATCCTATTGGCATATAGATGGCCGTTACGGCCTGTTATTCATGCCATCGGTATACTGAACACGGCCTTGTTAAAGCTAATTATTTACTAACTAATATAATATTCCTAATCTGCAATTGTGATGTGTCATCATAAAACTATTAATGATAATTTACAATATATACGAGTACGTGATACGATTCTGTTACATTAATTTACAGATGAAATGTCGCAATAGTCCACTATAAATATCAGAGGCGAAGCGCTGAGAAGAAATTTGATTTACGTGGCAATATCCGCAGGTGCATATAAGCTGCTCCCCCCCTCCCTCTTCTTCGAGACACTAGCGTAGAACGTGTACTTTACGAATATTACAACACCCGAGGCGCCGATAACGCACGCGTCTACAAGTTTTAAATTAAATCTTTAAAATTTGTCACCTTCTCTAATAGTTTAAAATGAGATCTTTTAATTATTGTTTAACGAAATGTAAAATGTTAAAGTTAAAAAAGAGTATATTTGTTATATAATAAATAATCAATTCTATATATTATCCGGCCCGACAGACGTTATTCTGTATATTGAATTCGAATTGGTAAAAGTTAAGTTTAGTAAGTTAATAGGATAGTTAACTTTTCTTAAATATTCTAACATTTCCTGCGATTTTTTATAAGAACCTTCGCCTGACAATAACCAACATATTGCTGTGATCAGAGGATTGACTTAAATATACTTACTTTGAGTATATGTAGTACATTTTTATTACATTATACACGAAGTGAATAAACGTGAGTTGTTTACAGAAAAATATTTATTTTATCATGTAACATCACCGTTTGAAACATCCATAGATAAACTATATTAATCAGTTTAACGCATAGGTTAATTATAGACGAGGCAGAAAGAAAACAACTAATTGCTTAATTCCGAACCATTACGTCTAGTATTACGGGGGGATTATTCACGGGCCATGGAGCGCGGCGTCAGGGAGCGGCGCGCCATTGCAGTATGCGCTGACTTATGATGGAGGCTACTACGGCCCACCCTGCGACGCCCGGTGATAACATATATTTACATCTAAGTCCAAATTACCGATTTATAACGTATATTGCACACTAATCTACCAACTTTAGACTATGAAGATAGTAGATATAACTTTGTCAAGTTACTTAGTTAGTTTTTTAATTTCTAAATCACATGGCATAGCGCGGCGTTGAGTTCCGCCACTCAGCACGCAATGCCTCCAGAATTGGGCGGAAAGTGACCACAGTGTCTTAACACGAGGTTCCCTCTGCCTACCCTGCTGTGTGCGGGATACAGCGTGAAGCTGATTTGATTTTTTGATTTTAAATCACATATCTACATATATAATCACAATTAAGAAGTAGTGATATTAAAGATGATTCTTAAATCCTCGTCGTATGCTATATACTCAACAATTTCTTCAAACTTGGGAAGTGAGTAAAAATTCTGGCACAAATCGTTAAGAATATGATAAATTTATTCTTAAAACTGTTTTCATCTAGGTACATGTGAGATACCTAGCATTATTATATTATGCATGACTTGAATTTACTTAAGAAATTGAGACCAACTAGCTCTTCAAATGGAAAACTTGCAGGCAATATGATATGAAACAGACCGGAAAGATATGTAAAATATTATTGTAGTTTTCGTATTATATAAGTAAAATAAAACGAACACATGATAAGTAAATAAAGTAAGTTAACCAAAAGAATTAAGGCCAGCCGTGGCACTGGGACAAGCGTACGATTGTAAACGCGATAGGTTGTGGATTCGAATCCCACTCGAAGAAATATTTTTTTAATATTTTCCCTAGGAAAACCTTGCTTTGATAACGAGGCAAAGCGCGGCATTGAGTTACGCCATTCAACACGCAATTCAGAATTCGGCGGAAAGTGACGAACGGAAGATTTTTAATGGAAACGGATTGTCTTAACACTAGGTTTCCAGCTTCCTTCTGCCTACCCAGCCGTATGCGGGATATAGCGTGAAGCTAAACCAAACCAAACAAAAATAATTTATACTAATATAATATTCTAAAGAATAATTTATAATATTTATTGCAAGTAAACTTGCTCATCTACTCATATAAAAAAGTAGAAAAAGTGAGTCTGCAAATGAAATGTTTATACTATAAAATAATTTAGGCAGAGTATTGGTAGAATATTAATCTTTAAATTTTAATTTCTTTTAAGTTTTTATTTTATGTCTCATTGTACACGGAGATATATGGAACAGTAGTATGGCAGTAGTAAACTATAGATAGAGAGCTCTAAGTCTTAATTGATTTTAAAGACTGGTAAGCTAGACGAGAAATCATAATGGAATCCTGGAAAACTATAAAAATAATGAAATGCTTTAGTAGCAAAGTTGTTCAACATTGTAGGCACTTTCCATTGACATATTAAATAAATTAAAGTTCTGGAACTCTTGTTGAAAAGCCATAATAGACTATTTGTATTATATGAAACAGTTTATTTTTCACGCTGTATTCTCTATATAGCAGGGTCGGAAGAGGGACACTGGGTAGTGTTAAAAGTTAAGTTGTTGTTCGTAGTTGTTCAGCGTGATGAGCATTTTCTATAGACATATAAAAAATTAAGATCTGAAACACCTAACTGGCAGAATCAGACTGTAAGCGAGATGGTTCTGGGTTCGATGTTCACTTAAGGGAAAGATTATAATTGTTTTCATATTCGCGCTGCGAAAACGCGTAGCATGGCATATATCTTCACTCAACACGAAATATCGATTTTTTTTTCTCTCAAATCTCATAAAGTCTATGACAACAGTTTTGAAAATAGTGTAGTAAATTTCAGGGGAACCTGGGGAACAGTATTCAAGAATAGTGTTACGTTAAAAATATATATATATTTCGGCATATTTATTTATATTACCTACTAACTTATAATATTTAAGTTTATTACTTTTTATTCTATTATAAGCAAAACATTTATTATTTTTAATTTATGGCTATGAAATAAAGTATATTATAAATAATACTACATAGTATCGAAAGAGGAGTCGTGGCACAGGGGCATAAGTGTGCGACTGTAATTGTGACAGTTTGTGGATTCTATTCCCACTAGTAAAGAAGAAAATAGAAGAAAAAGTAGAAATATTTAATATTTTCATTTTCTCGCTCTAGCAAAGAGGCAAAGCGCGGTTATTCGAGTATATGGAATACAGTGTAAAGTTAAAAAATATATTGAATGTTGCTGTTGGTAATACAAAAAAATAAAAACCTATATTACGGTTTCGTATCTCAAAAAAACGAAAGCTTATAGAACCTCTTTGTTGCCCGTCTGTCAAGACCATTTATCTCAAGATCGCGTGGGGGCAACGAGCTGAAATATTAAAAATCCAGGTCTACAATCCCTTGGAGCACATAAAAAATAATTAATTAATTAATCATTTCGTACAATGAGTTCATACGCCTGCAAAGTTAAGTTAGTTAACTGTTTAAAGTTATACTTCTCATTGATCTACACTCCTTAAATTAGCCCTCGAGTCCGACTCGGACTTGACGTTTTCTTTAATATTATCTAGCTTCAGGGTTAAAATTTACGATCTATACCTGTTCATTTTATTGTATAATGTGCACTGACAATAATCTTATATATGTATAATCAGTTCGTCTCTCAATTATAATATCCGATATGGTAACGTCGACCACTATAGTTTAAGTTAAACAGAATATTCAATTATTCAATCCTATTCGCGTTTAATGCCTAAAGAAAACTCCTCTGCTCAATGAGATGCGTCCGCTTCTATATCAAAATATTTGTATTGTTGCCCTTATATTTTTACCTAATATTATAAGCTTTCATTTAAATATCCATACTAACAATTTTCGTTGAAATAATTATAAGAGCAGTTAAAATAGAAGAATTGAATTATAAAATTACTAAATATTCTATCAAATATATCTTTTTATAATTTAATGTACCCATAACGGAAAACAAAACACAAATATAAAGAGCATAATGAAATGTATAGATGTGTATAATTTATATCAATTTTGCTGCATAAAAACACGTACTCGGCTTCAACTACAAAATAAATTCATTTTGTCATAGTGGAAAGCTGCCAAATAAGAACGTGGGGTAATTTTAAATTTATGGAAATCCGGTACAAGATAAAATATTTCCGCGGCATTGAGATCCAGTCTCTGTAATCCAGTGACTTATTAAGCAAGGGAATTAATTAAACCATTTTCAGGGATGTCAATAATAGAATTTAATTATTTATAATACTCTAATAAATTAAGTTAACTTCAAAGTAATTAAAAAATTAATTTAAATTTAATTCAAACGTACTAAATTGATTATTAGAAAGCTATCTTTCTAAAATAGTCGGAAAATATAGAATGGCTTAGCATACGACTAATTTATCTAATTATACATACAATAAAGTATGAAATGCGAGATAACTAATTATATTAATTAGGACATTGTAAAATAATAATAGTATTCTCCAATTCACAAAGTAGCATCGTTCGATGTAGGGACGTTGTTTCGTGTTTGTCGCTAGTAGAGTAAATTAATTTGCCAATCTATATCAGTGGCAATTATGGATTGGTTGAACCAGTTAAGTAGTGCGAGATCCATATTGGTTGCTGCGCCCTCGTCAGGGCCTTGATTGATTGTATGGAATTAAATCTCCACTACACTACATCGTTCGTAATGTATTTCGAACAAACTAAATAAACTTCTAATACTGTTGTAATAAAATTGTTACGTATTTATTTCAATAAATACTATATACGTTAAATATTTATATTATTATATTTATTAGAAACACATCTATATTTCTAAATAAAAAAATCTTTTTCAGCCTTGATGGATATTTGGCTTAGATTAACTAAATCAAGGAGGCTTTACTAAATAAGATATAAAATGTTTATACTCTGTTTCGAGCAAATAAGGACAGAAGAACGTTGTGTGATAAAATAGGTCGTTTCATAAATACTACAGTCCATTAGTGGCCCAATATCTCAACCACGCAGTTCTTTGTTATTCCAGGAGTGCGGTCGCGGCGAGCGCTTTGCTTTAGATATTGGAAAACGGTAATGTACTCGGTAAGATTTAGCGCCGAACAACGCCCAACTCTGTACTACACACTTGATTTTGTCTTCTTTTTTTCGGTACTTTAATCTAAGTTTAAATTTTAAAGTATAAAATAGTATATATGATAATAAGAAAACAAGTAAGAGTGTTATTCATAAAATAAAACTATTTCTCAATCGGCTTCACGCTGTATCCCGCACACCGCAGGGTAGTCAGAGGGAACCTAGTGTCCGTTCCGACACTCCGTTCCCCACTTTCTGCCGAATTCTGGAGGCATTGCGTGTTGACCTCGACACCAGAGCGAAGAAATGGAAATATAAATTTAAGTAAATATTTCATCTCCTCGAGTGGGGATCGAACCCACAACCAGTCACTTTTACAGACACACCTCGTGCCGCTGCGTCACGAATTTCCTCAAAATTACTAAAGAATGTAGATTTCGCTTATAGTTACAGACTGTACTGATTTCTATGCCCGATTCTATGTCATTGAGAAAGAGAAAAAAAAGCTCTAAAGAAATTCAAGTTCTAAATTTGAATTGATTATTTTTTAGTACCAGGCACTAAAACAAATTTATAACTAATCATCCATTACAAGCGCAAATTGACGAGTGAAATTTAAAGCTTGAATATTATCCCGAGTAAACACAGAACTCGGCACTCATATCTCCTTTTTTATACCTTACATTTAACTTGGCTCTCCTTTCACATTTATATTTTTGATAGGATGTTGTTTATTTGAAAGAACATAAAAACAAATGTTATTATACTGGCTACTATACTTTCTCGTACTACTAGTTTTCGTAGATACCCTCTTTTTAGGAATAACAACTTCTTAAAGATATATAAAAGATCATAAACATTCTCAAATAACGAAGTTACTTATGTCTAACTACAAGTCTGGTGTAAGTTGTACTGTAGCAGTGTTATATCATGTGATCAATTTTTTAAATAATATCAAATATGAAATTTAATTATGTTTACTGACAAATACGACTAGCGTGTAAATAAATATCAATCATTATGAATTAGTGGAATAAATATCGAAATACTAAATGACGGTTAATTATGCAACCTCAATAAATGTAAAATGTTAAACATTTAGAATTCAAAATTTATATCTATAGTGTTATTAACATTTAAATATATTAGACTACTTATTTAACAACGGTGTGACTATTTTCTCTTCATATTTTACAGGCCAACGTGGTGCTTTGAGCAGAGTCTGACTGTAACCGCGATGGTTGTGCATTCGATTTACACTTAATGGCACGAATTATTTTATTTCCTCGCTCTGGCAAGACAAGGTACAACGTTGAATTTAACTACTAAATACATTTTTTTTTATTTTCTGGGAAGAGGAAAAAGAAGTGGCTTGACACTAGGTTCTTTCTGTCTGCGTATACTACAATGTAAATCTAATATTTTTCCAATACAAGTACAAGCAAATTCTAAGATTGCAATGATACATATACCTATGACAACGGCTTAACTGATTTAAACGCAGTTTTTACTCTTATATCTTAGCAAACTTCCCTTAACATTCGTGCTTGTTTTGTTAAAATCAATTTACAAATACAAAATTTATATCAATATAAAGTATTTTGAGGGATACTTTAGACTCTAATATATATGTAGGTATGTCTTTAAAATTATAATGTTATTAGATCAAGAAAGTAATTCATGAATTTTCATGAATTTGGGGGAGAAAATTTCGGCGTGCGAAGCTGCGAGCAGGTCGCTAGTCCTGAATAAAAAAAAACATTCGTATGTATTATTAAAACACATCTAGGTATATTATATGATATTGGATATAATTTTCGTTTTTTCAATAGTCACAAAATAAATTTTGGGACTGGGAAATATTTATTAGGTGAATATTACCACTATGCGAGCGTGCCACTGAGATTACTGTTAGGAGAATATAGGGACTTTTTCTAACAATCGCCAAACGCGGCGCGCAGGTGCCTGTAATGTGGCACGAATCGAATCCGGGGTCGAAGTAGCATACATTCACATCAATATTTGCCTCCATTTACAAGCTGAACCAAAATAAATGTAAAGTGTAATGTATAATAATTTTCTTTCTATTATGTATATATAGTGCATCGATATTTTTATACATAAAAATTTTTGCTAAATTCAATCAATTAATTTTACTTGTACTTATATTTCTACTGTTACGCTTATTTTATGCTTATTTGATTTCATTTGCATAGATTTGTATTGTAAAAAAAGTTTACATTTCTTCTTAAGAAATGTATAGTTTTAGACTTTTACTAAAATATTACAAAAGTCCAAGTTCGATTATTCTTCAAATATTTTTTTTTTTCAAGTAAATGAAACTAATCAAAAGTAAATATCTCAATTGTGGTAAAAGTGAATATCTAAATATTTGTTAGTTGTCACAATAAAAACTTTTTGGATGTAGCTGTCTGTATATATTTTAATTCGATCGTTGCCATTTAAGGTAAAACTTCTGTTTGGGCAGTGGATTCTGTAATATATTTTAATATTTATTACGACTTATATGAGACAAGCGTAAAAGCTACATTTTTAAATATCATCGTATCAGTTAATTCTCTATATAGACTACTAATTATAGAACAAAATAATTCGTTAAATGTCAATAAGAATGCTATATACATATGCATGTGGACTTCTATTTGAACAAGTTGGTCAGAACGAAATGAGGCTGGTGTCCGCCAGCATCCGATGCGTAGCGTTTAACAGTGTTATCTCCGACCGAATTGGCACGTTTAATTGAACGCCTGTTTCAGCCATTAGTGTACGAGACAACAGTTATTGGCACTAGGTGGTTGTACTGTTGGACATTTGTACGTAAACTACCAATATAGTACCTAAGAGGGTTCCTAGCCATTTATCGTGTTAAATTTGCATGTACACGACGCCAGAGTTCGTCGAACTAAGCGAAAACTAGCTTATTTATAAATATGTTTATGTAGGTATATACCTACATGATATTAAAATTTTATTTTTTACAATAATATATTTATTTTTTTATCCTAGAATTTATTTGGCAGTTATATCATCTTAAATAATTCTATATCGTATAAAGTATTAAGTAGCCTGACAGGAAAAACGTTTCTTAAAATAATTTAAGAAAATATTCTTTCCAAATGTGACACGGCCAATAAATCCCATAATGGTGTCGTAAAATTGTGGTGGTATTATCTTTGAAAAGCCGGCTATTTTACATTCACCTGCGGGGTTTCCCTCCACATTCAATTTATGTTAGTGGGCACAAAACGAACGCTGACAAATGTTAAAATAAAATGAACACACGTTTTATCTGTACGCTCACGGCGTCATGTTCTATACGTATTGTTAGGGTGAAGACGGAGGTACTATACTATATTTTCTTGGTTATATAGTGTATATAGTGTTTTTTTAACAATATATAATATTTTATAGTTACATAGAATTTATAGATGGAATTGAATTAATAATTATAAAATTAATATTTCTTATAAATTTATTTAGTAAGAATGTAACCATGTAATCTACTTTTAATTTCCTTAAAATAAACGCAAGCTTGTAGTTTATAGACATTTATTATGAAAACGTCTTAAAAGCGTCTCTGGATTTCGCAACTACTCGCGTACTTTCTACTAAGATACAGAATGATATAGCGTCGGGCGGACGAAACTAAGTGGAACTTTTCCCAGGTCGACATATATAAAAAGAATTTTAAAATAAATTCCAAGCGCAGCCAATATAGTTTTTATGGCATTCTGCAAAGTGTTGTGTAATCTAAGTTGTAAATGATATCAGAAATAGATATTCTAAATTGAAATACACTTTTTAATTATAAATTAGAACATTTGAAAAAATACCTATTATAGAAAGATACATATGTTAGATATTATAAGATAACAAAAAGCATTCAGTGGCCAGTCGTTGCGCAGTGGCACAAAATGTGATTGTAAAACCGACTGGTTGTGGGTTCGATCCCCACTCGAGGAGAGTTGAGATCTGCCACTCTACACGCAATGCCTCCAGAATTCGGCAGAAAGTGGGGAACGGAGTGTCTTAACACTAGGTTCCTTCTGTCTACCCTGCTGTATGCGGGATACAACATGAAGCTGATTTGATTTTGAAAAAGCAAAGTGTTTAATATAATATAATAAAATAATGTGATAGATGCATATCATACAAATATGTTTATATATAGTATCTATTCCGTATCCCACTTGTGATAACCTCGCGTATCATAAAGTTTGGCGTTATTTGTTACCTATAATTTGTCTTGCCAAAAGTTGTCACATCAGATAAGATTTCAGTTCAACTTGGTTCGAAGTTGCTATGAGTGTCTATATCAAGATTTATACTTTGTGCAAATAAAACTGTGCGTAAATAACTTTCTTATTAATTTAGTACAATATTATCGAAACTATAAATATATTTGATCTAAAAAATGAAATATATATAATATTAAAGTGAGGCCAGTCGTGGCGCAGCGGCACAAGGTGTGACTGCAAAATCGACTGGTTGTAGGTTCGATCTCCACTCGAGGAGATGAAATATTTACTTAAATTAATATTTCCATTTCTTCGCTCAGGTGTCGAGGCAAAGCGCGGTGTTGAGTTCTGCCACTCAACACGCAATTCCTCCAAAATTCGGCAGAAAGAGGGAAACGGAGTGTCTTAACACTGGGTTCCCTCTGCCTATCCTGCTGTGTGCGGGATACAGCGTGAAGCTGATTATTATTATTACGTTTACGTATTAAAGAATTGTACATTTCTTGAGCGTTTCTAAATTTACGCCTGCATTAATTTAGTATAATAATGTAAAAGTGTTCTAGCGCCCGGTGAGCTATTTCCCATAGTCCCAGAGTAATTATACGGGGTGGTTCACAAAGGCCGAGGCCGAAGAGTCGACGGCGTCGCACCGCGCCGCGCGCGTCGGGGCGGCAGAGCCACCGGTAATGCATTACCGACACCGTCGACGCCTCGAAACAAAACTACAATTACGTATAAACTAAATAATGCCTGCGACTCTGTTTATTAATATTTTTAACAGCAAAAAAAATTTTTTGTTTTTTTTGATTGCCGATAAAACAAAAAATTTTTTTTGCTGTTAAAAATATTTAATATTATTGTATTTTCTTTTATCTATATTGTAAAGTTCTTTTTTTTTTAATTCTGTAATAAATAAACATATTAAACACTCTCACCAATATAGCCCAAACAGCCCGCGAGACAATTATATGTAATTACTACAAGTTGTGTTACAATAAGAGTTTTTTGATAAAATTAATCACCTAAGACACAGACGCTATTAGTTATTTAAACATTTGGGTCATCTACGTAGAAAAGTTACTTTTTGAATTCCGACTCATATAATATCGATATTTTATGGAGTATATAAAAATATAAATATACGGCGGTAATCTGAAATTTAACTATTTAAACTAAAGTTCATAATTTGTATCATTAAAAATTATTTGATTAACACCCGACGCGAGCAGTTGTTATAAGTTGGATATATCTCTGTATGTGTGTAAATGTACCTCTGTCTATGGCATCGCTGTTACCAAACAAATGAACCCACTTTGATTTGACTAGATCAAAAACTACAAAATTTGTGTAATTTTGTTTATTTTGGAAGTAATATGATATATTTTTGATATAAATATGAATTTTACGTGTAGTTTCAAATAATAATAGATACGGCGAAAATTCACACCCGGTTCAATAAGCCACTTCCATGCAAACCCTTGCTTAATAGAGTTATGAATTCTCTTGAGGACAGTAGTTTGAGGCCATTATGGTGCAGTCTCACAAGGGTGTGACAGTAGCGCGACGGTTTTGGCTTCGATCGCCACTCGGAGAAATGAATTATTATTATTATTTATTAATATTTTCATATCTTCGCTCTGCCATTAAGGTCTGGCAAAAGCCCGGCGTATCGCGCAATGCGATAAAGTCTGCGGAAAGTGTCTTAACACTAGGTTCCCTTTGCCTACTATATGTGGGATACAAAGCTGATAAAAAAATATTCTCACGAACATTTAGCGAGCTCTAAATGTATCTTAAAATCTTACAATGTATCCAACAATCTATGATATTACAATTTTAAGATTTCTAATTCAAAGGAAATTTCCGGGTTATGCGAATACTTGGACTATAATACTAAATACAGTTTAATTGAACGAGGTACAGAATTCAGTATATGTCTCATATGGGAGATTTGAGTCGAGCTCACGATGCCTCGCTTGCCTAATGAAGCCGTAAGAGAACAGAGTACGCAAACTGACACCGTCGCTCCCGCGCCCTCATCGCCGCCGCAGCTGTTGTTATTATCATGATCAGCATAACGAAGACAGGGAACCACATCTTGTTTAAAATAATTAAGGCAAAAGGAAGCAAATATATTATATATGAGCGACCCGCTCGCGGCGTCGCCCGCTGATCCTCACGATTATATATTTACTAATCTAAGCTGATATCGTGTTCTAATAGAAATATAATTTTAAGGACCTCTATACATTGAAAAGTAAAATTCCAGGCAATTCAATAAAACGTGTGTGTTTTAGCAGTTTTATGGAATATAATGCTTTATATTGATATCACTTTTTTGTCTAAAAATAGATATGATGTTTGTTAAGGAAATTTGTTTAAATACAATAGTGAAAAACTAGCGATAAAAAACTGACAAACAGACAAAAAAATATATATCATTGTTACATTGTTACAATAATAGATTTTCACATAACTCTTCCATGTACAGATCGCGATCAGTTACAATTTTATTATATGTATAGATGGGATTATTTAAGTAACTGATTTTGTATTGAAATATTTCACTAAGAAAAACCGTAGGCGCCTACGTGTACGTGTTGTTTCTTTGTCTTCTTTCGTAATAGCGACAGATATGTGATTGATAAAAAAGAAATAAAATTCACTGTATCGTATTCTCAGTTTTAAACATAACTGAAACTGATTTTTTTTTAAAAGTCCAGTAATTGTTATTAAAACGTAGATACTAAAATCGACCATAAACTTGACATTTTATAATTTTCGAATTAATCTGTGTAAATAATGAATAATTGAAAAGTGGAAACGATGCAATGGGGAATATGCAGAGAGCAGATTCGGTTTACGAAGGTATATAAAGCAAGAAACGAGTTCGGTGAACGGCTGATAGTCCCCGCGCTACTCGCCACAGTCCGTACTTATAATCTAATATTCGCAATTTACGGGGATCGCGGAAGGGGTCCGTGGGGAGCTGTAGCGCTGTCATCGTGCCAGCGTACCTGCCGGCTGCATTTACCCCTGTGTTAAGTCTATCGCTGTAGCTTTTTACGCTTTTTATGAGACCAATGTTAGCGTGCCTTTGAGTATTACGTTTATTTTTCATGAATCGTGTGACACGGGCAAAGTAAACACGCCATAGCAAAGAATTATGTCATCATTTAGAAGATTTTAGGTTTCCTTGATTTACTATAAAAATAAAATGCTAATAAATATAACAAGTATGTATAATTTTAAAGGTACAGAAATAGAATAACAAAACTATAACCCTACAAATTATATTAACGGAAGGGAGTGAGGAAAGCGGAAACTATAACTAAGCCGGAGCATTGTATGGCGCTTGGATAGAATAGAAAGCTTCAGCAAGGAAACTCTTGTATAGACCTCGTCACATTTAGCTAAATCTCCAATATCCGCAACGAGAGATTTTGTAAGAGCTATAATATTTTGATATCGCGCAGCTTTACATATATATTTTTTTGTGAAACATTGACATATATATTACATATAAGTACAGATGTTTACATGAATTAAACATACATGTTTCTATATTTACATAATTCACTTCAATTTAGTGAAATGACTAAACTTTTGGGCTCATTTTTGAAAATAGGGCAAGAAGGATCACGCAAAGTACGGTCGTTGTAACGTAAGGTAACACATACGAAGTTTCAGGCAACATCTATTAATTTAATATAATTTAGTTTCATTTAAAATTTGAATTCGCTAACACACATCGCTGTTTTGTACATGCAAATATTCGTGTCTTTAGAAGGTAATATTTTTATCGTAAAAATATATACGGATTGTCATCTAGAAACGACAAAAACTTCCTATACATTTATGCCGGGAAAATAAGTATAAAAAAATGTATGTCAGATACGTATGAATTATATATTTATACTACTGGGCCTAGCACATATTGTCCTGCGGAAATGACGCGTCACATTAAATGTGATATTTTCTATTTTATATATTACAATCATGATTTATATTTTGATGTCTTATAGTTTAAAATTAGATGATCTATTAATCCACTAAAGCGCCACTTATCGGGTCCAAATATATTCATAACATCCAGGAACCTATTAAAATATATATCTAAAATTTCATCTCATCATATTTTTATTCCAGTATTTTTAATAATAAATTGCTGTATGCACATTTTAATTTAATAATCATTACAATATTATTTATGACAAACACATCTAATAAACTTTTCTCATTTACAAATGAACTTATAATATTAACGTTGTAGAAATATAGATATAACAAGGCATATATAGACATAGAGTCGAGTCTGGACGTTTTCAATTTGCACCACATTCAAAAGGAGAACATTTCTGTACTTCTGATAATTTAATAAAGAAAGTTTATTGGAGTTGGAGAGCGTGCGTGGCTGGCACACTCACCGCAAAAAGCCGAAAACTTTGATTCAATTAAAACCGAAAGTTCGAAGAAGTAACAAATGCGGCCAAAACAACTTATCATGGCGACTCTGTAAGCTGTGAATGATGCAGGGCGTTCTGTTTGCTACATTAAACTTCCATTTAAGCGCTCATATACCTACCTACTTCATAAAACCTGGAATGAGATACTAAATCAAAGGATAAACCTTGAAATCATTATACCCACGATTAAATGATAGGAACATGGGCTTAGGAGATTTACATTCATTTTATTTTAATATTACAGTAATATTTTGTGAAATTTAATGGACAACTCGCACTGGACAGATTTTATGAACAAAAAAGGTGTCGAGTCCGGTGGGACACAGCCAGCCGGAGCCGCTGGTGGGGAATAAGGGGTGACGAGCAATGTTATGCAAATTGAGGTCGTTATTTCGCTACGAGTGAGGAAAGAGTGCGACAGCGGCCGCCCTATTGCGCACCACGGGCACGCCGCCCGCGAACAGCGCACCGCAACGCGAAAGACGCTTTGCATAATTGGTTATACAAGTATCTACATCGAAGCACTGAATAGATCTCTTCGTTCCAAGATTACGTTGTAGTTGTTATTTGTACCTATGCGAGTATCTTTACCAAATAAATAATATTATTTTTAACATAAAATTTATACTTCATAAAATGTATACAGAATAATGTGTTTTCATTAAGGTGTTGAAAATTTAAATTACTATTGAGTTTTCACTTCCGATTGCCAACAGTTTTTTTTCAGCTTCATATTTTATCCCTCTCGTCTTCTAGTAAAAAAAATCTAGTGTCAAAACACTGTTGTCCATTTAAGCCGACATTAGAGATATTACTAGCGTGGTTTTTATAACTTTTTGAAGTAGTTAAGTAGACTATTAAAAAGATCTTTGATATTATATTTAGCATAGACTAAATTGGCAAGTGAGTTTTTTGAAGAATCTGGGAACACTAAGACAGAATTTCTCAAAATTTCTGCGAAAACGGAAAAAACATGTCGTTTTGTAGCTCATGCATTCGAACTTGTAATAAATATAACACATTTTAAAATAATTGCTTAAATTTATAGATGAAATTGCAACGTCAACGCTTCCTTAATAAATAAATATCTGCTTTTATTACCTTTTGTTTTAATTGACATTTTAAAACGCAATCAAGTAGAGAGATAGATATAGATAGAGAAACTGTTGTGATATTGTTACGAGTGAAAATAAAAATTATAAAAGAAATATCACAACAACTTCTTTTCATTTAAATACACAATTTTATTTCGTTTCGTTCTGATTAATAAGATTAACATCTCTTTTACTGTAAACTCATATTTGATACTACCGCTAACACTATATAATTTTAATTTTTCGCAATTTTTTCTTTATGTGTGCTATAAGATGTTGCTTCGTACCAAATTTCAAGATTCTGAAATCTCGGGAAGTACCCTTTAGGTTCCGATTCCCTTTCGAGTTTCGAAATTTTATTGAAATTTTCTGCATAAACGGCTGTATCTTTTGATTGCGTTGGTTAGATGTCTGATTTTTTTACAGCTATAAAGGATAGTAGAGCTGCGTATTTGATATAAATTTCAGCTTGATACCATGCGATTTCAAAAAAACAGACGAACGAACGGACTATTAGAGTTAATTTTTTTCCTCTCGAGGTACAGAACCCTAAAAAGCTACAAAGCAGTATCATAGCGGTAAATGACTTCTTAATAACACCAGTTTAAAAAAAAAAGGTAAAATGGCCATAAAATTGATTTGTGTTAAGTGGCTGACTTTCTTCTACCCCGTTCAGTATAAATAACATTTTTATGTGAATCACCAATTCTTTCCCTGAATAGCTGAAATTGTTAAAGTTGTGGCCACCGTGTTCATATTTCTGCCCAAATTATCCAATATAATAAGTTTCAAAAGAGTAAGGACGACTTTTAAAAGGAAAAGTTCTGCGAAAGCAAGTAATGGCTCATCCCGCTCACGATTTCTGCCCCTCAGGCGGAACAGGCGGACCGGCAGCGTCAAATAAGTTTCTAATTGCTTATATTACCAAGTTATATTCGCTCTTGGAAGTAATTAAGTCTGAAAGTTAAAACCACATTCACGTATTTTACAAAAGTTTTTTTTTACAAATTTTCGGGTCTAAATGATAATATATACTTTCTCAGAACTAATCAAATTAAATAAAATAATATAAATATATGTCCTAAAATGATTCAGTAATACAAATAAATTTGGAATTAGGAATCGTTATAAAGATTTATAGTAGCTTTTATTGTAGGTACTTAAAAGGGCAGTCACGGTTTTTATGGCATAGAGTAGGAAAAGTCGAAAGAACTTAGCGCCAAGACACTCCGCGCTTTACTCTCGATCTGATCCCGGGGCATTCATTCCCACTTGCGGAAGTCAACGTCGCGCTTTTCATTACAGGAACAGGAAAAGGAAAACAGTTTTAATTTTTTAAGCCAAATGCGAGGATCATTACCAACTTACATCTAGCAGAAATTTCACTATAATTTTTCTCCGACAAAAATAATTGCAAAGTGTATAATTTTAAAAGTAGATAAAAATTGCATATATAATGCTATATTTTTGTGCATTATGAGTGTGAATTAATTTTCGTAAAAATTGTCAAGCCCAGTTAAACTATAAGAAATATTTGATTTTCTTTATGGAGACATCCTTATAAAAAGACTATAAAGAGTTCAACAAAATTATAAGAAACAAGAATATGCCATCTTAACAAAACTTGATATCTACAATGGGCAGTTTCCGTTGAAAAATAAAATCTATTGAAAACTGTGACGCAACGACGCCGCACCGCACCGACGCAGTGGGACAACGTTATACTGTAATTGCGATGGTTTGTGAATTCAGTTCTGCGGATTTTCACGCAGTCTTTTAGTCAATTTGCCTACCACTCCCACAAAATACATGCATACGAAGTTTTAGGTGGTACTTGCTACCCAAGATAATCTAGTTATTAGTGTACAATATTAAATAAATTTCTGTAACATTTCTCTTCTGTTAAGAAAATAAGTATCAATAACACATAAGATGTTATACATAATTTTATTGTCAAAACAAAAAAATATATATCTTTCAGGGTGTGAAAATGTTAGAAAATACTAAAAATATTGCAAGGTGGATGTTAAATTCGAGAGATATGAAGGAAATGTGTGTGGCATTCTTGTTTTCAAGTTGGCAATAACACGGTGGATATGGAGCGTGCATGTGGCGTTACTGTGGCAGTAAATTAAGTAGCTAGAATAGCTCCCGGAGATATACGAGTTCGGTGGTCGTTATCAGATCATTCGGTACCCAACATTGTTATAGTTTGTGCTTTTAGTCCAACCCAGACACGTTATTCATTGCAAATTATTGACATCCTAATATTTCAAATTTATTTTAAATGAAGAACTACACAAAATAATAGCTAGTATCGAAACTTGTAAAGATTTTTGCAGCAAAGTAGAGACGTCTTACTTAAATTTAGTATATCAGTTTACGAAAAACGACCGTGAAATAAACAAACCGAGGGCCAGGTTTTGTGAAATGGCCGACCATTTTTATTTTCTCGTTTAACGTAGATGTAAAAAAGAGAATCATTGTTGAAGGTGGTGATGAAATAATTATACAGGTTAAGACACTCCGTTACCCACTTTCCACCGAATTATGGAATGGCGTGTTAAGTGACGGAATAAATATTTAATTTCCTCTAGTGGTGATTGAACCCACACCCAGTAGCACTACCCAGTATAAACCACGACTGGCCCCTCATACACATATACCTCTAACATTATAGATATCATTCAATTTGAGTAATAAGTAAAACACAACTTATGTATGTTTAGCAATTGAATTAACTATTATAAATTGAAATTTATACGGACAATTAATACGAATATTAAAATAAACTTTTTGTTAATAATTTTATTTCACTGCATTGCGTCGCTTAACCGAATAGTACCGCTAGTAGTGTGCAAATAATGACTTATGTATGTCTGTCGTTATTTACGGAATTAATAGAAATATTTTGATATTGCAGTTATTAATAAATGAAAAGAAATATTATAGTTAGGAGTGTTATTTAATGTTAGGAATATTATGTTGTTTACGTATAGATTCCTATACGACATCTACCCATCACGCCACTATGACGCGATAGCGTCATCAATTATTATTATTCTACCCTGCAACTTATTTGTGAACAATGATATAAAAGGTTGCACGGGCGTTGTACAGTCAGTCTTGGCTCTGGTGTGGTTCAGAGTACTACTAGTACTCTGCCACTGACTAACCTCGACTATTCGGATAATTGATTATTTAGTTAATCAATTATTATCGTAATTATGAATGTGGTTAACACCTATTTGTAATTGCACTGGGCTGGAGCAGTGAAGGCGAGTGTTGATATATCGGAAAGGGTACCCTGAAGCCTACACCTGTGGTCGCAAGTCCCAGGCACTGCTCCATCCATACTTTTCATTATTTAAAGGCCGTAAATAATATTAGTTGCAACTACCGTCCACATCTGATATATGTTCGATACGACTACCCTCTTGTTATTTATCACTTCCGACATATGTGAGGAATATGTCAGGATGTACGAGCGGTAACGATAGTGATAAGTACTTTTGTATTGTTTTTATTTACTAAATTCCTAACCTGATTCCTAATTTCAAAAGTGGGATCGGAACAAACTCCGATCTTAATTACTTTCATCTTTAGCTTAGGTCAAACCTGTCACATTAATATCAGTACATGACAACTCTCGAGACAATGGGCTCGTCAACGGATTAATCTGGTGAGTTTACAACCATATTCATTTTAACAACTTTGTTACACCTATCATTCAATGACTACTTTTGTATTATTTATTATCCGCACAATTATAACTCTCATAATTGCTTACTTTAGAAATCATTCAGTTATTTATGCCTTCAGCTACTATTTGAAACTACCTTGCTAAAAGTATTTGTTAAAATTACTTTGCTAATAGTGTTTGTACATGTGTCATGTGTTCACATGTGAGTACAACAAAGGCCAGGACATGGTCCGGTGTTTTGCTCGTTTAACGCCCACCACGTCTTTGTCTCTGACATCAAGAAGTAGTAACTTGTATGGGTACAAGTTATTACTATCCCACTCCTGTTACCTAAATTAAGTGGGATAAAGATGTCAATTAAACCTCTATTTTGTTTATTCTCATTACTTTGTTGAACTACCTTTTATTTCATTTTTTTAACTTTGACTTTGTGTATCTATTAATCTGTGGTGCTCATAATATATCGCTGATTTCTTTACGAATATCACTCACATAGAAGGGGTGAATGGTCAGGTTAGACCGAGCGTTAGAAATCTACACCTACTATTTTGTCATATTTGTGCCATATTAAGAAGGAAAAGGAATCGAAAAAAAGAGAAATTCGATTGTAATTCCTTTGCCTTGTTTTTGTTTTGGTGTTTGTTTTCAGAAGCAGTAACGGCGTTAGTCGCCTATGACGTTAGTCGTCAATTGAGTCGCTGCATGCCTCTGCGAGCCTCACGCGATGCATCTCTGCTTGCATTGGTGGGACGTGCTCTAGCTGCCGCCGTAGCTCCACTGCTGCAAGGCGATTGCGCCTCGTGGCGAAATCATAATTACAACAATTTGACGATACCGCTGGAGTCGCAGATGCACCTAGTGACGCTGCTTTGAGTGTTACGAGTGAAGGCAGCAAACAAAGTTCCTTACTGAGGAACTCTCCAGCAGAGAGGTTTTTAGCGCTGCTGATGACGGCGCATGGTCAGACCCACAGCAACAAAAGGGAGCTCAGTTTACAATACTGGTGTAAGATGGCAGTTTGTTTATTGAGTTCAATTGAACGTTTGGTCCCATTGGACACTTTTTATGTAAGTAAATGTTGGACGCTTCAATTGGACGTGTGGTCCCTTTGAACACATTTTGTATAAACACATATAGACGCTTGGTCTGATAAACACATATAGACGCTTGGTCTGATAAACACATATAGACGCTTGGTCTGATAAACACATATAGACGCTTGGTCTGATAAACACATATAGACGCTTGGTCTGATAAACACATATAGACGCTTGGTCTGAAAAGGCGCTTGGCCTAAGAAAATATCTTGAGGGGCGCATGGCTCTGAAAGATTTTGTGAAGAGCGCTTGGCTCTAAATGACGCGTGGTCAATGTTGTGGACGCTTGGTCCTTGCAGACAGAAGGGACGCCTTCTGACTGTTCTGTTCACAGGTTCCAGAGTTTGGTGCACTGGACTGTAGATACTTGGATAAGAAGATTTTACAAGGTTAAAAATGAGAGCTCTCAAAACTTTTTATTTTTATTTACCTTTTATATTTCTTTTTACAGAAATTTTGATTGCCTATCTGTTTATGTCTAAACATTTATAAAGTTTAAATTCTAGATGATAAAGACAGTGAAGATGGTACTTCTGAAGAATTTTCATGAATACAGACGAAACGACGCTAATGAGTTGGAGTCTTATCGAGATGCACCAGCATGTGATCAGGCAACTGGATAGTGGTTCAGCGCTGCCGAGGACGGCGCGTGATCAGGATGGCCGAGTTAGGAGTGTTATTTAATGTTAGGAATATTATGTTGTTTACGTATAGATTCCTATACGACATCTACCCATCACGCCACTATGACGCGATAGCGTCATCAATTATTATTATTCTACCCTGCAACTTATTTGTGAACAATGATATAAAGGGTTGCACGGGCGTTGTACAGTCAGTCTTGGCTCTGGTGTGGTTCAGAGTACTACTAGTACTCTGCCACTGACTAACCTCGACTATTCGGATAATTGATTATTTAGTTAATCAATTATTATCGTAATTATGAATGTGGTTAACACCTATTTGTAATTGCACTGGGCTGGAGCAGTGAAGGCGAGTGTTGATATATCGGAAAGGGTACCCTGAAGCCTACACCTGTGGTCGCAAGTCCCAGGCACTGCTCCATCCATACTTTTCATTATTTAAAGGCCGTAAATAATATTAGTTGCAACTACCGTCCACATCTGATATATGTTCGATACGACTACCCTCTTGTTATTTATCACTTCCGACATATGTGAGGAATATGTCAGGATGTACGAGCGGTAACGATAGTGATAAGTACTTTTGTATTGTTTTTATTTACTAAATTCCTAACCTGATTCCTAATTTTATAGTAATGTACTTAATGATTTTTATAAAATATATTTTCATTTATTTATTTACAATACCTATCTATAAGCTTTTAAATAATTTACAATTTAATTTAATAAATTGCTTAAATGCCCTACGTTATCAAATAATTTTAGAAAAAAATATATTCACAATTCATTCATTTCAAAAATATTCTCACAATTCTTTTATTTTAATAAGATTAGTGGTGATTGTAGAAAGCGATTTAGTCCAGTACATTTTTTGATTAGCGGTCGCGTAATCAACTAGCTACGAGGTGCTTGGGCGTAGCACACCTGTTATATAAGCTTGGCGCCTGTGAACTCAAGAGGCGCGGTCGTTACACACGAAGTGAATTCCAATTCTTAATAATTTATAATTGAATTTCCTAAATAAAAAAAAATCTTTTAGATAAGACACACGTTACAGAAATATGAGCTGCGATTTGTTAAATTTAATTTATGTTATTTATAAATTATATCGAATTTACATTATTCCTCAACTTCAACATATCTAAAATAATTAAGAAAAATGTTCTACATACTATATATAATAGAAGAAGAAGAAGAAAAAGAAAAATGTGTATCATAAAAAAACGTTCAGTCGGTAGAAGCGCTAATGATGGGGCATAAAGCGTGACGTCGTAAAACCAGAGCATTAAGCGCTCGCTGCCAGAAGCTGCCCGTAATCTATTCTGAGCTATTTTAATTAGCATAGTAGTAATAATAAAGAGGGGGTGAAGTTTTTGTGGCGTCTCGGACGATGTTCCCGAGCCCCGGTGGAGCCCGGCTGACGCCATCCACGCCGGCCATACTTACAGAGAATACTTACAACTTCTTGCTCTGTGAATTTATCAAGTTCCGCGCCCGAGCTCTTGGCGGTAATAAATGTTTGCCGATGAGTTGAATATTTGCGGTTCTCGGCTGTAGTAGACGTCGAACCATGTAGATGTTATATTTAAATATTCAATAAACGTAAATATTACGGGACATATTACATAAATGGTGGCGGCTTTGTGGTCACATTTTAGGTATTTCATTTTATAGTGCACGCTTTGCGTCCATAATCACCGTTTTATTTACATGGCTTCACGGTTTATTTCAACGTGCAATATAACATAATATTTTTTTAACTTGGCGCTTTTCTCTCTTTTAACAAGATAGATAAGAGTTCCCAAAACCACTACATCATCCAGTCTCCGTCTAATCTTAGAGACATTGCCAAACCCAACTTAACGCAAACACATATTAAAAATTAAGACAATAAAATTGAAAAATGCGTCAATCGTCTCACGGAGGTACTAATAAGGTTTGAAAATATTTTCAATCTCTAAATTTATTGCAATATCACAAATTTATAAAAATTAAAAAACACCATATATATATAATATTTACAAATATACTACAAGTTTTATATAACGTTTTGAATACAACATAATAATTTGACCAAATTTTATTTTTACTATCTAGAGCAGCACGTAATAACGTTCAACCCAGTTAGGCTTAGGTCAACACGAACCCTATACCATGAAGTGGTAACATTTGAGATTAACGAGGCCATATTATTTATTCTTGAATTTAGTATTTTGGATATAAAATAAAGACATAAGTTTAAAATATACATAATATATAAGATAATTTTTGTAGGTAGAAAAAGGTTAGTAAGTAACATTTCTAAAGTGTAAACGTATAAAAAAAATTACTTAAATTATTTGAACCAACCATCTCTTGGACGGTATACAAAATCATGACGCATCACTTACTTCAGTCACATACATAGCTTGTGTAAACGTTTATTATTTTTATTGAATAGTGCTGATAAGTTTCAACATTTACAAACTTTCTTATACTTCTATCATAAGAGTAAAATATATGGAGCATTCCACATATCTTTTTTGAACTTAGTAGATTAAAAATATTTCGTGCCATTTTTCTTACTTCTGAAGCATTTACCATTGATAACATATACACGTATCTTAGTTAACAAGATCGTTAATATATTTTTACAACGTATTTAGTATTGTTGTGTGCGAGAAAAATGTAAATTAGTACACATATCACAATGAATATATAAATCAGCTTCACGCTATATCCCGCACACAGCAGGGTAGGCAGAGGCAACATAATGTTAAGACACTCCGTTCCCCACTTTCCACCGAGTTCTGGAGGCATTGCGTGTTGAGTGGCGCATCTCAACGCCGCACTTTGCCTCGACACCAGAGTAAATAAATATTTAATTTCCTCGAGTGGGGATCGAACCCACAACCAGTGGATTTTACAGTCACGCTTTGTGCCCCTGCGCCACGACTGGCCTCACGATGAATATATCTAATATATTCATTATTAAAAGTTTCATAAAATATTATAAGCTCTTGGTTAATATTATACGCATCCGGCGTCGTAGTGAACTATCACAATATTTTAAATAATAACTTGTATGACACATATTCCCCGGTCGACAAAACGTAGTCCACAGGTGAAAAATTTGAGCTCCTCCGTTACACTGTGGTGTGAGCTGTTTTATCTCGGCTTAACGTTACGAGGATTTGTGGCTCGCTAAGTAAGGTTTTATGTCTCCGAAATGCCTGCAAGTTTGCTCCCCAGATAAAAATGTATCTCGGATCTTGTGCACTTAAAAGTTATGAGTATTATTTCGCTAAATAATGAAACATTAAAATGTAAATTTCTTATCTCATGTTTTTAGTGTATATTTTGTTAAGCAAGGTAGCAAATGTACAAGTATAATTGTGTTGGTGAATGTTGTGCCGGGTGCGACTGAACTAGATTTCCTGAAGTCTTAACGGCACCGGAATCGAAAGTCGTAAATAACGCTCGATGCATGCATGCTTGCTTTCTTCTGCATTGGAGAATGAACCTTTAATGTTTTGGCTGCAAATATGATATTTGTTAGAAAAAGCTTTGGCATTCGCGTCTATTACACAATATTTTTATTAAAATTTGTAGTTTTTCCATGATCGTGGCCCATTTTTAATATAAACAAAAAAATCTGATAATTTTAATTCAAAATATCCTAAATGTACATTTCGATGCACTTTATTAGTAATTTGAAGTTGACCCAAAGACATTATATAAATTGTGACAAGAACGTAGATTTCAAGACGTACATAATGTTTCTCTTAACTGCAGATCATATGCAATGACGAAATGGAAACAAGGCATACCTTAATAAAATGGAAGGTGTCGTGTCAAGGAATGGAATTTGGGAAGCACGCCTCTCGGGGTTGTATGTCGACATCGGTTAGAGGGCTCGCAGGCGGCGAACCGCTTCCAGCTATCGTACGCACGGAATGTAGAGCTACAAGTACAGTCGCATCGTCCACATAATTCATGTGCAAACATTATTACTGTTCAAACACTATATTATAAATACCGCAAATATAAATTTTGAGAAAAATCTATTACTACTAAACATGGAACTATCGAAAAATATATATAATTTTACATTAATAAATATAATATATTCATCGTCGTAATGTAGCTGCCGCTACGGGTTGTCTACGTGCGCAAAATGTCTGTCGACTGTTTACTTCGTTAGCGAAATGTATCCAACGGCAACGCCACGACAGCCACTGATTGTTAGACTATCGCTAAATATTAAATTACCAATTGCTCCATAAAACAAAATATTCTAACTAATCTAATCATACTTTTTATACGATAGAATTAATTTGACAAGACAAATAAAAAAGAAAAATATTGGAGCACCTGTAGTATTTTCAGGACTTTTTATCCATAAACGGGTACATACAGTTTCCGTTAGTTACTGTACTTAAGGCCACCTGCGTCGTATACGGCCCGCCTAGTGTAAATTTATGTATGCTTTCAACGCTTTTACCGTGCGCCACCTGACCTAGGCGAGCATTTTGCCGGACAAATGTCTCCCTGTCCCTATTTATATTGGGTACTTATTCTAACTCCGAACTGACTTGTGTGTAGGAGCAATCGTTACGTTGCTCCGACGAGTTTATTTTCTTTGTTCAAAATTTATGTGCTCAAAAGGTTCGTTTGGATTCCCTCCATCAGTATATACTGTTTCTCGTAATGACACCTTCTGTTAGCGTGTTATTTCACTCTCCACCATCTTACTAATATTATAAATGTGAAAATTTCTGTGGATGCATGTTTTTTCCCTTTTCACGTAAACATTACTGAACGGATTTAGATGAAATTTTTACAGTAATACAGCTTATACATCAAAATAACACGTAGGCTTTATGTAACGATTTTATATAATTTGGTTATAATATAATAATTAGTTAAAGCGGGCGCGTGTGGGTTGCTCATTTATAATAAAATTGAGATTTAGATTAAAAATAATATAGACTTATATGGGACCTGAACACAATTGCATAATATTTTGGTAGTACAGTGTTTAGTTATGAGTAACTGGTGGACACGCACTCTTTCAGATCTCATTATACAGTATTAATAAGATGACAAATCAATAAATAAAGTAGTCAAATAGATTTCTGTTTAAATGAGCTTTTAATAGTATTTTACTAAAATAATACTTTTACTTAAATAATACTTTTTATTTTGTTTTTCATAGAAAAAAAATAGATTTTATTTTAGGAAATAAAATTTCTGAAATATTGCATTTAGATTTTTTTTAAGTTTTTGTATGAAAACAACTAATAGTGTACTAATAGAAAGCCTTACAAAATTCTATAAAGGCAGGCCAAGCCATTTAGGAACTACATCGGTCACAGTCCTGAAGCGCGGCGTCTAACGCCGCAATTTGCACACACTTTACGGAAATTTTTGATTCTATTATGTTTTAACTATATTGATTCAATGTTTTTGCTTTAAAGTAATTATTTCAAATATAATTTATCAATAAAATGTTTTAATTACTGTATATAAATAGCGATGGCACCAGCTTGAATAATTTTAAAGAAAATTTAATATAAATACATAACTGTTTACTTAAACCGACGCGTGATAAACTTACTTTACACGCACTTACTTGTGAAGGGCAATGTCAACTTTCAATCACTTTTAATTTAAATAATTTTTAAGGAATTAAAATATCGATTACGATAAGGAGCTGTCGTGCCGATAAATAAATATTATATATCCAACAATTTTAGTAGCAAATGAAATAACACCAGGTGCATAATGCACCAAATATTTCTAATAGCGTAATATTAAAATAAAATTCTAGCATTACATTGAAATTTTCTTGATGTTTAACTTAAAACGCCAACTTAAAAAACGACCTTCAAGTTGGACCTACATGTAGGAAGGAATCTATACGTGATTACCATTTCTTCGTTCTCCATTTTCCGTTAGCTTTCCATGTTACTTAAAATATTTTGATAGTTCACAACGACGTCGGATGCAAATAATATAAACCAAGAGCTTTTTATGAAACTTTTAATAATGAATTAATTGTAAAGCACCAGCATACAATGTATATTGAGGATAACAAAAAAAGACCTCGGTTAACCTTCGAAATATCACAATATCAATGATACTGGAGGAAGGTCACGTAAAAAGCACCCCCCGGGAGGGCATGTATCAAAGATACTGGAGGAAGGTCACGTAAAAAGCACCCCCCGGGAGGGCATGTATGAAGAGGTTGATGACAGTGGACGAGGCGAAAGAGGTATGTAGAGACCGTAGCGTGTGGCGCTCCGTTCTCTCTGACTACCCCGCTAGGGATAAAGCGTGAAGCTAGTTTAGTTTTTTAGTTTTAATATACATTAGATATATTCATTGTGATATGTATATTAATTTGTACTTTTACTAGCACACAACAATACAATAAACATACGTTGTTAAAAATATATTAACGATCTTGTTAACTAACACATGTGTATATGGATGTTATTGGTAAATACTTCATAAGTAAGAAAAACCACACGAAATACATAGATTGAAATATAATCTACTACCTTAAAAAAATAATAGTAAGAAAATTTTGCAAGTTTCATTTCAATAAATACGTGTATATAAATTCTCAAGAAATGTAAAATTGTAGCATATAATCAAATTATTTTGTAGTTTGTTAAATTTTGTACAATAACAACTCTTTGATTAAGTAATTAAGACAGAAAAAAATATAAAATAAAACTATCCGATACTTATAAAAACGTTCACTTTGTTTCCTTTGCCACTTAAAAGTTAGTGTAAATATAATACGTAGTTCGTATGTTTCTAATAAAGTATTACATAATAACGTAACCGCCGTCGTGGCGAAGTTGGAAAGTATCTGATCACAGATGCAATTGTTGTAGGTTTAATTCTTAAAATAGATAATGTAGATGTATTTAATAAAAAATATTTTAGTTAAAGTGCGGCTTGGGTTCTGACACCCATCACACTATGTCTCTAGAAACAGGTTGAAAACGTCATATTTTAACAATTAGTTATCTCTGTCTAAGCTACTAAATAAGGGGTAGGTGTACCAAAAAGTAAATAAAATAATATTTTAGTTAATATAAACACAATAAACAGAAGATTAGCGAACAAACTACTATATATTGTAGACTGTGTTTCTTTATTATATTAAAATTATACCAAAATTCCTAAAACTAGCAATAAAAAAAATCTAACTGTTACTTCTAAATGAATGTTATTCTACCAACAGCCAATTTACAGTACTTGGTTGTTTAGCAAAATAGACCTTCATTACTTTGAAACAATAGATACATTAATAGTTTAACTCAGATCTTGGACCGCTTGGACTTGGTTGCAGGATTAGCGAAAATTAGATTTCAATAAGACGAGGACTCCAGTCGAGGAAGGGGAGCAAATCTAAAATGGCACCGGGTAATACGGAGACGGTCACGCTCGTCTTGTAATGCAACGTCAGCAGTCCGCAGTCGCTTAAAGCTTTGTCGGACAATTTATATGTGTATGAAGAAACATTATATTATACCTCGTATAGAATAATATTCTTGAAATACTATTTTCTTATGAATCTTTTATTTAGTATTTTCAAAGTGCTACTAACTTATTACTGTTTTTGTTGTGAATTAATGAATTTTATACTTCAAATAATTTAAATTTATATTTCCATTTCTTCGCTCTGGTGTCGAGGTTAAGCGCGGCGTTGAGTTCTGCCCCTCAACACGCAATGCCTCCAGAATTCGGCAGAAAGTGGGGAACGGAGTGTCTTAACACTATGTTCCCTCTGCCTACCCTGCTGTGTGCGGGATACAGCGTGAAGCTAATTTAATTTTTTTTTTTTTAAATAATTTAAAAATGTTAGTGTTTTTATCTTTTTCCTTTCTTCTGTGCAAGAAAGGATATAATGATATAGAATGACACGTTAAACATAACATAAAGTATTATTCATTAACCAAACTCATAGACATTGTTATCTATTATTATTATTAAAGTCTTTTTATAAGCACCATAAATATTTTTTTTCACAAAGAAAAAATCCAATTAAATAATGTATTATTACATTTTCTTTAATTGTGAAAATAAATTACATTAAGAAATTGTCTTAGGTATATTTTAAAATTCGACAAGAAATCATTACGTTATGTAACAAGTTCGAATTATTTATTCATTTCATTCCCGTACTCCACGCACGTTCTCAATATATAACTCGCATAATTCACACAGGGATGAGCAGCCCTGCGATACAATAGCAGATTATCAAGCAAAATGACGTAAATAGTCCTCAAATAGGAGAAACTGGGCGCGGGTTAAGGGCCGCAGAATGGACGCCTCGCGACTCGAATACCAGATGAGCCACTCAAACTGGGCCTTGGTTAACCGTACAGGCCTCTTATTTTTTAGGTAAACCATAACAAAACTGATTATATCGAAACGTGTACAATCTATTATTTGATTACCATATATTACTGTAGTTCTCTTCATAGTTAATATTTTCTGAGACAGCTCTTGTAAAGTTATGTTAAAATGTAATAGTACCACAGCTTTATTTTCATAGTACACTACAAAATTCAAAGCAATTTTAAATTGTCGGGGAAAAGTAGCTATCGAGGAAATGTTCTTTTTGTTGCTTTCAAAGGATCGCTTAGAGAAACTTAGACTACATACCGGTTTTGTAGGTAGGAAACTTTCGTAGACACGTTTCACTATAAATATCGACAGATGTCTGTCTGTACTCCGCTATCATTGAAAATAGATTTCCACGATACCTATAATTATTTTTATACACTTTACAAATGTAAAAATTTAAATATGTTAATCATAATAATGAATTAGTCATAGCCTTTTTTTTTCAATTTAAAAAAGTAAAAAAATAAATCCATAATATAAGCTTATAAAAAAACAGCTTCACGCTGTATCTCGCATATAGCAGGGTAGGCAGAGGTAACCTAGTGTTTAAGGCACTCCGTTTCCCACTTTCCGACGAATTATTAGAGGCGTTGCGTGTTGAGTGGCGGAACTCAACACCCTTTTACCTTGGTTTTGTTTTGGTTGGAGCACAAAGGTGGGACTGTAACGCGACGTTTGTGGGTTCGATCCCTACTCGAGGGAATGGAGTGTTTGTTGTGTTAAGAGTGTTTTGATATCGAACATACAACCGTCGCGTTACAGCCACACCCTTGTGCCCCTGCGCTACGACAGCCTCATGTATAAGTTAAGTTTAAGTATAAGTTTATAATATTAAGGAAACATAATTTTCAGAAATGTCACTGATATAACACTTTTTATATGTTATTGTATTATAGTATCAAATAGATAAAATAACATTCATGTTACAATTGCAAACATAAAATATAAATAAAATAAATATGAAATATAAAATACGTTCATCCTAAAACTAAAAATAAACTGAAGGGACGGGAAATGCAATAGTGTGTTGATGTGACAATTCAATTATCTATGAGCGTATCAATCTGATTGTCTCAAAACAAGGACCCTGCTAATAGTACGCGCGGCGGATAAACAGGACGCGCGGAGTTTGTGCTCAAAAAATAAAGGCGCGACGACGCCCGAATAAATGAGGACGGCGATAAACAGGAGGATTCGTTCTGAGCGGAGGGTCGATATCGAAATACATTATTCTCCGATCCGAGTGTTCCGATTCAAATTGAAAGAGCACCTCCAACATGAGATTTCTCAGGCGGCGAGTGGGCGCAGAATATAAATCGGCACATAACCAGAAATGGAAAGGCCGTGAATATACGGTCGTGGTGTTATCTTTTAGTTTTTTACTTCGATTGATTCTTAAAGGAAAACAACGCATGTTTAATAATAGCCACGTAAAGTTTATTTAAAATTATTTAAGGAAAATTTTTGAGGATCTCTGTGAAGAAAATTCAGTTAAATTATACAGTGGTGGAGATCTTACATTCATAGCCAGTACGCAAAAAACAGTGAACTACCCTCAGTAAATATGTTTGTGTCCCTGTCACACAGCTACTGAACATAAACTGAATACTTCTACTTATGCAGCAGAAATGGGACATACGCCTCCCCTCATCGTGTATTCTGCCCAATTCGCAACACGCCCAGCCGATATTTACGTAACAAACGTCTTTGCTGACTTCTGACAGACTATCGCTCCGTTATAATATAACAATGGTAAATTATATTATTTCTTTACTTAAATATGTTATAAATAATTCATGCACATTACCTAAACTTATTTAATAATGTACAAAATTGTGCTCATGCTCCCGAAGTATGATGACAAGTATGCTTTAACTTATAAGGATAGATAAAAAATGAGATACGATATGATACTTGATATGTATTAAAAAAAATTAGATACATATTTATTAATGTCTAACATTTTGATTAAATTTTGTCAATGATTAAATTAAATTCAGAAAAGTATTGTGTCTAGCATAGGACATTGATATCGCCTAAGGCGACTGTGGGCGGTTGAGTCCACAAGCGGCGGTACTCTAACTTCATTAAGGACGAGACGCCAGCACTGTCACTGAATCAAAGTGACGCGCCTCCACAATACCCTATTCAAATTTAAATAGCTTCACGCCCAATTGCACTTCAATATGGTATAAACTCGCAGATAGTTATTTCATTAAACACAGATTTCTGAGATAAGTTCGTTGCATAGAATTCAATATCACTAAGCGTTTAACTTCTAGAAATTTCGGGGCCGTCGGATGTAAAGAAAGGGAAAATGTCGCTTACACATTGAGTTCTTTCAAATGATGCTTAATAAAACAGTTTATAAAACAAATGTGACAAGAGCAACGCGTATATATTGCTCTGAAAACAGTGGTAAGCGATAAGTTGGATAGTGGATAGGAGGGGCCTGGGTCGACGTAAAGTTTGGCAATTATGGCGACCGCATGTCTGAGAGCGCCGTCTACGCTCATTACATACTGAAACTCTACTCGTCTATATTAAAAGTACAACTGACATTAGACCTGAAACGGTTCGTGAGTTATAAAACACAAAATATATTTCTCAAATTAATAGTGAAATTTATCTTTTCTTTAATAAATATAGCGGCGTTGAGTTCTGCCACTTAACACGCAATGCCTCCAGAATTCGGCAGAAAGTGGGGAACGGAGTGTTTTAACTAGGTTCCCTCTGCCTACCCTGCTGTATGCGGGATACAGCGTGATTATTAATAAATATAACAATAAATTGGTTAATATAACGATTGATACTTCCTCATAGTTAAAGATATAATAAATCTTTATGATTATTGATATAGGATGTTTTTATATAATACGTCTTTCGATTTTAATACAGGGCATTGCTAATTTATATGTTTGATGACAGAGTATTCCATGAGTCATGAAGAAACATAATATAATATTTTAACCTATATTTTAAATGAACGTGTACATACATACATATATTTGTTATATTGTCTACATGAATAAATTTCAGCGCTTAATTAAAATCAAGAACAATGATAGCAAGTGGTGTGTGGTTAACGTAAAAGAGAATCAACCCTTACAAGATTAAATGGAATTATTCATAAATTTAATAATGATATAAGAATGTGTGAACAAGGAATTTTAATATAGCATTATTATCAAATATTATAATACTTATTTTGAGGCCGGTCGTGGCGCAGGGGCACAAAGTGTGACTGTAAAATCGATTGGTTGTGGTTTGACTTGAGGAAATGAAATATTTATTTACATTTATATTATTTATAAATATTTAGAGGCCAGTCTTGGCGCAGCTGCACGAAGTGTGACTGTAAAACCGACTGGTTGTGGGTTCGATCCCCACTTGAGGAGATGAAATATTTACTTAAATGTATATTTCCATTTCTTCGCTCTGGTGTCGAGGTTAAGCGCGGCGTTGAGTTCTGCCACTCAACACGCAATGCCTCCTGAATTCGGCAGAAAGTGGGGAACGGAGTGTCTTAGCACTAGGTTCCCTCTGCCTACGCTGCTGTGTGCGGGATAGAGCGTGAAACTGACTTGCGCAAGAATTATTTTATTATATTAAATTATCACGAACTTAAATTTTCGTTTCTTTTACTTAATATTTTTAGTGTAGTATTTTTTTATAGTTTTACAGTTTTACCTTTTATCATCATATTATAACAGGTTAGGCAGAAAATTCCCACAACCATCGCGTTTACGCTAACGAATCATATAAAAAAATTATTATAACAAATTGCGTTGTATTTACAAAATCTATAAATCTCTAAGTGCTTAACTATGAACCTGTTAATGTAATTAAACTTTGTATAGTTGCGCACGTTCGGATGCCGTCCAACGAGATTATCAATACATAAAATAGTTTAGTTGTGAAACTAAATTTTCGTGAGGACAATTGCATATTGGATTGTATTATATAATTCACTTCTGTAGTATCATGCATACGAATTTTCTAGTGATAAATTGCTACGTCACGAAGATAGTCTTGGATGAATAGCAAAATAAGCTCATCGCGTCTCATTTTTAAATCTTAGAATTTGGTTGGAGTATTATATTAGATTAAATACTGTTTAAACTTTCAATATTTAGAAAAAAAAACATAAAAAAGTAACGAAAGTTGAAGGACTTGTTATATTAATTGAAGTCTTGTTATTCATTACTGTCAGAATTCGTTAATATATTGTATAATAAAAAAAAAGTAATAGTTATTAAATATTGTCAAACACGAATAGCAAAGAATCGCTTGAAATCATGTTTAAGAGCTTGTTTGCATTTATATTGAGTCGATCGCTACAGTATCGTCTAGAAACATATTTCTTTTTTGTTAGATTTCCACGAAAGTACATACGATAAATAAAATCGAGCCTTCACTTTGTACTTAAGTAATAACTTGTAAGAAATATTTAGATGTTTTAGTAAAAGTAAACGGATGAATCCTTAGTCATAGTGACTAAAGAAAATTTTAGGAAAGCTCATTGGATTTTATTTAATTTTGCCCGCCTTAGAATAATCTGGTGGCCGCTCTAGAATTTTTAGCAGTAAAAAATTTACGATGAAAAAAATTTACACAAAAAAATATCTCTTCAAAGCTAAAGTCAGGGCCCCCTAGAAATATACTCTTGATACGCTCCTGTTGGAAATGTAAAATGTTTGATTTTAGGTAAATTGTGATTTTTTTTAAATAAATAAATGGAAATATGTTTATTTACCATGAGATTGATGACTTAAAAGTCTTTCCAAAAGTATATTGGCTTTATTAAACTAAAAGAACTACAAATCACAGGGGTGCTATAATTCTACCTCTTTAGAGCCCGGATATCAATACTTTCTTCCTTAAGCATTTAAAAGAAAAACAGAACCGTACGAAGTCCTTGTTACTCCTCTTGTGACATTTAGAAACTCTACATATATTTACTACCTATATTTTAATTTTTGAGTTTTACGTTATTTATTCGAGCCAAGCGTAGGTGACATTAATGGAACTTGCTCGTAGAACAACATTTTGTATATAAATCTAAAGACATTAAGGAAACATTGAAGTCATTTGAAATATTATAAAAAACAGGTTCTTATAAGATATCTGTATTTAGTAGGCGGCAGTTGTATAGCAGTTTATTAAAGTGTACATATAGATATTTATATTATAAAATACAATCATATAATAGTAACTTTTCTTTATCAAAAGTTAAACAAAAATTATAAACTGTTAATTAAGCTGCATCTTATTAAGATGCAGTTGTATATTAACATGTGTTTCTTTAAAGGCATTTTTACTCTTGTGAAAAAATATTTTGTCATGGTGAGTTTACTCAAACTTTAAATAAATAAAATTACCTTACGAATTATGCCATAATTAAAAAATATTCTAACAAAACATTTACACAAGAAACCCATTAAAACCTATTTTAAAATGGCACTAAATAGCCATATACTACAGACGGACCGACATAAAAAAATCCTAATAAAAAATCGGTGGTAGTGTTTAATCAGCCAGATTCACCATAGATTGATTAAATATTATAAGTTTATTATTATATGTGATTAGTATACGCTTCGGACTGTATGTATGTACATTCTACATACAAAACTCGAAGAGCAGAAAGAGACTGCATTTATGTGAGCGTAACCAGATAGTAGTCTATAAGCTTGAGGTGCGAAGTATCCCTTATTTGACGTAACTACCTTTTGTACTGGTAGCAGTCAAGTGTTTGAATCTTAATACTTTATTTTTTTACCGATTTATTAACAGTGAAAGAAAAGTTGGCAAGATCATTGTACAAGAAAAGAAAAATAATGTAACAAGCAGTAAAAAAAGAAAAAAATCATGGTCATAACGCTGTTCTTGATGATATAAGCGAATTATTCATATTTATCACAACCAACACAGCAGACGAGAGTGAAGTGAAGTGAAGAATTATAAAGATACAAGTGCGATGCACAAGAATTAATATACTTTCGAGGCCTTTCCTGGCACAGGGACACAAAGTGTGGCTGTAATCGCGACTGGTTGTGGGTTGGATCCCCACTCCAGGAAATGAATTATTTATTTAAATTCATATTATATTTCCATTTCATCGCTCCGGTGCCCGAGGCAAAGCGCGGCGTTGAGTCCCTAAACACGCAATATTTCCAAAATTCGGCGGAAAGTGGGAAACGGAGTGTCGTAACACTGGGTTCCATCTGCCTACCCTGCTGTGTGCAGGATACAGTGTGAAGCTGAATAATAAAATAAATATTCTTAAGTTTTTTTTTCTGGATCTACTTTTAGTGATCACTCACACTAATGCAAAGTTCAGCTTATCGCGGATCATACATAATATATGCGCTCTTATAAAATTATAATTTATAATAAAAAATTAGATGAGTAAAGATTGGTACATTTAATCTCTTTATATTACATTGCTTAAATAACTTGTTATTTGAATTGATCTAAATGATGAAGGCGGTTATCGTAAATTTAAAAATTAAAATTAGGGAAAATTTGTATTACTTGTAATACTTGTGTTTTCTCGGTAAAATTAGATACTACGGTACTTAATGCACTGCCACTAAACAGGCCACTAAGGGTGTCTTGAGCACCCGTCGTCTTTTCATAAAAGAAACACCATTATGTAGTAAACAGTGTAGGGAAGTGCACAATAAGTAAAGTGCACAAAAACAAACATTTTTAAGTATCTAAGTGCCTTAATTAATAATTATTATGAAAACGTATGAAAAATATATTTTGAATAAGGCTGACCTGCAGGCTGGGGTGCACGGCGAGCTGCAGCAGCGTGCGCACGACGGCCAGGTGGCCCTTGTTGACGGCGATGTGCAGCGGCGTCTGGCGGCGGCGGTTGCGCGCGTTGAGGTCGGCGCCCGCGCCCGCCAGCGCGCGCAGCGCCGCCGACTCGTCGCCGAACGCGGCGTGGTGCGCCGCGCGGTCGCCGTCGCGGTCCTCCGCGTCCGCCTCCGCGCCCGCGCCCACCAGCGCCGCGATCACCTCCACGTGGCCGTTCTGCGCCGCCGCCTGCAGCGCCGTGTGGCCGCCGTACACGCCGTTGACGTCGGCGGGCGGGTCGCGCGCCAGGATGTCGGCGCAGCGCGCGGCGTCGCCGTTGGCCGCCGCCTTCACCAGCTCCTCGTTGGCGTCGCCCGTCACGTGCGACTCGAACAGCTTCCGCAGCAGCACGGACAGCCGGTCCCCTGCAATTATTCATATTCCTTAGATATTTAACTTCTAAAAATATTAACAAATAACAATATTTGAACCTGCACGCTTTGAAAATATTTCTAAGTTTATGACTAACCATCTTAATTTATTTTTGTTGCTCTCGAAATACTCCTAATCTTTATGTTGATGTATAATTATTCAAAATAGAATAGACAATCTAATAAATAACTAGTGAATACAAATTTTCCTATAACATTGGTTTCGTCTGACAATTGTTTGGAACTTATCCACACCGGTTTTTAATTTTATGTTGAAATGAAATAAATTTAAACTGTCTATAACTCTTTCAAAAATTCTCATCAGCAAATATACATCATAAATAAATATCCACCTATCGATATAATGTCAAGGCAAAATTCCAATATACCTGATGAATTTCCTGGAATACTGCCATCGAACGACGCCACTTTAGTGACCGCATTCGGATTGTAAGTCCATGAAGTGTTGCAGACTTCCACTTTCAGATCGTTATCGTGATAGATTTGCTGCACGCGACCGATTTTACCGAGCGTCTGTAACAAATATAATTAGTTTACCATTTGACCGTTCGGTAAAATTTTATAATTTGAAATAAATAAATCAACTTCACTCGCTCTGTCCCGCACACAGCAGGGTAGGCAGAGGAAACGTTGTGTTAAGAAACTCCATTCCCCATTTTCCACCGAGTTCTGGAGTCATTACGTGTTGAGTAGCGGAATTTAATGCCGCGCTTTGCCACTACATTAATTAAATATTTAATTCCCTAGAGTGGGGATCGAACCCACAACCAGTCGATTTTACAGTCACATTTTGTACTCATGCGCCACGTGTGGCAATTTACTATATTTATATATTTCTTTTTTATTCATTTAAATATTGATCTAATTTCTCTTCTGAAATTTTTTTAGCAAAACACATGGACTCTATTTACGAGTTTCTTTGCATAGAATTAAATATAGGAATTTGAAACATTAAATTTGACGTTACGAGTATAACCATTGGCGTGACAAAAAATAAATACTTGCATACAATAAAATACAAAAAAAAAATTATACAAATAAACAGCACAAATTAAAAAATATAAACAAAAATACTCGTATTATCTGCATTTCCTAATGTCAAACGCTCGTTTCCATGATTGACCTTTACGATAGTAGTTAGAGCTCGTTAAATGAAATTTATACTATAACGTACAACGATAATATTTCATTTATGACCTGACGTGATTTACGTGAAGAAAGTAATAGTTTTGAAGATTATTTAGAAATTAATTATTCTAAAATAAATACGTAAATTACTTAGAATCTTATTTTTTCAATATTCGAAAATATTGATTTTTTTTCTTTTGAATAATTTTATTATAACAATAATATTTACGAGATTTAATGTAAGTTAAAGAATAACTTAGCGACAATAACCGAGCAGTTGTTAAAGAATTTTAAAGATTATTAGACAAAATAAGATATCGTACATTATGGAAGCAAAATGATACAAAGAATGTTGTAAAAACATAATATAAAAAAATGTATGTGTTTGTGTATTTTAATAGGATGGTTTAACAAAAAATTGGACCCGGCGACGATAAGTGAAACTATAATAAATAAAATATTGCATGTTTATCGCGATGTCTGCCGTAACTGCTAGTACAGTACAATCGACGAGTCGTGGCCGGCCCTGAAGTTTGATTTGATTTTAAGATATTTTTTACTTTCGATTATTTTCTTCCCCAGTGACAGCCTAACTGCAGGAAGGCGACTACTGTCGACCGTACTGTATAATGATATGTTAGTTACCGGAGCCATCGCCTCCGCCCACTCGCCGTGTCCGCGCTGCAACGTCTTGACCCGCTCCTGGTCCGAGCACACCTGCACGAGGTCGCCGACCGCGAAGGCGCCGCCGTGGTTGGGCGTCGACGTTGACGCGGCTAGCGTACTGTTGCACGCCTGGGTACCATATTTGTTACATTTACTTTTTTTATAGCTTCATTCTGTATCCCACACAAAACAGGGTGGGCGTGTGTTAACGTGGTAAATTTCCTTGGAGGGATAACAAACAAAGCATGACATTTTTTAATTTAAGAAAAAATAAGTGGAAAGTGTTTCTTACTAACCTAACCTACCAAAATGTTTTCTCTATTTATTTTTTTCCTTTCCCCGTTTTTCACTTTCCTCTCAAGTTTGAGATTGTATTTTGCATTTTTTTTTGTTTTAGAATTAATATTATCCCCAAGGTGGCTGTTCCTACATGTCGACGGTTCCGTCTTATGTATATATCGAAGGTACATCTCTATCCTCCGTATAAAGGAGCGTGTCAAAAGAGAAGGTTCACGGCACAACGGAACAAAGGTTATTCTAGTTCTTAAAAATTGTAAATATATATATATACTTTATACTTATATTTATAAATTAATTTTATTTTCTTTAAGAGCAAGATGACCCATTATTTCGTTCTCACGTAAACGTTATCTTTTGAAATGTCCTTTTATACGATGGCGTTGTCGATAGTTTGTATAATTAAAAAATAAATAGTAAAATGCCTTAGTTAGCACAGCAGGGTTAAAGGTCCACCGATTGCCGCTAGGATAAGTGACGACTATGTCGTGGTCCTCATCGATGCCAACGACAGCGCCCGTCGTACTGAGGCACTCGAACATGCCGTCCGTCCACCCGCCGTGACCGTGTTGCAACGACTGCACTATTTCCAAGTCCAAGTCGACATTTACCTAAAATATATGTTATGATTATTAAAATACTTCTCGCTTTTCAGACAGGCAACTAGAACTCAATGTAAGATATTTTACTCTCAACGTTCCGTTTGAATTTGTGGCGCGTGCTAGTGACGGAACTTAACGCTTCGCTTTATTCTGCTAGCCCAGGGAAATTACAACAATTCCCCGATTTTTTTAATTTCAATTTCCCCGAAGGGACGAACCCACTACCTATCTATTTACTCCACTTTCTATTTACCACCTATTTAATGCATGCATTCATTATATGTAAAATGGCAAAGCAATGCTTCATTAAAATTAAATAAAAATCTTACATGATCTCCAACTTGTAAGCCGTGGGGTCCAGTACGTCCTGGTCCCAACTCTCCTAAAAGTGGAAGATGCTCTTTGTATACATTTTGCCCCTTCACATCATTTACCACCTGCAATAGTTAGAAAATAATATTAAATGAAAGGATAATATTAATTCTTATTTTATCAATAAATTGCAGGTTCAATTTCTCTAGTTTGCAGGGTAAGCAAAGAGAACCTAGTGTGAAGACATTCTGTTATTCACTTCTGCCGCAAGACTATTCCAAAGATTGCACGTTCGACGGCTGCAACCACCACCAGGTTTTTTTATGACAGCAGTGAAATGAAAATATTTAAATACAAATATTCCTCTGGATGGAAGTCGAATTCACAATTCTACTCTAATCTAATCTAGCCTCACACTATATTCCTAGCGGGGCAGTCAGAGAGTACGGAGCGCCAAACGCTACGGACCCTGCATACCTCTTTCGCCTCGTCCACTGTCGTCAACCTCTTCACACAACCTCCCGGAGCATCATGCTTTTTACGTGACCTTCCTCCAGTATCTTCGATACTGTGTTTTCGAAGGTCAACCGAGGTTTCCCCCCTACCTCTCTTACCGCTTACTTTTCCGCCATAAATCTTTTTTGCCATTCTTTCATCACTCATTCGTTTGACGTGCCCAAATCAGCTGAGCACGTACTTCTTCATTCTCATCGTGACATCCTCGCTAGTACCTGATATTCTGTGTATCTCTTCATTGCGCATTCGATCCGCTAAACTGACTCCGTATATCCTACGAAGAAATTGCATCTCCACAAGATTAATCTTTCTTTCTTATACGATTTTCTTTGAAAAGATGTTGGATTCGCATAAAAAACATGTGAGTGCAATTCTTCCACCAAAACGGTTTACCATAAATTTAATTAAAGGTGATTGCGGCACGATTCTACTTGGTAATCCTGGTGTAATCTATTCTACTATCATGTATCATTCTTAAAAACAAGTCTCATTAAAAAAATAGATACCTGCATATTCATGCAATGGGATCATAGGCCATAAGAGTAGGTTCGATCTGCCTATCCTGTTATACGCGAGATACAGCGTGAAGCTGATTTATAATAATTTTATTTTTTATTATTTACTGTAACAATCTATGTAACTTTATTTTAATTACTTTTTATTTAAATTTTATTTCAATTAAATTGAGGCCATCATAGCGCAGGGAGACAGTTGTGGGTTCGATTCCCACTCGAGGAAATGAAATATTTTTTCATTAACTCGCTCTGGTAACGATGACGGTCGTTTATTGACACAAAATATCTTGTTTCTTATTTTATAGGATTACTAACGACACGCCCGTGATCTCGCCTGCCTGGTTACTAATATGTTTGCAAGATAGTAACACTGACTTCAATATAAAAATCTGTATCGTAATTTACATAAGAACAAATACTTTTTAAGATAATGTATAAAAATTGTAACAATGTAACTATCCAACGTCTGTTGAGGGTATTAGTGTTTAGTGTTCAAATCCCGTTACCTTAAAATTTTTATGTTTTCATTTTGTGATATGTGATATAATATGAATAAAATTGTTTTATTATTAAAAATCAAATCAAATCAGCTTCACACTGTATCCCGCACACAACAGGGTAGGCAGAGGGAACCTAGTTTTAAGACACTCCGTTCCCCACTTTCTGCCGATTTCTGGAGGAATTGCGTGTTGAGTGGCAGAACTCAACGCCGCGCTTGACCTCGACACCAGAGCGAAGATTTCTTCGCTCATAATTCGGAAATATAAATTTTAGTAAATATTTCAACTCCTCGAGCGGGGATCGAACCCACAACCAGTCGGTTTTACAGTCACACCTCGTGCCACTGCGCCACCACTGGCCTCGATTATTATTATTAATTTATTATAAATTATTATTATTAATTTATTAAGATATTTTATTATGAATTTATTATAAAACATTACTTTCCTTGGTTTTATCTTATATACCTACATGTGTTGTTTTTATTTACGTGTTATACGACGCAGTGCGCTTATTATATTGGTAGGGTACAAAACGTTATATTTTTCCTCTAATGTAATATGCATATATGTATAAAAATTCTCGAATGCATTTTGTCTATTAGTTAAAATTAAAATCATAAAATTTGTTGCGTCGTTTAAGCGTTACATGCATACATTGCAAGGGAGCGGCTTCATTTTAGATTAGTTAAATATGTTATATAAAAAATATATATCAATTGGAATGACAGTTTTTTTGTACGATATATACTTTTTAATTCATGATTGTTAAAGTTCATAAATACTAAATATATGCAATGTATGCATATACCACATGCGATTTTTTTCCACTTTTCAATTACTTCACAATATTTCACAATACCACATGCAAGTTTTAATTTTTTCATCACTTATGATACAGTTATGCTGATGCTTAAGCTATTGCTGTAAAGTTTCATCTAAATTCGTTTAGTAGCTTTTGCATGAAAGTGGAACAAACATACATCCACAAAAACTTTCATATTAGACATATTATGTTAGTAGGTTGTATATGCTTAGATTCTTCCATTTACATATTTACAAGTTTTATATATTGTTTACCTTTAAATCAGCCATGCCTTCAAATCCAACTCTATAAAGATTTTTGGCACCATTATCCCATACAACATAAGCCGCAGATCGTGGGCTTGCTGCTGACCAATCTTGAATTTCATTAACTTTGCCTCTTCTTCCATTCCCACCATCTTGATCTTCCCACTGCCAATCAACCTAGAATAAGGCATTATTTTAAAGTTAAATACAACGTAATTTCCATTTAACAATATTCTTATAATAGCAAGCTTCCCAAAAGGCCAAAACAGAATATGAAACTTCCAGAACATTTACAAAAACCAACATATATCTTAAGTTATTTTTTTTACAAGCTTCACACTGTATACCGCACAAAGCAGGGTAGGCAGAGGGAACCTCGTGTTAAAACACTCCGTTCCCCACTTTCTGCCGAATTCTGGAGGCATTGCATGTTGAGTGGCAGAACTCAAAACCGTGCTTTACCTCGACACCAGAGAGAGGAAATGAAAATATAAATTTAAGTAAATATTTCATCTCCTCGAGTGGGGATCGAACCCACAACCAGTTGATTTTACAGTCACACTTTGCGCCGCTGCGCCACAAATGGCCTCAATATCTTAAGTTAATATAAAATATTGATGTTCTTTTATAATTTACACTTATAACATAATTTTTTTGGTTACAAATTTATAATAAAGGTTTTTAAACATACCCCTCTCACTACTCTTGCTCCTGGAAATATTCCTCTGACAGCCTGCTTCTTGCTTTTCCTACGTGGTTCAACAAGGCAACGTTGAGCACCTGGTGCACTTATACGGTAAAACCTATGACGCAAGTGATGTTTGTCTCCATGATAACAAACAGAGCACAAATCATAGTTACTGCACTCAGCACATTTCCAACGAATACCTATATAAATTATATTTATATATTTATTAGAATATTACAACATAAAAATTTGTAATTACGACTCTCAAAAAACTTACCAAATATTGGCTGTTGACGACAAGTATCACACATAGTACCCTCATGTTTGACTCCAGTTGGTGCACTATCTAAAATTCGCAAATCATATGCTCCTGAGCATCTGTAATTGGCAGCAGTTCCATTATCCCAAACCACAACAACTTCTTCTGGAGATTCAAAATTTCTCACTGTTCCAACATGGCCCTCTCCACCATCCTGAAATATTTAAAAAATATATTCTAAGGCATATAATACTCAGGGGATCTTACCCCTAAAGTGCATCCCATGGATGCCAGATAGGGAATGCTCATTGCCAAGTGAGTTGCTGGTGAAGGGATGAGGGGAAATAAAATACTGTCTATGGAGTAATTACCAAAAGCAAAAATTATTTAACAAAAAATTACATTGATGATGATGATGTATTACTGTACAGCAACAAAGTACAGGCAGTTAAAGAGAAGAAGAGTCAAACAGAAGCTGCACTCCACTATACTATGCATGTCAGATAGCCAGGAGAATTTTCCACTTAAGATAGATTATACAATGACTACATAAGAGGTAGCTTTAAAATCATACTTATTTAACTACTAGAGACTACTAGTAAAGATTTGTTTCTGATATAGTGACACATTTTCACCATATCAGTAATAAATCTTTACATGGCTACGAAACAGAGGATTAGACAGTAGGTATACCTCAATCTACCAGGTTAGCAAATGGCTAAAAGGACATATAAACTTGGCCATTAAATAGAAGCCAACAAACTACATTTAGAAGCATAAGGATCATGATAAGGAAGCCGATCCTGTGTAACAGGTCAAGGAAGAGAAAAAAGAAGTAGAAATAACAGTATTACGTATAACAAAAAATATGTATAATATTTTTAATAAAATATATGTTAAGGAAGCACAAGTTTATATAAAGAGTTTTTATATTTGTGTGTTCCTTATTTATATTGTATTCAATCTCATTGGTCTTCAGTTATTATTTTATACATTGACATATTGTAATAAAATATCTGAACAACGAAATGTATTTTTCTCAATAATAATATATATTTTATAAATTATTAAAACGTTGATTTTAACTTTAATATGGTAGCAGAGCGTTAAAAGTAAACAATAATAAAGACCTTTAAAAGAAGAAGAAAAGACTAAAGGAGTTACGATGGCATCAGCAAAATTTGAAATAGGGCTTTTCGATGGATCTAATTGGGCAACTTGGAAGTTTAAAATAAGGTTGTTGCTTCAGAGTAATCCAGGCACTTTAGACGCAGTGGAAGGAAAACTACAAAAGCCAACTCTTCCAGGTGAGCAAACAGAGGCTAATTTAAGCAAATATAAAAATGATTTGCAAAATTATTTAAAAACTGATAGCACTGCAATGCTGCTTTTGACTACTAACATGTCAGACGATATACTCACGAAAGTAATGCGTTTTATGACATCAAAAGAGATGTGGGATGAATTGAACCATCTTTATGAGAGAGCGTCAGAAGATCGATCATATGAAATATGTATGCAATTCTTTAAATACAAAAAAGATCCCGCACATGATATAGGGTCACATTTGTCATTTATAAAGAATATATGGCATGATTTAAAAAAGAATTTAGTGGACAGCGAACTGCCAGACATATTACTGATTTGCAAAATTTTAGATTCTCTTCCAGAACAATTTTTCAATTTTAAATCGAGCTGGTTACTTATTTCAAAACAAGATCGTACTATTGAAAATCTGACTACTCAGCTGTGTGCATACGAAAGAGCTTTATCAGAATCAGGTGAAAATAACATGAACGCCTTAATGGTACAGAACAGGAAAAATAAATTTAAAAAGAAGTACAAATTTAATAAATGCAAATATTGTGGTGCTGATGGTCATATTGTTAAGCAATGTAAAAAGTGGATAGCGGATGGAAGGCCTCCTAAACCTTCAACTAATCCAAAGCAATCTACAAACAATACAATGTTGACAAGCATAGCGTTAGCTTTTGGAGAAAATATTGACAAGGATGCATGGTATATTGATAATGGGGCCACTAGTCACGTAACTAATAGAAGTGATCTGTTTCAGACTTTTGAATATTTCAATAATTCCCAGACAGTTATAACGGCAAATGGTCATCCCGTTGAAGCCATTGGAAAAGGTACAATACATGTGGAAGTCGATATAAATAATAAAAAGGAAGTATTATTTTTCACTAATGTTTGGTACGTTCCTGGTATACAAAGGAATTTATTCTCAGTTTTAGCGGCTCAAGACCTTTGTCATAATAGCATTTTTGAATCAAGCACCGAGTCTTGTTACTTTAAGATCAATGGTAAGGTAAAATTAATAGGATTTCGCAAACAAAATGGAGGTTTGTATAAACTCAAATTAAATGTTCTACCTCCAAAACTTGAAATAAACCTATTAACAGAACCTAGTAAACTACAACTTTATCATGAACGTCTAGGTCATCAAAATAAAAGACATGTCAAACAGGTAATTCAAAGAGAACTTGGTATACAGTTTAATTTTGATGTTAATTCAGAAATCTGTCAAGGATGTATTTATGGAAAAGCACATAGATTAAAATTCGGAACTAGACAAAGAGCTACAAGACCAGGCGAGCTTATTCATACTGATGTTTGTGGACCATTTGTATATTCTATTTCCAAATATAGATATTTTATTATTTTTAAGGATGATTTTACCCGTTTTCGATACATATTTTTTCTAAGACATAAATTTGAAGTTCATGCACGCTTAAATGACTTTCTAGCTGAAGCCAAAACATCTGGTCACACTATTGAAGAAATTTTAAGCGACAACGGTGGTGAATTTGATAATGAACAAATTCGAAATACTTTAAGACGATATGGAATTAGGCAAAGAATGACAATGCCATATACACCTGAACAGAACGGTTGTGCTGAGAGGGAAAACCGCACTGTAGTTGAAATGGCGAGATCACTTATGCATGCTCATAATGATATTCCTCAAGGTTTGTGGGCTGAGATAATAAATACATCAGTATATATACTGAATCGAACTGGACCTACAACAATTGAAGGTAAGTCACCTTATGAGTTATGGTGGTCTAAAAAGCCTAAAATAAGTCATCTGAGAATCGTCGGTTGCACATGCTATGTACATATTCCAAAACAAAGGAGACCAAACAAGTTGGACCGAAAAGCACAGAAGGGAATACTTGTGGGATATGATGGTGATGACGGATATCGTATTTTCGACAAAGAAAACTTAAAATTGTGGCGATCTAGAGATGTCTCTTTTGAAGAAGTGCCTTTGTTGGATAAAAGTGAGCCTAATTTTGAAATCCCAGGCACAATAAAGAAATCATACGAGTTACCAACAACTACTGCCACTATTCCTCCAGATTCACAAGTCGAAGCTCACAGTGACAATGATTATCAGTCTATTGATTCAGAGGATGAGACAGATAATAGTAATGATGAATTGAGACATGAGCAAAACACACCTGACTTAAACAGGCGTGTGCTTCGTGATCGAAGTCAAATTAAACCTCCAAAGAGATTTAGTTTTGATCAGTTCATTAATGAAGCTATAGCTGATACCGAACCATCTTCATATCGAGAAGCAATTCAAAGCACTGATAGAGACATGTGGATAAAGGCTATGGATAGTGAAATAAATTCTTTAAGAGAAAATGACACTTGGGACATTACATCACTACCAAAGAACAGAAAAGCACTTCGCTGTAAATGGATATATAAAATAAAAAGAAATCCGGATGGTTCCATAGATAAGTATAAAGCAAGATTAGTTGCAATTGGTTATTCACAGAAAGAAGGTATAGATTATAACAAAACATTTAGTCCAGTAGCTAAACTATCTACAATTAGAATACTATTAAGTATAGCAGCTAATGAAGGTTTATCGCTCAGACAATTTGATGTTTCAACAGCTTTCTTGTATGGTACTGTTAAGGAAGAAATTTACATGCGACAACCAGAGGGGTATAATGATGGAACAAGTAACGTCTGTAGATTAAAAAAGAGTCTCTATGGACTGAAGCAAGCGCCGAAATGTTGGAATGAATGTATTCATAATTTTCTAATTGAAACTGGATTTTTACAGAGTGACGCCGATCCCTGTTTATATGTACTTCAGCGTTATAATGTAAAAATGGTGTTAGCGTTGTACGTTGATGATGGCTTAATAGCTTCTTCAGATGATTTTGTAGCAAAAAAATTTATTGAAGAAGAACTCGGAAGTCGATTTAAAATAACAACAAAGCAACCATCCTATTTTCTTGGATTAGAAATAAATCATAGTAACAAAGGAACTATTAAGGTACATCAAACTGCTTACACAAAAAAGATTTTAGACAGATTTGGAATGACTAACTGTAAGGAAGTTGGGACACCAGCAATCAAGGATGTTTCAGAAGACGAGATAGAAAAAGATGAGACTTATAAAATTTTTCCTTATAGACAAGCAGTAGGAGCTTTATCATATTTAATGGTTGGAACAAGACCTGATATTGCTTATGCAGTCGGTGTTGTCTCTAGAAATCTTGACAAACCTAGTGCAAGAAATATTGTACAAGTTAAAAGAATATTTCGTTATTTAAAAGGAACCATTGGAAACGGTTTAGAATTTAAAAAGAACGAGAAACGACTGGTTTGTTATAGTGATGCAGATCTTGGAGGTGACAGTTTTAGTGGATGCTCTACCAGTGGTATGATATGCATGTTTGGTGGATCAGCTATTTCTTGGAGAAGTACTAAACAGACAACAGTTGCCTTATCGTCTACAGAAGCAGAAATAATAGCTGCTAGTGAAGCATGTCGAGAGATAATGTGGCTGCAAAGATTATTTACAAGTTTAGGAAAAAAATTCGAAAACCCAATTTTAAGAATTGATAATCAATCTGCAATAAAACTGGCTCACAATCCTTCGTATGAGTATCATAGAAAAACCAAACATATAAAGCTCAAACACTTCTATATTAGGCAATGTGTTGCTGAAGATGAGCTTGTCGTAGAACATGTTTCTGCAGAAGACCAGTTAGCTGATTTTCTTACTAAACCAGTGTTCAAGCCCAAATTACTAAAGACCTGTAAGCTGCTTGGTCTACAAAAATGAGGGAATGTTAAGGAAGCACAAGTTTATATAAAGAGTTTTTATATTTGTGTGTTCCTTATTTATATTGTATTCAATCTCATTGGTCTTCAGTTATTATTTTATACATTGACATATTGTAATAAAAGAGCTGAACAACGAAATGTATTTTTCTCAATAATAATATATACTTTATGAATTAGTTAAAACGTTGTTTTAACTTTAATAATATAAAATGTACCTGTTTACCCCATTTCCAATCAGGGCCTCTTATAACTCTTGCTCCAACTCCTTCCATCATGAATCTCGTCGCTCTAGAAGAGTTGGATGAATTAGGTGTATTAGACTCCATACATGCCTTGGTAATAACAATTTAAAATACAAAAGCGTTTAAAACGCTTTGCATTTAAACAATATTTATGTTTTAACAACACTAACAGCAAGTAGGTAGGTACAGGAGAATACAGGAGTAGCTTCAATTGTCAATTGTCATTTCTTGACTTCGACGTTGACGTTTGTTAGTTTTATTTACATTTTGTTTTTATTTAATATAGATAATAATGAAAATTATCTTATTGACTTTGACGCAAAGTTTTATATTAGCTATAGGCGTTATATACCATCATTTTAATCGTTAAGTAAGCAACAATATTAGAAATCTTCACGGTACGGTACTTTATTTGTATTTTTCGAATATGCCTATTGGAATGTACCAAAGAAACATGTGTATAAATGTGAAAATGTCATATTCATATTTCATACGTCTATAAAAGTGTCAGTATATCTTGTCAGTTTATTACTGCATTCAATAGCGTAGACCGCGGCTGATTGTGTAATAATAAATCAGTATTGTAATTTGTAAGAATCAGTTTATTTACATGGTCATCATGTCATATAATCGTAATAAATACGAGAAAGCTCGTAGGCGACTTGCAGCCGTAACTTTCTTGTCTAACATTTCTCTAGACGGATCATTCAAGGATACTGAGTTGTGCCAGATAATCGATAAAAAATCGACAAAATCAGAAAAATGTGACTGTGAAACAAAAGCTAAAGATATTCAGAATAATAATCATAAAGATATTTTACGTAACAGTATTCGAAATCGCTCTAAATTACCCCAAACTACTAGCCCAATCCAAAAAAGCGGTGGAGACAATCTTTCTTTAAGTTCTGATTCTGAACAAGTTGCAATAACTCCTGTTAAAGGAACGTCTAACAGTAACATTAGAGAGAGGTAAATATTAGTATAAAACTATATAAAATGGATAACAATATGAAGAAAATATTAACATCCTTTTATTATATTACAGATGCTCTTCTGGTAATACAGATCTATTTAAAGAAAGACATTCATCAATAAGACCTAAGAAAATAAGTGGTATTACACAAGATGATAGAAGCAGTTCAGAAAGTTTAAACTTTGGTAATGATCAAATCTTCAATTTGTATATTGTCTACTATATAGTAACCTGACACACCTGTCTTATTTATTGTAGGCCGCTTTAGAACAAGCAGTACATGCATTCTGGAAAATCATGCTTATAACAAAGAATTAAGATTAATAAAGTCTGCAAAAGGTGTATCATTTAAAGATGAAAGACTAGCATTTGCTCCAGCACAAGGTGTTCCATGTGTTTTATTCAGTACTATACCATATTCAAAAACAATAAAAAGTGTGCGGTAAGTTGAATTTATTTACTTATAGATTTGAATTTAGAAAATTTTAATAGATATATACATATATTATAGATGTTTTTTGAGCTTCAAGCTGTTCCCCATGCATAGCAGGGTAGGCAGAGGGAACCGCTACCATTAGGACACTTCAATTCCCACTTTCCACCAAATTCTGGATGGATTTCATATTGAGTGGCAGGACTCAATCCTATGTTTTGCTGCATTACTGCAGAAGTGAAATGAAAATATTAAATATTTCATTTTATTGAGTGGGAATCAAACCCACAACCTGCCGTGTTTACAGTCAAACAATTATGGCCTCAATTGATTATTATAATATGTAAATTTGTTGATAGGGCTGATTTAAGGAAAGAAGGTGTGCGCAGACGCAATACATCTGGTCCTAGACCATTGTCATCTATCACAGACAATGGTCTAGATCCATTTGACCTTCTAGGCTTGGAGAGAGAGGAAAATGGACAAGACATTTCCTATTCTAAACTTCTTGTACCATCAAGAATTTGTACCAGGGAACAATATAAAAAAATGTATGAAGGAGATTTTGCTGATAAAGCTACATGGAAAATTTTAAATCGCCATCCCCATGTCATTGCAAGGTATCCTGTAGATTTCATTACATTACAATTTGATGTTTCATTACAAACTATAACAAATGTGCATGTGCAATATCTTTCACATTCATTTTTTTTGTGTTTGGTTGTTTGTTTTCAAGTTGACATATACAGTATGCGAAGTACTCATGTTACCATACTTTATTAATATCTATAGGCAACAATAAATTTAATTAAGATTTAAAATAGTTAAGATCATTGAATATCACATACAGCTTTACCATAATTGATTACTACATGTCATCTCTCATGCCATCACTAACATTTAAATTTCAGGACTAAGTTATTGACGAGACGCAAGGATAAAAAATGGTAAAAATAAAAAAAAAATATTTTGTAATGCTAAGCTAATTAGTAATACTAATGCTAATCTGATTCACCATCATAGTCATAGTTTATTTTAGATTATACACAAAGTGTATGTAGAATACTGGTTGTTTTATTATAAGATTTCTTAAAAACAATTTTACAAAATTTTCTTAAGTTAATATAATTTTAACTTTTTTACTAATATGATTAATTTCTATTTGTTACAAAGTTTTGCAATCCTATAGTAATTAATTGATTGCTATTACAAGGTATATTCAAGGTAATATAAATAACATTAAAATTAACATGACCTTTTCGATAATGCAAATAGGTATCTACTCTAAGTTTGGTTGTATCTGAAAATAAGAATATTTTTAGTTACATAGTGTAATAAAATTGAGAAGCTTATATAGCCAGCTAACACTAACTCATGCCGTTAATTTAGCATTTTTAATATTAGTATTGGTGGGGATGTCACACAAATTAAAAGCATGAAGATATTCACATGAGAAGTAATGTATTGAACTTAATGCATGCTATTCAATCAATACAGCTTCAGTAAGGTGTTAATTGCATGTGAATCTTGTTATATATTTATGATCTTAATGTAATGATAACATGGTCTAGGTGCTTTTCCTATGAATCATCACAACGGTCTACAATTGCATCATCTCCTCCACATTCATCTATTGAAAATAAAACTTTTGATTGGGATGAAGGAGCAATAATATCTCAAAAATATGTGAGTTATATTTAAAAACTATACATTTACGATATATATATATTTCTTGCTATAATTACCTACTGTTTTTTTACAAGAATTTTATATTTTATTTAATTATATTAACATTATTATATATTTGCAAAATTTGGCGGCACACTTTTGAAATTTGGCGGCACACAAAAGTGCCGCGGCACAGTGGTTGAGAATCACTGATCTAAATCATATAATTATCAATAAAGAGCTTTTTAATAGACTATAATAATTACTTACATTTTATACTTATTATATTACAGGTTCATTACTGCCCAAATGTCCTTGATGATCCTGAATTAATTGCTGGGAAGCACAGAACACTTCTCACATTCACTTCATACATGACGTCCATTATTGATTATGTGAGACCACAAGATTTGAAAAAAGAACTTAATGACAAGTTCAGGGAGAAGTTTCCACATATAAAGTTAACATTAAGTAAACTTAGGAGGTACAATAAATATATTTTTAACATATTTGAATTGTAATCCTGCACTAAAGATATGAAATAATTTTAAGTAATATATAAAGAATTGAGCATAGTACAACTCTTAGCAATACCTCATGGATTGCATCCAACTATAAAATGTTTATATGTTTTCTTAAAATATATGATAAAGATTTTTGTTATTAATTATTATGCTCTTTTGTTTCCACTCACTTGGGATGTAGAATTTTATATATTTGACACAAATAATAATTTATAGGTGTTGTTGTCCAAACATATAGAGATGTTTTTTCCATATAATTTATTTTAGTAATTGATAAAAATAAAAATAATCATAATGATAATTTTATTTACATATTAAAATAAGTTAATATATTTATTTTCAGTATTAAGAAAGAAATGAGAAAAATAGCCAAACACGATAGTGGCGGTATAGATTTGTTGTCTGTAGCCCAGGCATATGTTTACTTTGAAAAATTAATTCTCGCCAATCTCATCAATAAAGATAACAGAAAGCTTTGTGCTGGAGCTTGCTTGTTGCTGTCGGCAAAGCTAAATGATGTTAAAGGTGAAATGCTGAAAGCACTTATAGAGGTAAAAATCAATTTATACTACTAACAGATTCCATCAGCATATTAGAACAATGTCGTAAATGTGTATATTGTGTATATTGCATGGTTGTTTTTTATTTGGTTCTGCCACTAGGTTCTCTCTACACACCCTGCTAAAAGCGACAGATACGTGAAGCTATAGAAGAAATCAACTTTAATTGCTTTTTTTGCCTTTTACATAATTGATTAAAATTATTTCTGAAATAAATACAATCATTTTTGTTTTCATTGTCTGACTTAGAATTGTGTAGCAACTGTACACACAGTGCGCTTAACTAATATCATATGTATAAGTTCACAAAATATATAAATAGCAGTTTATGTTTCATGTTACACTTAAACAAACACCCATTGAGATATTGTTGTATTGTAAATTAAAAACATTCAGTGATTCGAAACAAAATAAAAAGCTCTGTTGTTATAATATTTTTAGTTATTGTTTTTACATTATTAATATTAAACGTTAATTCCAGCGCATAGAAACAACATTCAGAGTGAACAAGAAGGATTTGATCAAATTCGAGTTTGCCGTGCTAGTAGCGCTCGAGTTCGGGCTGCACGTGCCGCCGTACGAGGTGTTCCCGCACTACCAGCGCCTGCTGCACGACTCGTGACCCTGGCGCCGCCTCGCCCTCGAGCCCTGCGTGCGCGTGTGCCGGCGCCGCGCCAGCATCGTAGACAACCTGCGGGCCAGTGCTTGGATGTAGTGCTAGTGATGTTAAATGTCTAGTGAAGGGTCAAAATCAGGGTTGTCAACCATTTTTTAATAGAATAACGATTTAGTGGCGTTTGGTTCTGCCACTGAACACGTGGTTTCTCGAAAATTGAAGGCGAGTTGGCAAAAGTGTCTACACCAAGTTCCCTCTGTCTGTCTACCTTGCTATTGCCGGTTATAGTGTGGGGCAAATAAAGACAACTGACTTTGCTTGTTTTGACCTTCATTCCGTTAAAAATTAGAATGCACTTATATAAAAAATAAGCAAGTAACAAGCAAAAGCAACTAGATCATGGCACCAAAAGTCAAATGAATCATAGTTTTCACTCGTAATGTAAGGAAAGTAATAATGGTACATGAGTTTTCAATAACTTGGAATTTTTTAATTAAGTCCCCGGACTAGGGGCTAATACCTGAGGTATCCAAGGAATTTACAAAATTAGGATATAAAGACTATTGGCATCTCTTGTATATGATTATATGATATTGATCTATAGTCCTAGTGAATTCACATTCTGTCCTGTTTATGTGATTTATGTGGTAAGTAAGGTAATAAAAGCTCTTAGACTTTTACTTGAAAAGCTGGTATTAGAGCTTTCAATTTAATATGTGGTATCTCCATAGCAACTTCGAAGATCTTTGCTTATATGGACGACATACAAACGAGAATATGTATTTCTTGCAAAAATGCCATGATCAGTGAGATATAAATAAAAAAGTTGAGAAAGTGTCTATTTTAAATAGGTCACATGCTAACATACAAGGGTAAAATCATTTGTATGTTAAAATTTCACAGGTATATATAAACATAGTTTACTTAGTTTATTTGACACAAATAATAATGATAATATTATTTACAATTGAATAATTCAAACTGTATTTATGTATTTTAAATTCAATAACAAGTCAAGAATACAAATACTATATGTATATTTTGATATACTTGAATATTTTTTGAAACTATTATTTATTATTAATGAAACTTTAACTTAGGTTGGTACAGCGTCTGCCTATAAACGTGACGGTTATGGGTTCGACTCTCACTCGGGAGAATGAGTTATAATCATTTTCTGGCTCTGGTAACAAGACAAAACGCAGTGTTGAGTATCTCTACTCAACACACAATGTCTCGAAAATTAGGCGGAATGTGGGGAACTGATTGTCTTAATACTAGGTTCCCTCTGCCTACCATGCGGCAGATATAGCGTGAAGTGATAAGTAAAAGTGCCTGCATATACTGCTAAATTAAAGTCAATGAGAACTGGGAACAAGTAACTAAGTATGTTTTAATATTGATAGAAAATTTGATAACGGTAAAGATCCACATTGCTAGCTCTGAAATGGTCGTCTTTAATTCGATAGTAATTTATTCTAGTCTTCTTAGTAAATTAAGTAGCCTTGTAATTGATAGTGAATGTTTAGTCCTTGGCTCTTTCATAGCTATAGTAATTTAGACTAAGTAAATGATTCAAAATCAGTTTTAAATTTTTTTTTTCATATATTTTAATTTTAAATTCATGTAATTATGTAAACTGAGTGATATACAGCAATCCGATTGCTCATTAACTATGCCAAAGATAGAAGGTAGGACTTAGTGTATAGGAAAATATGACGTGAATGATTAGCTTCTTTGCGAAACACCTTATATTTCTAAAAACAAAAGATATGTAACTTAATGAAAGAACTTCATATTGACGTCACTTGCATCATGTTAATCGTTTTGGCGTATGAAGAGTTAAAACGATCATACTATATATTAATAAATAAAATACAATAATAATAATTGTTAACCTTAAATTTTCGATTTCCGACGGGATTTAAACATATAGCTCAATTGACTTGAGCTCTGAAACTTTTTCTAACGGCAGTTCTAATGTTGTTAGTTTCATTTTATATAGTAAATTTCCATATATTCGTCAGTTGATTCTGATAAAGCCGTAATTATCCAAATACCATGTTGTTAATGCAAAGAAGCGAATATACTCTGGTCGTTCCAGCTTAAACTGATTACGCTTAAAATGTGAGACGATTAATCGACCAATTTACTTGGTAGTAAGCAAAGGTTATAATTATACAATAGATTGGTAGATGTTGTTAATATAGTAATGTAAGACGCAACTTATCTTATAAAGCTACTATATTTTTTGAAGATACGTTAAATAAATTTAAACAATGTGTAAACCTTGAAATTCATAAATTGATTTGAGTAAATGTTTTATGTTTTTTTTATGTTAAAGAAATGTAAAGCAAATGGATACATACTGTTTCTTATTAAGAAAGCCATTACAATCTGGTATAGTAAATATTCAGATACCTTTTATTTTTTCAAATTATAATTTTAAAATGTGTATTTTTAGTTAATTTATCATTTCTAATTTCAATCCTAAATAGACAACGAAGTTTTTTTAAAGATTAGCTATTTTTTTATAGATTAGTATTCTTACAAAAAAAATGCCTACAGATTATGCATTTATATTATTGATAATTATAATCGGCGCAATTTATTGTGATGTTCGAGTGAAACAGTCGCGTGCATAATATTTAGTATGCGGACAGCTTTACTTTGTTCTTTTTTTTAGCTTTACTTTGTATAGAGTATATCTTGTAATTATTCAGTCGTTATAATCACACTGGCGTAGTAAATCATATTTAGCGGAGCGCTCATCTGTATTTCTTCGTGTTTGGTGGTGTCCTCCCCAAATCATGTAGCAGCCCTATGACATCTAAAATACACATCTGAAACATCATAACACGTTTCGTCGAGTATAATAGTTCGTGTAGTCTGAACTCTAAAAATATTGGGTTCCAAAATAACCTAATTAGGAGTTATATAATCTATGTTATGTACCTTCTATACTTTTAAATATATTATTTTTTATTCTCTGCTTTACATTATCAAATAATGTAATTATCGTTTACAATGAAATTCCTAATAATCATGCTTATATAACCAACCTGATAAATTTTCTCTATTGTAATGAAAATAAAAATACCAATAGTCTTTGAAGCTATCTTTATAGTAACTTAAACTTATAGCTAGGTACATGATTAGAGTTTCTTTTACCCCAATTCTTATGATAAGTACTTATTTGATAAGTGACAAATATTTTATGTTCTTAATTTATTACAATACTATATATAGAACTACGCCTAATCGTTAATTGTTATTTAGGTCTAGAAATATGCCAATAAATAATTTATTCAATAAATATTCGTTTTACTTGAGTATTTAGGTAGGTATATCCATATTTATTAAAATATAATAAAAAATAAAAAGTTTTTTATTTATTTAAAATTAACTAATTATAAAAACACCATTCAAGCGCGAGTAGGACTCGCCCACCGAGAGTTGCGTTTCGTACTTCCCGTTGACCAACGCAATGATTTCTCACACACTACCCCAAACAGATACAGAAGTGACCAAGTGAACAGATACAGAAGTGAAGAAGACCTTTAACTCCGCCACGTGCCCAGACGGCTCCAGCTCCTGGGGCAGTGGCGGTCGAGGAGGCACCGTGAGGTTTTAGTAGGCATATGGACCAGACTAATCTTTTATTTATTGCACGTATCGAATGTTGCGTTGATTTAGATTGCGTTTACAAAAACTCTGTATTTGTAATGTAATATAAGTTTGTAATAGGTAGGTTTTTTAGTAATATAGGTACATATAATTATGGTAGGTACCTTATTTGATTTACAAGCAACTCAGCAGAACTACATGACTATTTATTTAATAAACAGAATTGACTAACAACTATAATGACGTCTAATATGATTTTTTATTACTTTAATCTGTAATCTTCGTTCTTTTTTTTACTACATTACCGTATTTTCTTTTGTTTTTTTTTAATTTTAATTTTAATTGATACATAAAGCTATAAAAAAATATTTATTATAAGTGCATATTTTTGTAACATTACGTTCTTTTAACTATAAGTTATGTACGTCTTATCATAATTTTTAAAATCTGTTAAATATGCTGATGTCAGTGAATAATTTAATTTACTTCTTTAAAAACGGCCTTAAATGTTAAATTATTGATTTGGGTAAGAATTCATAATATTCTTTGTAAAATAAGTGTAATGTTTATATATTAACTCCTGTACAGTTTTTAAATTAGTGACATATAAATGTACAATTGGTAAATATGTAATTACTATAAAGTACACGTAAAAATGCCTAAAAACAGGCATTTTTATTTAGATTTTTTCAAACGAACGAATGAACCGAAGAATTTATGTATTTACTAGATATTTCTTTAAAGATCAAACCGTTCTTTATCTCTGTGTAATTACGACTTAAACTTAGCTGTTATGATTTATGAAAGTAATCTTCACTAACAATTCAATTTTGTTTACTTTATTGTTTGAACTATGAAAAATAATGCTTTGAAAATATATGTTTTATTTTTCGAATTGTCTTAATGCTGTTGACCTGGACTGGTCTCGACAGCGTCACCGGGCTGGGAGGAGCGAGAGTGGCTCGCCCCTGAAGAATAATTACGAGCTTGGATGGACGCTCGTGAAGTATTGGCGATCGCAGAGGAATGCCCTGCAAAGTCCATTAAAAAAAATACCTAAACGCTCATATCTTTTCATTGCGTTGACTTGGAATTTTAATGTTTTCTTTCTATGTCAGAATGGATTGTATACGTTAGAGGTGGTAATTAATTTTAGCTGGATACCTCCACTCAATACTGAGAAAAATAATTTTGACAGATGAACAGACGTACAAAATTTTGTCAAAGGTTTATTTCTTTTGAGGTAAGACCCTAAAAATGACATATTTATCATTTGTTGCATGCATAAATACCTATTCGGCCTTTTTGATAATTGTCTATTTATTTTTCTTTATTATTTAACTTGATGGCAGGAGTACTACAATTATACATTAGAAGCTAATAATAAATTCATATGGCTAATCAAATTTTGGTTTAGTTATAAATGCTACGTGCGCTTAGAAGTCATAAGCAAATTAATTAATCAAGCTAGCTGCATATAAAACTTTATACGATTATTTGATAAATATGTATTACGTTGATTCACAGAAAACTACATCGCGTCGCGACAGTTCTTTGATTTTGAGTGGCGTTACCGTAAGAAGTGACATTGAATCGGCGCGCACTGTACGCGAACAGTCCACGACTCATTTCATAAGCGAATCCGATGTTTCTATAGGCTACCGGCCAAAAGGTTCTGTGAGAAAGGAAATTATTATTTCATTATTCGAATCAATGCTTGACAACATTATAGAGTCGTGGGAAGTGATTCAAAGACGTCAAACTGAAGCAACTACCTTAGAGGTATCCAAAACGACCAGTGAGCTTATGGGCATTAACAAGAAGAAGAAATCTATAGGTCTAACTAAAAAAAATATTTTTTAAAAATGATATTTGAACGAATAAATATTTCACCAAATTGGTTAATTACAGGTAAGCAATCTAAACCCAAAAAGAGTCAATCAAAAATGGAATCAAGTGATAATACGCAGGTAATGAGAAATTACTTAGTAATCTATTGCTGTTGTTATAAGATGTTTTTTTAATAAACGCATAAGAAAAATACTTATTTCAGCCGTTCTGAACACAAAAAAAATCTTATACTTACGCTATTTACAACTTATTTATGGTGTTGCCGTGTCTATGGGGTGATTTATATAGGCCCACTGTTGTTTTGTATATTTTATAGTTTTCTCCGTATTCTCCTTATGTTTTCTAAAAAAATATTTTTCTTTCCTGAGTGTAGAATAACATTTTAATTTTTTTTTAAATCTATTAATATTTTCAATGCAGATGCCCGTTGCGCAGTGGCCCGTGAGTTCATTTCTTCACTCTGCTGTCGAGAGAAAGCGCGGCGTCGCGTTGTGTTCCGCCATTCAACACGCAATGCCTCCAGAATTCTGCGGAAAGTGGAGAGCAGCGTGTCTTAGCTATAGGTTCCCTCTGACTACCCTTCTACACAGCGTGAAGCTGAAAAAAAGATTGTCAATTATATTATTTCATTTATGAAAATCTTTTTTGCTAGGCTGCTTAGTCTGGAGTCTGAACTAATTTTTAATGTAATAAAGACTAAATGCATTTAAATTAAATTTAATGCATTTAATTAATATTCAATATTTTAATTTATAGAGTTCTACTTGTAGCGAGTTCAACACGTAACCTTGGCAGTAATATTGCTTGAAGAACTAAGTAAACCAACATTTTTTATTTTTTTTATCACGTTAGACTTTTGTTTTGAAATGTTACAGAATGATTTACTGCAAACTTGTTGGTGGTCGGCTCCAGATGAAAAAGCTACAATTCATTTCCGCAATGGAGATTTATATGAAGGAAACATTTCTATGAAATGTATGCATGGAGAAGGCCGATATCAATGGGCAGACGGAACCATTTATTTAGTAATCTTTTTAATATATGTCTAAGTTACTTTTATTTCTTAAGTACTTATGAGTGAGAAAAGAAATCTGGTGATCATTTTTTTTGTTCATTTTATTAATATTTTATTATCATTTCATTTTTTTCTATTATCAAGTCAATTTAATGGAAAAATAGATAGAATTTCTCCTACTTAAAGATATCTACCACTACTTAATAGGGATCTTTTAAAGAAAACGAAATAAATGGAAAGGGAATTATTCAATGGAAAAATGACACGTGGTACGAAGGGGATTTTGTGGGAAATCTTCGGCATGGCAGTGGATTATATGTCGATTCACGAAAACAGAGATCATACTACGGAGGTTGGCATTATGGTACTAAACATGATGAAGGCGTCATTTATTATGACGGAACGTTTAAAAATTGTTATGAAGGAGAATGGGCTCATGTAAGAATGTACTTATATACAGATCTTATGGAGAACATGTAAATAATTTATTTTATAATATATTGATTGTTGTTTTACCATTTTGTAATTGTTATTTAAAGAACGTACGGCATGGTTTCGGTTCTCGCGAATATTGCAAGTCAAGCGGGTATAAAGGTGAATGGGATAATTATGTCAGAGAAGGAAAAGGTTTGATGATATGGCCAAATCATGATGTAAGTTGCTTAAAAGAATATAAACTATCTGAAAATACATTATGAAATGAAATTTAACGTAGCTATAACTTTTAACGCAAAGTTTTACAGAGGTGAATGGAAAAATGGCGTGATGTCAGGATATGGTATTTATATTTGGGACATGTGCTATAATACTTCAATGTCGTGCCCCTCTATTTGCGCGTATCGTGGTTTTTGGCATAGGGGCAAACGTAACGGATTTGGAGTCCTAAATCTAGGTTTTGGTCTTGGTTCTTTTTACAAAGGAGAATTTCTAAAGAATAAAAAACATGGCATGGGAAAATTTGTAACTAACAGTGGTCGCATCTTACAACACAAGTACTTGTTTGTAAATGACAATATGAGTTCATTGGACAAAGGAGATAATGATACTAATAAATTAGCTGAGCCTTTCACGTTTGATATTTGTGACAACTCTGTTGGCCTTCTCTACCACGTTGAGAAAGTGATAAAAAATATCGATAAACAATCTGAAATAAGGGCTAAAATTGTCAGTGAATTTATAGAAAACAATAAACACTTAAATATTCCTCAAAAGAAAATTGAGGAATTCACTATACAGATAAATTTGGAAGATTTAATTAACTTTGAGATCTGTTCATTGAGTAAATCTTTAAGGTGCTACGAATCAAGATTAAAACATATTTACTATCAATATGCTACGATATGTAACAAGCAAGAAATCCATTTCAATCCAATTCTTATTCGTTTATATTTATGGCAATTATATTATGACTGCAATTTACATGATAAAGGGTTAACTCTTGTTGAAATTGACAATCTATTTCATGAAAACCCGCAATGGTTATCAAAAAATCCGCATAATCCATTTGATAAAATCTACTTTTGGCAATTTCAGCATAGCTTAATTTCAGTTGCTAGCAAATTATATGCAAAGAGACAGTTGCCGGATGTGAAACCAGATACTATGTTAGCGAATGCATTTAGAGTATTTATGGAAAAAGATATTTTACCTGGAACAGGTCGTAAAAAAGGTAACAACAATGTAAAGTAAAATATAAATAATTAATATTTATCTCATTCTTATCATCATCACCACAGCCTTTAATATCAACTAAACATTTTCTCGTCGCTCGGTCTTGCGCTTCCCACATCCAGCGGCTACCGGCGATATTTAAGAGATCGTCGGTAGACCTAGTGGGGGGCCTGTCCACCTAAAGTTGTCTAGTTCGTGCCCACCATTCGAGAACCTTTCCGCCCCAACAGCGATTCTCCTGGCTATGTGTCCCGGCCACTGCCACTTCCTTTGACATAGCTGAAATCTGACGATAGCTATGTCAGTTGGCTTTGCCGAGTACCAGATCCCTTGCGAATACTAATAAGTTTTGGTCGATCGCTCAATGGCATTTTTGATACGACTAGTTCAGCAAAGATTTATAATTTATAGACTTGGATATCTGCCTAGTTGGCTAAATAGGCTAAAAAGCTACAGAATATCTTAAACGTTCTGTAGTTTTTTTTAAGACTTTCTGAAGTTCTCATCTTTCTCCTCCCTCCCTCCTCTCCTATGTATATGTATTACGCCTATGTGTATTATACAAATCATAATGAGTATCCGAACAAAATATCCCAAAAAAATTGTTAAGATATTTTTAAAAAATACATCGTTTTTATCGTTTTATCATTAAAACGAGCCAAGCAAGCGGGGTTAGCGGGTGAAACTTTCCTATTCTTAGTATTTATAAAGAAATATGTACTAGTAGTGATCATTCCTATTTTTTAGGCAAACTTGTTGAAAATTATGGTATGTTCGTACCATTGAGAAGCTTATATAAGTTATATACTAGTCTCGAAAGGCCATGTACTGCACGTACATTTTTGTGTTCAGTACGACCTCCACCACACTCCTCTCAGCCACCTTTGCTTGTGGAAGGAAACCCTATTTTGGGGAAAAATGCCTACATATTTGGAGATGAATTGACTTTTACTTCTGGTATATATTTTTCTCTTGTTACATATTTTCTACATTAACATACACGTAATTACTAGTTTGACAATAATAATTTGACATAATAATTAATATTTTGTTTTCTTTTTACAAATGTTTACCATATTACAGACTACCCAACGGAAAATACGGTATTTGAATTAAGGTCTAATTTCAAACTGTTTAACATAAGCAATTTACCTACCCAGACAATTCTAAAGATATTTTTAATAATCTTCCCTCAAATATACGACAGTGAACACATAATGGATTTAAATATAGAAATCACGTTTTTTGAATTTTATCAAATATTTATTACATGCGTAGAAGAAAGTATACGTATTGCGGACGATAATATGCGTATAGAAGAAAATACTCTTTTGCCAAATATAGTAGAAACTCATACTGCACGAAAATATAATAAACAATAGTTCTAAATAATTCAAATTGTGTTTTATTTTGAACTCGTTACTACCTCCTAAATTCATTTGCATGGAATTTATAGTCCATATTACTTAACAAAAGCTGCTTAATTTGGAGGATTTATTGGCGAGCTTACAACAGTAAGAACTCTTAAATATTCGATGTGGGTCTCGGCTAGGTATATCTACTTAACACATCAAGAAATGCAATCTTAGCAAGAATGATGAGCAATATGATTATTTATGATTTGATTAGTCTAACACAACTTTTTATTTTTTTTTTCATCAATTTTCTAACCATACGAAACTGCTAATTTAGCATTAACCCAAGAAATTTTCTTTAATAGGTAAAGTAAAAACAGGGCTTTGCATCTATAGTTTTCTTCAAATGTTCTGTCTTCAAAACAATTAAGTCCTAAGTTATTGAGATCATCAAGACAAAAGAAAATTTGATGAAATCTCCATATTAAAATTGAATGATAATGTAATATGTAAGAAGTGGCGCAGAGGCATTAAAACTATAAACGTGACGTTTGTAGGTTCCATTCCCACTTGAAGGAATGAAATATTTTAATTTCTTCGCTCTGATGGTAACGAGGCAAAGCGCGACGTTGAGTTCTGCCACTTGACACGCAAAGTCTCGCGAATTCGGCGGAAAGTGGGAAACGGAGTGTCTTTACACTAGATTCCCAGGTTTCCACTGCTTACCTTGCTATGCGCGAATACCGCGTGAAGCTAAAAAATGTATTTCTTTAATCTCTTTTTATTATCATTTATCTTTCTCCTTATGCCACCTCCCCTCTTTTCCTACCTACGAGAAAAAAAAAGTAAATGAGAAAGATAAAACGAATACTAAAGTAATTAAATGCCTAAAAATAAAGGGATTTCCTGCCATTATTTTTTCACTTTTTGAAAATATATAGGTACTATAAAAATAAGATATTCGCAAGTGACATGACATTACAAAACCAGTGTGCTAACAAAATTGACACCTTATTTAAAAGAAAGGCGTCGAGGCTTATAAATATATTTTAGAAATTCTTATATATTTACATTTTGAAAAATGAGGACGAAAAACCCTATGGCGAAAAAACCACGACAAATCTTATTCTCGAGAAATTCTTATGGTCCAAAAGTGAAAGTTGAAAACTGGGACTTCCAGAATCATATCGAGAAGAGAGACAATTACGTTTATCGCGATCAACTAAGCAACCACTTAAGTACCTACCTACGTTGGGGTGACCAAGATCAAAATATAGGACACACCGAAACTAGCGCTATGCTTGAGCAAATTTTCACAAAAACTGATCCTACATATGAATTTAAGCCACTAGTAAATTTTACTTCTTATCCATGTACGGAGTAAGTTACCCATGATTAGAATCTAGCAAGCAGCTATCTATATAACTAGAAATGTGTCATGTTCATTTTGACTTGAATTGTATTTTTAATTAGTGTGTAAGACATTAATTTTCCTTTGCTCGTCAGCACCCCTGGGCGTAACAAGTTAATGAAAAATGCAAACTTGGCACAACTTCCTCCAGATTTTGGTGTCATGGACTATTTAACCACGCAACAAGACGATTACCGAAATCCATTTGCTACTGTAGCTAAGCCGGTAAATTTAACCATATTAATATATGTAGAATAAGTATTATTAGACTTAATTTTAATATTAATCATTTGTTTTTCAGTTAACTATGGCGTCACCGCCGTGGTTGCTTAACAGAGTAATTCGTTCCGATTTAACTCATAATCACGGGACGGCACCGCCAAAAGGCGACTATCAGTGTTTGGACACACACACGCCGATCGGTCACATTAGAGACATGAGGCTTTTTCGCTACCAATCCTTCAACCCTGCTTCTTGTCTACAGGATTTTCCAGCTGTTGATTTACATTATAATAAATAAAACATGATGTCCTTAAATTTCATTTATTATCTAATTTTGAAAATTAATAAAGTCAAATGAAAATAATTAACAAAAGATAAGAAACAAACACAATAACATTATAAAATAACTTGTGAAAATGTAATTGAAAATATTTGGGTAAAATTTTAGTTAAGATGTAAAAAGCTAAAATGTTACATACAATGAATGAGCCAGTATTTTTTATGTAATAGTTTACATTTTTAAGAATTTAACCCAAACATACAACTTGCAAGTCACCACAAACAATTCTTAAGTTTAAAAAATAATATAAATTGACAAACAAAATTAATTAATAAATCTTATACTAATTTATATGCAACTCATGAAATAAATTTTAAATATCTTCTCTATTATGACATGTTAAAACGAAATATAAAAAAAGCTTTAGTTTGTGTGCTTCAAAAATATAATTAGCTCTCATGTATGAACCTAGATATTACAATATGACAACTTTATTATTAAATTAATGGGCATAAAAACAATCTCCAGCTCCACTGACATACATTAAATTTTCTATTGTTTACCCAACATGGGGGTGTAAACTTCTTAACAGTTAAATACTTAATTTATTTTTTAGTTTTGATATTATATTTCTTAAACATTTAGTACAATACACATAGTAAGGCAAATTTAAAATAGATATTTGCACTGAAGGCTTTATAAATTAATCTATCACAAGCTGATATAAACAAATGCTTGCTGACTTGATATTGTACTTTACCTGTGTGACTCCCTATAGCATTCACTGCTTATATTACAAAATATTGAATATTAAATTAAAATACTTGGTACAACATTAATTAAGAAATGTAGCACCTCCCTGGACGATTTTACTAGTCAAGCAGCAAACAAGTTCCAAAAGGTGTCTTACATATTTTTGCATTAATGCTATGTACATATAAATTAATCAATTTTCTATAGTCAGTATGATAATGATGATGATAAATATTTAACATTGTAACAAATGAGATCTTAACTATAATATTTATATTTTAATAGGATTATAAGAGCTAAAATATACTGTTCATGTGCTTAGTCAACTTGAATACCCTGTATACTAAAATCTCTTCTAACCTTTCATTTGATAACAGTTGTAAAAAGTGCGTCGTTTTAAGGGAGGTGTAATGTTAGTTTCTCCTATTTCACCTTTTATTTTGTATTACTTGCTTTTAGCTTTAATTATATGTATTTTTCAGTTTGTCAAATTAGAATGATATATTTGTAATTTAAATTTATTTCAAAATAATCTCTTAATACCTTTTCTAAGCTTTGTAAAAGCTATTAACTGGACAAGAAAAAAGTTAAATCACATGCAAATACATACAACATATGAGGGTTATTTATTCACATTCTATTTTCATGATATGGTAAAAAAATATATAACATCTCGTTCATACACTAAGACTATTTTCTTCATATGATACATACATTTATTTTACCTTAAAATGAATTAGCAAAGTCTAATATTTAATGACTTCAAGTAATTGAAATCGGTTTATAGATAAAATAGGAAAAGAACTTAATACATCAACATTAAATCAAACATGGTATAATGAAACAAAAATCACATAACCCATAACATTTTCAAAAATGAAAAAAAAAAAAAAACAATCAAAACGTTTCCACTCCAATAACATAATATAATTGAATGAGCAATAATAACTGAAAAGTATCTTTTATAAGTGCCCAATTTATAAGAACAACTCTAAAAGTCAACTTTATAAATCCTAAAAAAATAAATTCAATAGTGCCAATACTTAATTAAACTCACAGTTTTAATAATTTATTCAAGAAAAATATTAGGAAAATTTCGTTTTGTGAGATGTTCCTTTATTAATCCAAGTATAGTCAAAGGTCAAAGATAATTGAAATCTATATTTATTATATGTTAATTCCTACCTAAATCCAACACATTATTGATGGAAAATCAACAAAAATATGTATTTTCATGTGAGTTATCATAAGAGTATAAAATGGTAATTCACAAAAATAAAAATACAATATAATAAGTTAGTGTGTACGCCGCCTTTTAAAACCTTTACCCTTTTTTGATTTCATTTTATGTTTGCGTGTTGTACTACGGCCAGTTATTTCATCTGCCAACATACCAACGGTTGTTAGTTTTTTCCGACGATTTTTCTCAGCTTTTGTAACTGGTAGACGTGTTAAATAGTTTTCTTCATATTCAGTTTTTTCCTGCTCATACTTAGATATTGAATGCTTTACATGGTTTCCTGTACTCATTTCTAGAGGTGCCTCTGAGTACTCTTCACGTAATTCCCTCATTACACTAGAATTAAGGAATTGTTTTTTTGCTCTCTCTTTATTTTTCTTTTCACTTTCACTTCTAGAAATACTCTCATCAAAATGAACAGCTGCCAATTTTGGAGGTACATAGATATTAGACTTTTCATTTTTTTCTTTTGTGTCCCCATTTTCAGATTCATTGCTAGAATCTACATCACTGCCCTCTATCTTACTAACTAAGTTGTCCGGATTTGCATGATATGATTGAGGGTCATCCTCCGATGTGCCAACGACTGCTGTCTTTACAAGTTTATCAATTTGATATTTCAATTTAGAATCTATTGGACGTATTTTTTCTAGTACAGTTCGTATTTCAACAAGTCTGTCAATGGAAGGGTCTGATTCGATTTTTTCTCCTGAACATTTTCTTAATACAATATATGTTAAATTAATTAGATAACTAAGCAGCATTTGATATTTCATTTCCAAAAAACTGAGACCTTTATCCGTAGAAATTTCACCGCTTTTTACACGTAATAACATGTTATCAACTAATTGTAGTACCTGCTGCACATTCATGTTCATTTCTTTAAATAATTTTAAAGCTTGTGGCAGGTCAGGTTGTTCCATTTCGTCTGAAGCCTGAAACGAAAATTGTACTTTTGTGGTAAATAACAATTAGGCTTAATTGTAGTATGGAATAATAATTCGTTAACCAGTAATTGAAAATTAAAAAAACGTGACAATAAAAAAACATTAGTAAAGGTACCTGAACCATGTTGATTCTCTTCAACACACTTTTTTATATTTAATCACAATAGTTTTCCTATGCAAAGAACTGCGAATATTATTAAGTAACACAAAATGAACTTTGTCACATTATCTTTACTAAATAAAACAAAAATCAAAAATCGAAGCGTTCTCGTTCAATGCATACTTCCATGCCAAACGAGTGATGGAATGGAAATAGGAATTAATCATTCAATTTCAAAGTGAACGTGAGTGAGATATGTTTTTACGCAGACGATAAAAAGGGACACAGATAAAATAAATAATATAGAGTACATACATATAAATTGAACGTATGTCACTCACTCAAGATCTGTTTGAAATATTTTACACTCTTTTTTTACTACACTAATAGTACTGTACGGTATTGTAATTACGATACTTACGTTGCCGTTAATGTGTCTTTTCGTCATTAAAATATACATTGTTATTATTTTAAAATTATAAATTCAGTCTGATAAATGTGTGTCTTATTAAACTTGACTAAATACTCCGACCGACCAAGGTAAGGTTCGGTTTCGGTTTAAAAAGGGCCGAACCTTCAGCCGTGCCGAAACTAAGTACTTGTCAGGCGTCACTCTGCTACTTAACGTGGTCCACAAGTAATAAAATCAGTATATTAATTAAAAATTGTAAAAATAAAATTATTTATAACAAATGCAGGTAAATCTTGCGTGGAAAGGTTTTCATAGTTGAATATCTACGCCCTAATTAATTTTAACAAAAAAAAAACCGACTTGAGACAATAAATTAAAAAGTAAACTAGAATCCGCCACATGCTGTGCACGGCGGGTGGAGCTGAGCGAAGCTACGTTGCGCAAAATTTTGCGAATTTTCTATTTTGTCCGCACGAGCTGGGTTAGATTAGTCAAAGTTCAATCTGTGCGTGTGAATTTCCAAACGTTCCACAACTTAACTCTATGGGACACATTTTGACCATTTACTCAAAAACTGCAATTATCGTGTCGTCCACAACGTTCCTGTAAAATTTCAGAGCTGTAGGTTTAACGATCTAGGAGGAGTAGTATTAAAACGAACACTTTTGACCAATACGAGCTTTGCTTTGCTCACCTCAATAAAGTGATTTTTAACAAAAAAAACCGACTTCAAACAACGAATTTAAAAGTAAAAAAATAAATTTTCATAAAGTAAAACGTACTTTGATTTTTTTTAAAAATATATTTAATATGTCTAATTTTTGTTTGTTTAAGTTTTGAGAAATAACATTAGGGAACACTCATTTAAGGCGGCGTGATAACTTGAACTCAATTCTCTATAAGATTAGTGTGCTGAATATTCAATTCCGCCAAAACGATGCCCTCGGCGGCAATCTTCTTAGATATAGCAAAAGCTTTTGATAAAATCTGGCACAATGGATTGATTCAAGTTATTAAAGGCAGGCGTACCAGACAGACTCGTGCACATCATACGAGAATACTTATCAAACCGCTCTTTTCGCTACAGAGTCGAAGGTACCCTCTCCTCCAGTCGGCCGGTTACAGCTGGAGTTCCCAAAGGCTCCATCCTATTTCCGCTTCTGTACAATCTGTACACCCATGATATTCTAAAAACACAAGGCACGAACCTAACCCTATTCGCGGACGATACCGCCGTCTACACGTCTCGCCTTCGCAACGCGTGCACATACGCCAAACCACGCCCATGGGATCTCCGTAGACCCCGGGATATATTAACCGATGATGCTGACCCCATCACTAAAGCGAACGACCCTAAATATAGTAGAGCTACACACAATCACAGTCACACACGCTACACAAACCGTCTCCCCGCCGGTGGAGACGAGGTCCCAGTTTTTCTGCGGCCCAATCGCGCCTCGGCGCGAGAGGAGCCCGCAACTAAAAACCTAAAAGGGAATCAAGAGCCCTACCTAGAGGCCTAACTCGGACCGAGCATAGCAAAGTCCTCCACTATAAATGGTGTACGCAAGTCCGCGGTCCGAGTCTCAAAGGAGACGCCTTTGCGACACTGTGTTCTCATTTGTTGGTACCTTCCACGGTAACCAAGCCAAGGTCAGAGCTTTTCTAGCTCGGCCTCCCAAAGCCCGGTGACGCTATAAAGGCCAGTAGGGCCAATAGCATACTGCTGATTCGAAAAAAAGAAAAAAAAAGTATTCAATTCATTCTTTATTGCAAGTTTTATACCAAAATATGCTTTGTGTAGGTTTCCGAAAGAAAGTTTAAAAAGGAAGTGTAGGTTTCCGAAAGAAAGTTTAGAAATTTCCGATTACGGTTTGAACTAAGACCAAAGCCTAAAAACCCAGAAGGTTCGGTTTCGGCTGAACATCATGTTTTGATCGGACACTACTAAATACCAATTGCCGTCACAAACGGATTGAATATCTGACTTTATTACAGTACCTACAATATAGTAACTAAGCGCAATATCCTCTAATATATGTATGTGTTGATAATCTTTTACTTAATATATTGCAAATAACTTGTATTAAACTTATTATTTAATATTTACTGGACATACCGTATTATAAAAACACCATATAATATAGTTATTTTTAATTATAATATTGTACATACGGCAAATGGCAACACACAATACTTTAGTTTTCATAAAAATTGACAATTTTTGTCTTTTAGTTTTTATTAATACATGTTATGTATATGTTTTAAGTACCTACATTTGCAACATTGATCTCAACAATATTTTTACAAAATGATTAATAGGGATATGCTATTCTTATTTTGATAGTAAAGAAAGTTTGCTTAGCCAATATGTTTTCAGTAAGTAAATCACCGTAATTAACTATTTATTTTCGTTTTAAATGCAATATTTACATTTATTAGCTTTGTTATTTTCAGTTTATATTTCAGATTTTAACAGTATTAGTGAGTCTGATAATTTATAGTTATGGATTCTATGTACCAGGCGTTGCACCAGTTGAATTTAAGAAAGGTCAAAGAATTGAAGTCAAGGCGGTTAAAATGACCAGTATACACACGCAATTACCATATGAATATTACTCACTGCCACTATGTATACCAAAAAATGGAACCTTTTTAGACAAATCCGAAAACTTAGGTGAAGTCTTACGAGGTAACCGTATTGTCAATACTCCTTATGAGGTACATATGGCAGAGAATATAAAATGCAAATTGTTATGCCATGAACAGAACAATCCTATGAACTGGAGTGTTGAAGAATCAGAAAAGGTTGCTAGTCGCATTGAACATGAATACTTTGTTCATTTGTAAGTTTTTGACCATTGGTATACTTTGCAAACATTTTGTTATCATTCAAAACTAAACTAATTAAACTATATGTTGTTATTATATGATATTAGTTATCATTATAGTGAATAAATTTGAATATTATATTTAGGCTGTCGTTACTGTAAACATGATGGTTGTTGGTTAAATTACTACTCAGGAAAATGAAAATAATTAATTTCTCTCAGGTAACAAAATAAGTGTGGTGTTGAGTGTTGACACTCAACACACAATATCTGGAAAATTGGGCAGTGGGAAACAGTGTGTCTTACTAATAGGTTCCCTCTAACTACAATCTACCTCTAATACAGTGTTTACTAATTTGAATATTATGTTGATGACATTTTAGATTAGTTGACAATTTACCTGTAGCTACAAGAATAACAAATGCTGACACTTCTGAGAGGACTGTTGAGCAAGGATATCGGTTGGGATTTATGTCTAAAGGGAAAGCATATATTAATAACCATCTAAAATTACTTCTTAAGTACCACAAGCATAGCCAGTAAGTTAAAATTGGAACATTTTACAATTATTACAAGAAATTAAGATTGTGGCACTGTGGAAATTGTCCCGATTGTGTTACTATGAATACAATAGTAGTATGTTCAATTCACACTCAAAGGAATAAATTATTTTCGTCATCCTTGGGTAGACATAATGCAAAGTTGAGTTTAGCCACTTAATAAATGTGAAAGTGCAGAGAATGGAGTGTCTTAACACAGCTTTATACTGCACATCTTGCTACATGCAAAATTAATTGGGAAGCTAAAAAAAATTGTTTTTTTCATTTCAATTGATTATATCAATTAAAACAATTACATTAAAATACTATTGCACTTTTTCAGGGATTCTTATAGAGTAGTAGGTTTTGAAGTAGAAACATATTCAGTAGATAAAGATGAATTGGTATTTGTGGATGGGTCATGTCATTTCCCTTCTGAGAATAAGCCCCAGCTTGTTAACGAGGACACAGGCACAAAGTTATTCTTCACATATTCAGTTGAATGGGGCGAGTCAGATATTGAGTGGGCTTCAAGATGGGATATATACTTAAATATGAAAGATGTACAAATACATTGGTTTTCAATTGTGAATTCTATAGTCGTTCTTTTTTTCCTGTCAGGTATTAAATAAAAAACTTTAATTATTTTTTTTTACTATGATCCTCGGGGCAAAGGAGCACAAGAGTACTACTGTTAATGTAACGGTTTTGGATTCTATTCTCACTTGGAAGAATGAAATATTTACTATTTTCATTTCTGTGCTCTGGTTACAAGGCAAAGCGTCGTTGATTGCTGCCAGTCAACACGCAATGCCTCGAAAATTCGGTGGAAAGTGGGGACCGGAAATAATACTAAGTTCCCAGGTTCAGGAGCATGAAGCTATAATTTTTTTTTTACTATGTTATTTTAATCAAATGTTTAAGTTACATTATTTATTTTTAGGCATTTTAACAATGATTATGATACGCACTTTAAGAAGAGACATTGCTAGATATAATTCTGATGAATGTATTGAAGATATGATTGAAGAAACAGGCTGGAAATTAGTACATGGTGATGTTTTTAGACCACCACCTAAAAGAATGCTCTTTGCCGCAGTCATTGGGAGTGGTATTCAAGTATTCTTAATGGCACTCATTACCATCTGTAAGTTTTCATTTTTGTATAGTTATTCAAGTCTCATATTATTTTTATTATTGTTTTTTAAAATTAGTTTAAAATGATGAGCTAACATATGATTTGGTTAGACTGTTTATAGATTTTTTTTAATTATATTAAACTTCAATGTAACAATTGAGGCCTGTTGTGGTGCAGGGGCACAAAGTGTAATTGTAAAACTGACTGGTTTCTTTCTAAATATTAAATATTTTCAAATTCAACACACAATTAAAGTTTATATTACACTAAGTTTCGCCTATTATCTTTTTCATACTGTTTTTATACTTTCTTTCTTCTTTGTCTTATTTACTTTAATATAATTATATGCTTGTTATTTCAGTTATAGCAATGTTGGGAATGCTATCACCAGCTAGTCGTGGGGCTTTAATGACAGCTGCTATATTCCTATATGTGTTTATGGGTCTTATTGCTGGTTATTACTCAGCTCGCTTATACAATACTATGAAAGGAAAACAATGGAAGCAAGCTGCATTTTTAACTGCAACCTTTTACCCGGCTATTGTATTTGGAACATGTTTCTTCTTGAACTTCTTCATCATGGGCAAACATTCCAGTGGGGCAGTTCCGTTTTCTACAATGATGTCCTTACTGTGCCTTTGGTTCTGTATATCTTTACCGTTAGTTTATCTGGGCTACTACTTTGGATGTCGTAAACAACCTTTCCAACATCCGGTTCGGACAAATTTTATACCAAGAAAAGTACCAGAGCAAGTTTGGTATATGAACACGCTTGTATGGTAAGTTTCAACTTTTCCACTTTTAAATATAATATATATGTATTAAAAATTCCTACAATTGATTGTTGAAGCCGCTGCTGTGGCACAAGCAATTTTACTGTAAATCTAACAGCTGCTGGGTCAATTCCTACTTGAGGAAAATAAATAATTTATTATTTTCGTTTCCCCGCTCTGGTAACAAGGTAACAAGTCCAAACAAAGTATTGAGATATACCACTTAACACAATGTTTCAAGTTCAGTCAGAAAATGGAGAATGGATAATTTTAACACTAGGTTCTCTCTACCCTACTCTGCTATGTAAGTAAAAATGTGATGCTTATTATTTTATAATTTAACTTAAATTTTATATCTCTTCTTTTTCAGCATCTTAATGGCTGGACTTCTACCATTTGGAGCTGTCTTTATAGAACTATTTTTTATTTTTAATGCCCTATGGGAAAATCAATTTTATTATCTTTTTGGATTTTTATTTTTGGTATTCTGCATACTAGTTATATCTGTATCGCAGATATCTATTGTGATGGTATACTTCCAATTGTGTGGAGAGGTATATATTTTCATGCATATTTGTTCATATTTACACTTTTATAAGTCATTGCCTTGTAGGGATTTGAACTCACAACAATCTCGTTTACAGTCAACTGCTGTTCTAATGCGCCACAATGACTAAATTAAAATTTGTCAATGTATTATTTTAATAATAATTTTAATCTTATTTTTCAGGACTACCATTGGTGGTGGAAGAGCTTTATTATTTCTGGCGGATCTGCAGTGTATATATTAATTTATTCCATATATTACTTTTTTACTAAATTAGACATTACGGAATTCATACCCACATTATTATATATTGGTTACACAGGTAAATAAAATAAATAATAAAAGATTTAAAAAAAAAATCATAATGTTCAATAAATAAATTATATTTTTAATAATTTTATGCTATTTATCAATTATTTAGAGAGAAGAAAATGCTATTAAAAATTTTGTTTTGTTCTAGGTCTTATGGTTCTAACATTTTGGATTTTGACCGGAACTATTGGATTCTTTGCAGCATACACATTTATTAGAAAAATTTACTCTGCTGTGAAAATAGACTAAATATAGAGTAGATATAAATTTTAGTCATTTACAAGTTTGTGAAGATAAGAGTCAGTTAACGAGATTTTTATGTAAATAGGATATAATTCCTTGATAGTAAATTAAACATTCATGCTCTTAAGATATCATATATTACATGTATGCACTTTTTTACAAAGTGTGGTGATGTGGAAGTTTGACATTTCTTATTAAAGTTTTATTTTGTAGGCCTAATTACTCCACTGCTATTTTATGCACCCTACTTAATAACAAAAATATAAATGTTGGTATCATAAGTTTAATTATGAATAATAATATGATTATCATAGAGAAAAAATAACAATCTGTCAATGTATAAATAACAAGTTGTGAAGGGCTTTTTTAATTTAAAATATTCATCTTGCTTAATGAAATGCAGTCTTAATTAATTTCATTGTAAAAAAAATACTGCTTGTATACTGAAGAATATGTAACACAGGGAATTCTATGTTACGTCTATAAATAAAGCTTTAATAATAATAATTAGCAAAATGTGAATATATAAAGTTGTTTTGTTTTTTTACATTTTTCATATTATTCCTTTACAGCTGCACTAGTTGTTTTCTATGATTATAGTTTTTTTCATAAAGGATACAATATTTTTTTTCCTAATTAATAACATCATCTTTTATTAATAAAAAACCTATTCAATTACTTTTAAAACCCATCTAGATAAATATTGTGTTTAGTCTGTGTAAAAGTAGTTGTCAAATTCATACCGTCAGTTGTTTGAAATGTACATCATTATTTGACATAAGAAATGTCATCCAACCCTGATAAATAAAATATATTTATACCTTATTATTTTTATTGAAAATTCTAAACTGTTTTTAATTTTTTTTGTACAAAATGGAAACCAAAGTAGCTGTAGTTACAGGTAGTAATAAGGGAATAGGATTTGAAATCGTTAAAGGATTATGTAAAAAGCTAATTGGTACCGTGTATCTTACTGCTAGAAATGAAGAAAGAGGGCGGCAAGCTGTGGAAAATCTAGAAAAGTTAGGCCTAAAACCTTTATTTCATACGTTAGACGTAACAAGCGAATCAAGCATACAAGAATTCGCACATTTTATTTCGTCTCGTCATTCCGGAATTGATATTCTTGTAAACAATGCCGGTGTTTTAGATTTTGATAAGTGTGTCACCTCCTATGAAGATGCTAAGAAGCTTATGGATACCAATTTTTATAGTCTTCTTACAATTTCTAAAATACTCTATCCTCTCTTATCAAACAATGCACGAATTATTAATATGACCAGTGATTGGGGGTTGCTTTCCAACATAAGAAAACAACACTGGCTAGATGTACTAGTAAAAGATGATTTAACGACAGATGAGATATTGCAATTTGTTGATGATTTTTTACAAGCAGCTAAGAATGGTAAACAGTCTTATATGTCATTTGCGGGTCATTATGGTGATTACAAAGTATCAAAAGTAGCCATGTCTGCTCTCACTTTTGTTCAACAGAAGCAATTTATTGAACAAGGTAAAGATATATCAATAAACTGCGTTCATCCAGGCTTTGTTAAATCAGATATGTCTAAAGGAATGGGTGACTTTACTCCAGAACGTGGGGCTAAGGCTCCTCTTTATTTAGCACTAGAGGCCCCTCAATCACTTAAAGGCACATTTATATGGCATGACTGCCATAAGGTCAACTGGGATGATTAGATGTTATATATTTTAAGAATGTTTTTTAATTCTGTGATAATAGTGTCACATACACTTAAACTTAATATATGTTTTTTTTAGAATATCTTGTTTTTATGACTTCAAAATACCTTAAAATTAATAATTACTTAAATTTGATCATGATTTTTGTTGTAGTAAAATAAGGCTTTTGAAAAATTTTTATATTTTAGTTTTTGGCCTAAGTTTTCCACTTCTAGCTTAAGTTGTAAATGTAAGTTATTACTTCTTTTAATATTAGAAGACAAATAAGTTAAGGATTTGTACTATTCAGTAAATAATTGCAGTTTGGTGCATAATATTTTTAACTTCACACATTTCACAATTCATAGGCAACATATTTATTTTCAAGTATTAAAATATTGTGAATAAGGTAACAAAATGGACACTTGTTCAACAAGATTCTAAATCATATGTCAGGGATTTAATTAAAAATCCAATGTTATCTAGAGAAAGTATAGCTACACTTCACTTTAAATCATAATTTTAATATATAAACAATAACAATACGTAATAAAAAAAAACCGGATAAGCGGAAGTAGGACTCGCCCACTGCTTCCGTACCAATTTCAGGATTGTAGGTAAATGGGAAGTACAATTTATAAAAGTTGACAAACTTAAGTTTGCGGTAATATGCACTCCTTTTGTATGAAATGGACTACAAATATAAATTTGTAATTGTTTTTTCCTGTATTTGTATTGTTAGTTCTCACGTCATAACTGTAGGTCCACGGGAAGTACCCTATAGATTTTGATTACACGAATTTACAGTGCTAATAACTTTTGATTGGGTTGACTTAGAAGTTTAATTTTTTCTCTGCTTCCAGGGATTATAGACAAAGTGATCGTGTAAGGGTTACGTTTTTACCTTTGATCTGTTTTACGGAACCCTAAAAATATTTGTGTGATAGTAATTTGTTTCAAATCTCATACATTAAAGATTTTTGATCATTCTGAGCCTGTAATCAAATATGGGAGAAAAATAAAAAATATTTTATCCTAACTATACGAATATTTAAGAAAAAATATTATTTTAGTATAGTAATCTATTCTGTAATGCATTAAGCAAATCGTAATTTAAGTCTTAGTAATTTATTGATATTTTAAAAAAAAGTCTATTTCGGTAGGCGATAAGTAGGCGCTCAGGGCAGATGCAATTTTTTGTTCGTTAATTCCGATCCCGCGAGAATTCCGGGATAAAAAATAGCGTATATTTTGCGCCACCATCCCCCCCTAACTTGCAATACTAATTCCATAACAATAAATTCAGATAATCGGTGCAAACAAAAAGACAGACAGACAATAATTTTAATGTAGCTTGTTTATGTTTTGGTGTCATGTAAATTGGTAAGTAGATATATTGCATTTAAAAAATCATGGTTATTTTGAAATCACAAACAGATCCTTCATTTTTATTTATATGTAGGTACAAAATATTACAGAAAAAAAGAAAATAATATAACCTTTCACAATTTTTTAATATGATTGGTTCTGTAGCCATAGTAAAATTACATTGAATAATCCTAAATCTTGAAGTCGGTGTTTATTGTCATCATACAAATAATAATTTTACAAACAAGGTCAAACAACATGACTTCGAAAACTAAATTTATAAATAAATTAATTAAATAACTCTTTTAGTAAGTACCAATTCTTGCGAACAACTTTAAATTGATATAACTTTTTTTATTTATGAACCGATTGTTCCTAATAAAATAAACAAATGTTAAGCGAAGCTTGCCAGAATCCATAGTGAAGTTTAAATCGGTTAAGCCGTTTCTGAGATTATCGTAAACAAACGCACAGACAAACAGACATAAATCTTAAAAAGCATTGTTTTGGGTTCTATTACATTAATAAATGTCCACAGTAATAGCTTTTTTGGTATATCTTCCGTGTACCGATACCGAATAAATACTATTCTATTATAAATATCTACTACTACTACCTAATCATTTCTACCTACCTAGAGTTTTCGCTGTCCACTAGCAATGAGCTATCAATGCTGTGCTATCAATTCTGCGCCCTCATTATATAAATTTTCTTATAGTAGCAGAATAATGAAATGTTAAATTATATAAGTATACAGATATCTACTTATAACAGTAGATATACATAAGTATTAAAATTTGCGAGTATAGTAATAAAACAAATTGCATTCGTTATATGTATATCCTTAAAATAAAAAAAATCGAAATATCTATTAAGCTACTAATAAAGTTCAGTCAGTTTCACATTGTATCCCGCACACAGCAGGGTAGGCAGATGGAACCTAGTGTTTAGACACCGTTCCCCACTTTCCACTTCCGAGTTCTGGAGGCATTGCGAGTTGAGTGGCAGAACTCAATGCCGCGCTTTGCCTCGACACCAGAGTGAAGAAATAAAAATATATGTAAATAAATATCTCATTTCCTCGAGTGGGGATCGAATCCACAACCAGTCGATTTTACAGTCACACTTTGTGCCCCTGCGCCACGACTGGCCTCATAATAAGCTTTTCTTAAATAAAGTTCGTTTTTTTATAATTTGATCTATATGTAACAACATTTAAAATTCTAAACAGATAGAATGAACCCAAATTGAAATTGTCGATGACTAAGACCGTTACAATTACTTAAAATGTTAGTGTTGAAAAATGAGAATATATGAAGATTTGGTATTAGTATTTAAAAATTCGGCAGTCCTGGCGCAGTTTGTGGGTTCAGTTTCCACTCGAGAAAATGAAATAAACATTTCATTTTCTCGAGTGGAAACTGAACCCGGAATATACACGGCGGAAACTGGAGAACGGAAGAGTATAAATGGGAATGGAGTATATTAACACTAAGTTCCCAGGTTCCTTCCGTCTATCCTGCCAGCGCGGAATACAACACGAAGAATATGAACATAAATAGCTACGTAAATGTGGGAAATATTAAGACAAATTAGAATAACTACATCAATGTACTTAATAAATCTCATTAGCGATTTCCTACTGCAGGCACTTGCAGGCGGTTGTAAGGATTCACTTGTTCTAGCCCACTTATTGTATTACAAAATCGTCGTGAGCGTGAAAGTATAAAGGGGTGGAGCTACGGTTTTATACCTTCCATTATGTACATTAGTAACCAATCCTTTTACAAACAGCTTATGTAAGAAATTATATTTATATAAATTGTACAGATTAAAAAAAATGAAATAATTCGAATAAAAAATATATTTTATTATATATGTAGGTAGGAACTTTACTAAATGTTGAAAAAACAAAAAAAAATATCATCCTGGCTTATGGGAGCGTGTGACTGTAAACGGACGGTTGTGTATTCGATTCCCCTCGGAGGAATGAAATATAAATATTTTCATTTTCTCGCTCTGGTAAAGAGGCTCTCTGGTAAAAAGTTTGAAACGTATTGAAAATAACTATCAATAACTTAGATGAAAGGATTTATATTGAAGTCTAGCTATAAGCATATAATTTCGAAAATAAGACACTGCGTGTTGAACTTGGCCGCCGATGAGGTTTGTGTGCACATAGTTCCTATTTTATAACTAGGCCTATTGGATAACTAGGCCACAACCTACGTTCAAACATAGGTACCTACGTGTGACTTCAATACTAGCAACTGACGCAATAATATAGATAGCTTAGTACTATCTTTTTGAAAGAACCTAAGATCAAGTTATTCCATTGCTTTCCCTATAATTTCATATAAAAGTACCGACCTATCTGACTCGGAAATTTTAAATTTAAAAACTTATTTCCCAATTTGGAACCCACAAAACCAGAATATAAAGTCAGTAACTTCTCATCTATGATATGAGTAAATAGATAATTTTTAAACCAAGCTTTAAAATCTAAATTCGATAAGAATTTTATTACATTTATCTTTTCTTTCAGAGTAAGAGTTTCTTGATAAAAATAAATAAATTTATTAGCAATAGAAGCCTTCGTGTGGCTGTATTTGCAGTTTTACAGGCTTTCTCATAAACCTTCTACGTAAGGGTTATGGGGTTAAGTAGGAATTATCTTATATATAGTTGATTAAGTTATAACATCAGAAGGTACATGGCTTCTTATGATTGATTTAAAAAAAACACGAATGTACGTATTTATTGCTTGTCTTTATTGTTATCACATGTCAGTCAGAAAAAGGAATGGTCACGTGACACGCGAACTTTGGAATTTGACTTAATCAGTATATCTATCTGCCCATCGTCATTTAAAAATAATGAAGTGATAAAAAATAAATGAAAATTTTGGATAATATGGTTGCTTTAATAGCAACCATATTATCCAAAATTTTCATTTATTTTTTTATCACTTCATTATTTTGAAGTGATAAAAAAAATAAATAAATTTTTTTGCTTTAATATAATTCAGAGGGTGTCCTGACTAATAATTCAGAGGGTGTCCTGACTAATATCTGTCCGATATTTGTTCTTGGGCATACGGGTACGCGACCCCGGATCCTCGAGCCACCACTTGCTATAACCTCCGCCCAGTCCATAAAAGTGGTGTCCCCTTCTTTTAATCCTCTCCTTTTTCCTACCCTCTCCCTCTACCCATCCTTCCCCCCTTTTTCTATCTGTCCTATCTTTCTCCCCCCGGTTTCTCCCCACAAAGGGGTTTTGGAGGTCAGATGGCAATCGCTCCACTAAAAACCATTACTCGCCATAACATGGAACGAACTAAGAAGAGACTGGGTACGACTAGGGCGTCGCCGCAAAACGACGCGCAGGCACATCGCCCTACACCTGCGACAAGTGGGCAAGGGCTACCGTGTCAAGTACGGGCACGGCTAAAGACGCAAGTACCCAGACGGAAACTCCGCTTTGCAACGTGGAATATTGGCTCTCTAACCGGACGATGCAGGGAACTCGCAGATGTACTAATGAGACGTCGGGTCCAGTCTGCTTTCCTCCAGGAAACTCGCTGGAAGGGTAATAAGTCCCGTAACATCGGACAGGGTTACCGGCTTATATACACTGGGTCACCTTCCGGTAGAAACGGTGTGGCGGTAGTGCTTTCTGAAGAGCTTCAGAATGGGCTCCTTGAAGTTGACCGTCGCTGCGACCGCTTGATGCGAGTAAAGGTACTGATTGAGGGCGTTACCACAAACTTAATCAGTGCCTATGCTCCCCAGGCGGGATGTAGCGCGTCCGAAAAGGAGACATTCTGGGAGCAGTATGAAGAGGTGCTACTTGCTGTACCGTCTACCGAAGTGGTCTTAGTTGGGGGGGACTTGAACGGTCACGTCGGTAAGGCTGCTGAGCCGTATGAACGTGTTCACGGGGGTTTTGGGCACGGTCTTCGCAATACAGAGGGAGAAAATATTCTCAGAACCTGTATTGCGTCAGATCTGGCCGTCGTGAATACGTTCTTCCAAAAGAATCCTCAGCACCTTATCACGTATAAGAGCGGGTCCCACTCAACTCAAATAGACTACTTATTGACCAGACGGTGTCATATGAGCAGGGTAACTAACTGTAAGGTCATTCCAGGCGAAAGCCTTACGGCCCAACATCGTCTTCTTGTCATGGACTTTAACGTCACTCCGAAAAAGAAAGTAGCCGAGAAACGTAAGCCTCGGATCAAGTGGTGGTTGCTGAATGGACCGATGCAGACCGACTTCCTGGCAGAGGTGAAAAGTCATAACCTTTCTACTAACACCGAGACTGCTCAGGATGCTTGGGATCGAGCTCAGTCGGCAATCATTGCAGCGGGCAGGCGAGTTCTTGGCCTTTCTAGGGGAGGACGTGTCATCGACAAGGAGACATGGTGGTGGAATGACAAGGTGCAGGAGGTGACTCGTGAAAAGAAGGATGCCTTTAAGAAGTGGCAGCAATCCAACTCTCCTGAAGACAGACTGGAGTACATAGTAGCTAAACGTGCCAGTAAAAGAGCTGTAGCCAGAGCCCGCAGTGAGAGTTTGTCACCATTGTATGATAAACTTGAAACTGTGGAGGGGCAGAAGTTCATTTACAAGCTGGCACGTTCCCGGGATAAAGCGACGCAAGATATCGCAAAATGTCTTTGCGTCAGAGATTCCCAGGGCACGCTGCTCTGTAGTCATGCCTCTGTGAAGGAGAGATGGAGGAGCTACTTCCAGGAGTTGCTGAATACTCAGCACCCATGCAGTCTTCATCACGACCCACCGCCTAACCTCGGACTTATTGCCCCGATAACCCTTGACGAAACTCGCAATTGCCTTCAACGCATGAAGAACGGAAAAGCGGTGGGACCTGACGACATTCCGATCGAAGCGTGGAAATCGTTGGGCTCTCTTGGTGTGCTCATGCTTACTGTCCTTTTTAACCATATCTTGAACACTGGAAAGATGCCATACCAGTGGCGGCTTAGCTTCATTACCCCTATTTACAAGGGAAGGGGCAGTGTTCAAGATTGTGGTAGTTATAGGGGCATTAAGCTTATGAGTCATACCATGAAGCTCTTCGAGCGCATGATCGACCTCAGGCTCCGCCGCGAGTGTACTGTCTCTGAGTCTCAATATGGATTTCAGCCAGGATCGGGCACTATGGACGCCGTTTTCGCCCTCAGAACATTGATGGAGGCATACAGGGAAAAAAGGAGAGCTCTGCATGTGGCCTTTTTAGATCTGCAGAAGGCCTTTGACTGTGTGCCTCGTGAGTGTATCTGGTGGGCATTGCGATCCAAAGGGATCCCTGAGGCCTATATTGAGATTACCAGAGACATGTACCACAATTCCGCTTCTATGGTTAGGACTGCTGTTGGCGACAGTAAACCCTTCCCGATTACAGTAGGGGTTCACCAGGGCTCGGCTCTTAGTCCGTTCTTATTCAATGTGGTGCTCGATACTGTCTCGGCTCACATCCAAGACCAGCCTCCATGGCTGATGATGTATGCCGATGATATAGCACTCATTGATGAGAACCGACTGATGCTGGAGCGTAAAGTGAACCTGTGGAAGGGTACGCTTGAGAACGGCGGTCTTAAACTAAATGTGTCGAAGACCGAGTACATGGCCTGCGGGAGCCCGGACTCGAGCACTATCCTTATAGGTCCTGAACCAGCCGTTAAGTCGGAAAAGTTCAGGTACCTTGGATCCGTTATGCACGAGTCTGGAGGCATCGATCACGATGTCTATAGCCGGATAAGCGCTGCTTGGGCCAAATGGCGGGAGGTCACTGGTGTGGTCTGCGATCGCAGGATACCGCCCAAACTCAAGGGTCTGATATACAAGAGCATCATCCGACCGGTTCTTTTATACGGCAGCGAATGTTGGCCAGCACTATCTCGGCACACTCAGGAGCTTCACGTCACGGAAATGAAGATGCTGAGGTGGATGTGCGGCGTAACGCGGTCTGACCGCATACGCAACACATTCATTCGAGGTAGTCTTGGAGTCCGTGACGTAGCGGATAAGCTCCAAGAGCGTCGCCTGAGATGGTTTGGTCACGTTACGCGCCGGCCTAGGAACTATGTCGGATGCAAGTGCCTTACTATGTCAGTCCCTGGAGTGAGACCTCTCGGACGCCCAAGGAAGCGCTGGTTGGATGTCGTGAAGCAGGACATGAGAGCCAATGGTCTAACCACCGAGGACGCTAAAGACCGTGCAAAGTGGAGTAGGTTAAGTAGGAAGGCAGACCCTGGCAAAAGCCGGGATTAATGCCAGGAAGAAGAAGATGGTTGCTTTAATAGTTTGTAATGTCAGATAAACCTATGTCATAGGTACGATACGAAGATAAGTACTTTACCAGCTTATTCTTGTAACGAAAGCAAACACCACGAGGCTTTTACAGAACTTATATTTCTTCCAAAGTAAAATACTATTAAGTTTGTATAATGTCTATCTTAAATTCTAATGTAATATATTATTGTAGAGAACCTCTTTCTTCCGCTCCAAGTTTAAAAGTATATCTCGAATTTTTCGACAACATGAAGTGTCAATTTAGTAGTGTCCTCTGGTGATAGTTCTATATTTTACTTATTTCAAAAATATATTTTAATTAAACAAGAGAGGTTGATTTACATTTTTATAATAAATAATTGCGAATATTAAAACTTATAAATATAAAATAAGCTTTGAACTCAGCAACAATTTCAAAGTGATAAATTTATTGGTAGAACTATCAACACTGTTTATACGTATTAGGCACCTAAATCATTAATGTTATCAGTAGAGGTCACTTGATTATTACTTTGAAATTATACTTTAAATACATTAATGGTTCAATGTAAATGTAGGTACATAAATAGTGTCGTGAAATGGTTATCTTTTTTGATAAAAATTGTTACTGATTATTAGAGGATAGTCGTAGCGCAGCGGCACAAAGTGTGACTGTAAAATCGACTGGTTGATGGTTCGATCCCCACTCGATTTCGCCACTCAACACGCAATACCTCCAGAACTCGGCGGAAAGTGGGTAAAGGTGTGTCTTAACAGTAGGTTCCCACGGCCTGCTGTGAGCGGGATACAGAGTGAAGCTGATTGAATATTTTTATTTTTTATCATTGATTTAAATTTAATTATTTAATTTTTATGACTTTTTTGACTACCTGCTTCTATTTACCATACGTCGTGCGTATGTAGTGAAAAAAGGAATAATGAAATAATGTGCGCAACAATATAATTATGTCTGGTAATCTTTATAAAGTAAATAGTGTTACTTAGCAGAACAGACCAGATATTTAACATAAGGCATTGTACGGTGAGATTGTTCGTGTTCGTAAGTTGTGGGTTTCGTGGTGAAACTGTATTTATATTTTTTTCATTTTCCCGTTATGGCAAGACAAATCTTGGTACTGTATTGTGCTACCTAACTTAAAATATCTAGCTAGGCCAAAAGCGGAGAGCGGAGTGTCTTGATGCTAGGTTCTCTCTCTCTATGCCTACTCTTCTGTATGCTAGATAAAGGATAAAATGAAAAACGAAAATAAAGTTAATAGCAAATTTGGGTACGGCTAATCGATATTATTGCCATTTAAACTAGGCAGGAATACCACCGCCACTATCGTTTTTTGCATAGTATTTTAAATATATTTTCTATATATTGGTTGATCTCAATTTCAAGTTATTAATAGAGCAAAACGTGTTCCTTAAAATAATATTAGGAATAATAGTATTTAAAGGTAAAAATATATCATTAAAAAATCTTTTATATTTGTGATGCAACTCAACGATTAACATTAACGATGTGATTTTGTTTTCAGCTTCACGCTGTATCCCGGACACAGTAGGGTAGGCAGAGGGAACCTAGTGTTAAGACACTCTATTCTCCACTTGCCGCCGAACTCTGGACGCCGAACTCCACTCTTCCGAAATCTGGAGGCATTGTGCCGTGATGAGTGGCGAAACTCAACGCCGCGCTTTGCCTCGACACCAGAGCGAAGAAATAAAAATATACATTTAAATACATATTTCATGTCCTCGAGTGGAGATTGAATCCACAAACAGTCGATTTTGCTCTAATAATCTGGGATATTGTAATAATGTGAAAAATATATGAAATTTATAAAGTTTTAATTTTATAAATTTCAAGCTTAGAATATTTTCATATAATATGTATATACTTTTTAATCAAAATATTAAAACAAGTACAGAGTAATAACTTTATAGCAAAATGATAATCTATAAATTAATTTAATATCGTTTAATTTATATAAACAAAATGATGCAGACAAATTAATGTCGAATTGATTGATTGATTGATTGACATCAAGAAAAAAAATATTTTTCCTTGGAAATCAATATATATTTTTTCTTGAAGTAAAAAACAAAGAACCAATAGCTAGCGAACACGGACACTGTTTTAATAATAGTGAGCATTTAAAACTCCTAATGACTGTGAAAGCTAAGAACGTTAATAACAAGGCAGGATTTCTTACTTTGTATTTGTACTTAGGTTAATTGTACTTATATTTTTTAGTTTTTATCATTTATAATTTCTGATTCTTAATTAGTAATTTATTATTACTAGGTATATTTATATTTTTGTAAAATTATAATCTTATTTTAATGATTTATTATCAGTTCTTCGATAGCGCAATGGAAGAACATCTAGCACGTACAAATACGGTGAATTAGATTTTTGAATTAATTTTTATTTTTACTTGATAGAATTAAATCGACTCTATTAAATTTACGACTGAAGATGAAATGTCTCACTTGAAATTTACCTCGTACTTAGATATTAATTATTTGTATTTTGTCAGCGGTAGGAAAATAAATAAAACGAATAGTTCCACAGAATATTTAACTATATTGAACTGGCCTTAATAAATAATTCCTTATGTGATACAAGAAATGACTTGACGAAACTTTGTAGCGTCAAATTAACTGCGAGGATATTTACTGTTTGTTACAGAGGAAATAATAAAATAAGATGGTGAACGGTTTAACCGTTGGTTCCGTGCAAAATGTGATTATACCATATCTACATTTCGAGTACATTTAATAATTACTAAGTAATATACTAATATATATCTTTGAAAATGGTCCACAAACGTTCGATCATACTAAGGTTACGGTATAGGTAAACAATCATAGCTGTACTCTTTGGTGTTCTAGCCGTCATTCATTGCACGTGTGATTTCTCCATTGTCGTTCCACATTGAACACGTGATTGTACTATACCTACTATATAATATGTATTGGATCGGATAATTTTTCATATATTTCGATGCTATGTTGAAAAAGATAAAATACAAATTATGTAGATATATAGCTCATTTATTTTATATTGTACATCGTAGTCGACTTGATGTCTAAATCCGATCATATAATTATTTAAACTTGTAAGTATGCCGATTTCACATTACTTAGGTCTCACTCATTTTATTTTATTTAACAAAGCATAATATGACATATAAGAAAGCGGACAGTCTTTGAAATAAACATTAAACTAAAAATCTTAGGACTAAAAATGCATCAAAACAGATAAAAATTAATTAGGTATAAAAAATAGTTTTTAAGAGTTCCATTAAAATTCGAAAATTACGTAAATGGTAACAAATTGACGAAATGGTAACAAATGGTAGCTTTCATGACAGTTTTTATCGGTTCAATCTTATATATAGATTCCAAATATCAAAAATTTTTTGTATAAATTTTGACTAACCGGCTTATTTTTTTATGCTATAATAAATAAAGTACCTACTAGTTACAATGCTTATAATATAATGCCTTGCTTATAAATATAGCGTTTTACGACTAAAAAACATTTCACTTTGGTTTGTATTAGACTCACTTTATACATTAATATACTTAACTTAAAAATATTAAGAGCTTAATTAAGCCTACAATGCAGCACAAGAATTTATTACAAGCGATTTTAATATGTCCATCATAGAAACGTAACATGAAAATATTGCTAACATAGCAACAAGCCTCATAAAAATCTAAAGACGACCTAAGAAATTATTCAACGATCATTTCTACGGTCAATTTACAAAATATATTTTACGCATACTTACGTAAATAGTCGGAACTATTCATCCATTTAGACATAGGTACATGTATTATGGCCTATCTGTGGCCGCCACAGGTGTGCCGTAATAAATGTATATTATAAGAATTCATATTGAAATGATTTAAGTACTTCTTTTTCGTGCGTATCGAAGCTAATAAAGAAAAAGAATTACAGACAATGATTTGTTATAATATGTATCTATATAAATTTCACCTGTTCAAATATTGGAACGTAATATACAAGTGTAATCAGTAAACTATCACAAAATGGACGGATTTCGTAACGTTGTTTGTTTATCAACTACGTACATCCTAAATTATTAGACAAGAAATGGCGATGCTTTAAAGTTTAAGGCACTCTAGGTAACACTGCTTATCATATGTAGTGGTGATACATTATAATTAGTGTGTTAAGGTGATTCTTGTAATTAGCAAAAATTGAGCCTGAAGAAAATGGTATTTCCTCGATATCTTTGGCTATAAATAGATCGGGGCAAAAGTATTTTCGTATTTTGAATGTATTATTAGTAATTAAACCTCTTTGGCTGTATTGAATGTAACTGGCTGGTTTTTATACCATGAAATGTGACATTCTAAAGATGCAATAAATTTAAAAAAAGAACTACTTTCCGCCATTTTTCAATTGTTTTTCGAGCAAGTAAAATAAACGTATCTACGTTACGAAGAAATTCGTATCGAGTTTCTTTCTTTTAAGATGTTATTACAAAAAAAGGTAAAAATGCGATTAACGCCGTGAATAAAATTTGTGCAGTTTACGGACCTAATGCGGTATCAATAAGAGTAGCACAAATGTGGTTCGCTCTGGGTGCTCTGTCACAGATAAAATCAGTGCCATCTTTGAGAAAGTGGAGCAAGATCGACATATTAGTAGCTACGACATTGCTGAAGAACTGGATGTTGATCATAAAACAGTTTTACGTTATTTACGAAAGTCTGTGTACAAGAATAAACTTGACATTCGGATACCACATAATCGCACTGAGAAAAAATTAATGCAACATGTTTCCATTATCGATTCCTTATTGAAACGTAACAATTCCGAACCATTTCTTAAACAGTTGATTACGGGTGATGAAAAATGGGTAACTTACGATAAGAATGTGCGTAAAAGATCATGATCGAAGCATGGACAAGCTCCACAGACCGTGGCAAAGCTCGGCCTGACACAGAACAAAGTGATGCTATGTGTATGGTGGGATTGGAAAGGAATAGTCCACTATGAGCTTTTGCCACCGGGTAAAGCTATCGTTTCTGAACTCTACTGTCAGCAACTGATGAGGTTAAAAAAGCTATTAAAAAAAAAAACTGGCCGGAGCTGGTGAATAGGAAGGGCGTGAAGGGCAATATTTCTACAGGAATAGGATCATGGCACTACCCATAAGATGGCAACAAGTCATCGATCAAAACGGCACATACATATTATTAATAAATAAAAAGTTATACCAAAAAAAATACCATTTGTATGAACAATACGAAAATAGTTTTGCCCCGACCATATAATTATAACAGCGACCTTCTATCTATTTGATCATATTTCACTTTTCTTGTTGTTATCAATAAGTTTTTCTAAAGTACTCAAAAATATATTTGTGTCTAACTTCATTCACAAAGATTTTTTGAAGGTGACATTATATTCTTTATACTATAGTCGTCTCATAATTTTTCTTTCATTTTATATACTTTGAATAATATTTATGCACCAAAATTAAATTCTATTTAGAAATCAGCGGTGTAAGTGATGTTTGGTCGTCACCATAGTATCTGTACCCTTGGGGATTGACGTTAGGCGGTTCGATTTCAGCGTGTTGTGACTCTCTATGGCGGCGTAGGTCAACCTTGCGTTGGAAGGCTTTTTCGCAAAGACCGCAGGAAAAAGGTTTGTAGCCAGTGTGCTTGCGCATGTGTGTAATAAGGTTCGAGCTTTGGCTAAAAGCTTTGGAGCACACCACGCACTTGTGAGGTTTCTCACCTGCAACAATGAAATGTATGTTTTTTTTAACTAATAACATAACACATAAAACAATTAAGATTTCTATAATTTTATACAACTAAGCACTTAAGAACAAAATACATTTTAGCACAAGATAACATTAATTTTGTTTCCATTATTAAATCAAATAAAATATGAATATGTGAAGTATAGAGCACGTTTATATTCACATTATTATGTTACGTTCGTGTCTCACAAGTCACAGGGGGTGGTGTTGGAACGTTGTAATTAAAGGTTGTATAAGCGAGTAACCACTTGTCACATCACATCACAGGAATTTTATTAAATATATATAATGAGAAATATTATTACAAATCAGAAAATTGTTGATTTTTCTCATAAATGAAATTTTAAGACCGTGTTTTAGTGTAACTTAATCCAGAATAAATAATAAAATTATTATTATTGTTGTATTACTAAATTAAACAGTAAAATTATGTTAAAATTTAAATATCTATACAAACAGTAATAGTATAGAGAAAATCGTCAACAAGACAGGCTTATTTGTTCCACCAACCTACATAGCGAAATGTTAAGTAAAAACTAGAAAATAATATATAAATGGAACAGGATTTACAACGACTTTTTGTTCGCCGTGACGTGAAGGTCTTCGAAGGCTGCGCTGCTAATTACAGGGCGAACGGCATTTTGGAATATTGATGATGAGGCATTTATCGGGAGGACGGACGCCATTTACGGCTACCGTAAATCATTCAGAGCCGCGAATATGTGACGAGTTGTCTCGGTTGGGACAAATAAGTACGTTGCAGTTTTTAGACGAACAATTCTTTCGAAGTTTCTTGGAGTAATTTAATAAAAACATGTCCTATTTTATGTATTGTTGTTTTGCATTGATAATAAGACAATCTTTTTGCATTATTGTTCTTTATTAAATGGACGCTACATTCAAGTTTCAATGGGTAGTAAGTTGTTCTTTGTTAAACTTTTTGAAAATATTTTTGAATTAAATTTGAATAGCTCTTGAAATTATCATGTAAAATAATATTGTATATGTATTTTTTTAAAACATTAAATTGTCTAATAATACATTTAACTATCTAAATAAATATTACCTTGATGGTTTAAGGAAATATTTTTTAAGCCCGTTTTATTTTCCACGCAAAAAATATCTATTGCTTAACAAGAATCTCGTTAACATTATAGCTTGACGATGCTGAAGAAATGATAATGATACAGAAATTATACGGTAGCTCGGGCTTAAATGACAGCGATGGATGCCTTGTATTTTTGCTCATTGGAAATTTATCGGCTGCTGGGAACTTGCTAGACTTTAACATTAAACATTCAAAACTATTTCAGACTGAGAACTGATTATTTTTATGAATTATACAAAAGAATACAAAGTTATATATTTTTAAGAAGTCATTTGTGTTCCTTATGAATGTATAAAAAGTGCTGGTACCTAATAGTTATAAGAAATTTTCCCTCTGACCCAAATGAATCTTTAGTTAGATAATGACGCCTCCATCATAGTGTGAAACTTAAGTAACAAACTTAAACAACTATAAATTTAGTCTATAATTTCCCATAAGTTTTGAGCAATTACTATAATAGCAGAGGGTTTCCTATTCGTATGGTGAGTGGACAAAGTTTATTTATGGTAATATATCTACTGATATTTCAATGTCGAGTATTTACAATTTTTAATTATCTTGTAAAATGGATTGCGCAATGCATTTGTTTTATAAAATATGATCATTGGTATATAATCAATAGAGTTATCTGACTTACCAGTATGGAATATAGGTATGCTTCTTCATATCAGATTTCTGATGAAAGCGCTTGCCGCAGTACTGACACGGATAGGGGCCTCGTATCGGAGTGTATTAGCAGGTGTGTGGATAATGTGCTGGACCGTTTGAAGCATTTCCCGCACTGCTTGCACTGTTCAATATTCAAAATATTCAATAATTAATTATTTTTGCTATTATTTGCGTGCGTCTTAAGGTACACCTACGTTTCAACCTAAAATATAACTATTAACACTTCTTGGTAAAAAATAAGATTTATGTACCCAATAAATATGTAAAATTATAATATCATTTATGAAAGAGTCATACGTTTAATTAACATCCTACAAAGTACCATGTATACAATTAAATGTACGATGAAATTAAGTGTCCATCATTGCCGCTGACAACCCGTAATAAACTAATAATAGAGAACTTTTTTAACCCTTTTCTACACATTTCTTTGATTTCTTTCCAACTTTATAGTTGGATTCCCTTAATTATTAATTTATTACTAGCAAGGGCGTAAAGAACCTAGGATCGATTGTTGCTAGGAATGTACATTGTAGTAGGGCATTTAGAATGAGATCCATGATTCTCTTCCACACACAAATCTTTCATTTACATACTTGGTAAACAGATTCTTGTCGTCGTTTCATATTCTGTTCACAGTTAATAGACAAAAGGTTCCCTCATTAGATTTATTTGATCAGTTGTTTGAAGAATGTATGGAGTACCGTATCTCATTATTAAGCATAAATTATAATAGTTTAGACGAGGTTTAAAATAATTTTTCGAGCAACCGTATTTAAAATTTAACATAATGAGCTAAAAGTAGTTTTTCTAGTTTGAATTTAGACGACTTATACGTTGATTTTATTTTACAGTAATAATAGTAAAACTTTCCAAAAATATGTAATATATAACTGTAATATTAATACATAGATCTAATTATAAAGTATAGTATAACAGTGTTGTTAAAAATAAAAAGAAACAAAAGTAAAATGCGACTTTTAATCGAATGGTTAACTGTTAAGTATGCGTACGATGACATTCGACTGAAATCCGCGTGGAAGCCCGAGACAGTTGGTGAGGCAGCTGCCCGCCGCCGCCCTGCCTCGCGCCTACAAAAACTGCTAGGTTTTTTAAACCTCTTTTTTTACCGATTCACTCTCTTATAAACAACACAGGTGCTATGCTATGACTATCCACATATGGTTATCGGATTGTAACTGGTACGGACGAGATTTTTTACGACGATCAAAAGAATTAGTAACGTTAAATTATATTGTTTCTATGAATTAACTGTTACTATTTCAATTTAAATATCTCAGTACAATATTAAAAACTTGTTATATATATATTTTGCTCGAAATCACAAGTAATTGAGCGAATAAAGTCATATAATCATATCGAAATAAAGATAACGTTTATTTAGATATCATCTGATCATCAGTTTGTAACAGTTACATCTACATATAATTTCCTATAAAGCTAAAGATGGGACGGTTTATATGTACATATATTATATACAATACAATATGCCTATTTAATTCGACTGGTTTATGCATTCTATAGCCATTAAACTCTAAAATATTTTATGATAAACAAGTAATTAAAATTTACAATAAAACTCATACTTTATACAATATGGAAGAATACCTACTTAAACGTGGAAAAATCGAATATGATAAGACTAAAAACATGTCAGCGTCGTAATTAAATAGAAAGTTATTCATATAATTAGTTGTTAAATGTGATTAAAATCAGGTTTTAAGTAACTCTTTTATATTTATTTTACTTATCCGTTTGTAATGTTCTGCTCAATATCTTATAGCAAATTAAAAAATATATGCTGGCGTAAATCAAACTGTCCTGTAAACCCCTATTTAAAATTATCGGATACTTAATCTATTCTGGTTGCGTTTGACTTAGCAAATGACTGCAAGGAATATGTATCTAAGCAAAGTAGGTATGTATCAATTTTCAATATCACCAAGATAATATATAATAAAAACAGAGAGATTGTATACAGAATAGTATAAATTAGAGACAAGAGTAATGCAAATAAAAAAAGTATTTTTTTTTTCGAAGTATATCATAACATTTAAAAAATATACTCATAATTATGTTACATTCGTAATAAAAATGTATAATTATTCAATTAAACTTTGATAAAACATTAATACGTTAGGACTGGGCAATTAGTAGAGCATTGAAAGCGTGTGCCAGCCACGCGCCGTTTTTCCCTTCTCAATTCCATACGTAAACAGTAAACGCATATTTAAAATATTAACTTATCGCAATTTTAGTTATCATAATATTATAATAGAAAACTAATAAGCACACTAATATTTTAATATGTTGTTGTTGGTGTATTTTATATTAGGTATTATTATTTAGCAAAATAATAAAATAAAACCAACAAAATAAACGAGTTTGTGTATAAAAAAAAACTTAAATATCAGTCTAAGATGAATCGTTCAATTACTTGCCGTGATCTTGTAGGCGGTATTTTGATTAAAGCAGACACGGATATTTATAACGACGACGAAGCAAAATGAAAAATACAAGAATGGTGAGAAGCACTCAGTGCTTGAGAACTGCAAACTGCATGAGAGAGACGCGCGACTCGTTTCGACGCAAGAGTGCTTATTAAGACAAGGGCAGTTTTTATTATTTGATTTACAAAAAGACTAAACAGATACCGGTTTGCTATTTTAAACCTAGTCCGAGCGGAAACTGTACAGTTATTCCAGTCCTCGCCTGGACTTTACTAATTCTGAAATCTGGTAGTAAAATATAGATAACTAACTATTAACTAGCCATATTATATTTGTGTTGTAATTTATAAACAAAAATTATGACAATTAGAAGAAACTTATTGTTTATTTACTTAATTAAAATAAACAAAACATGGATGGATAAATTCATTACAAAAAAATTATATATATCAAGAAAATAAAAATAAAATTTAGCCAATTACCTGAAAAGATTTCTCGTTTTTGGTTTCATTCTTCACGAGCAAGGAAAAGTTAATGTCTGTTGTTGGTGGAGGTGGTTGGTGGTAGGCGTGGTAGGCGGGGGCAGAGGGACAATGTCTGGTCTCCGCACTCGACGGACGCTCATCGTCTGGGCTGCTTCGACATTTTTTGACTAGCTCTAAAGGACTGTCAGTATCTTCTTGCATCCATTGAGACTGTGGGTCTGACTCAGGGGTCTGACTCCATCTCGACTTGTTCACGTTCACAGGCACTGCCCGGTGACCAAATTTGACGATTTTTTGTTGATAAATTTAAGGGTAGCTCTTCTTCATCGTCTATGAACAAAATAACATACTTAGGTGATTTGTGTGAAAATCAGATAATATAAATACATATCTTACAGGTGCAATTTGATTACACAAGCTGACGTCATTGTCTAGTGCAATAAACATTCAGGTTTTAAATAAAATTTTACATATTTGACGACCCGAGCGAATCTTTATTATAATAATGCTGCTTTATTTTGATTCATACGACACCTGAGTCAACAGTTTTCCGGCTTTATACAAAAAAATAAGGTACGTTTCAGTTCAGTGCACACTCCGAAGGTCTATAATTTCTGGGTACTAAATAATAGTTCCTGCAGATTAAGCAAATTTAGCAAAGTGTTAGGATAAACAATTCTTCCCGTTTTTAACAATATTTTAAAAGTAAATATTCTCTACAGTTGAGATTAATTAAACCCACAAGCATTGCACATTGCATAGTGAACCGTAGTGTAGTCGTCATGTACGGTGGAAATATTATAAAATCTTTTATTTAAACATTAGTAACATTAAGGCCAGCCGTGGCGTGACTGGTTGTGGGTTCGATTCGGACTCAAGAAATGAAATATTTATTTTAAATTATATTTCCATTTCTTCGCTCTAGTGTCGAGGCAAAGCGCGGCTTAGAGTTCCGCCACACAACACGCAATGCCTCCAAAATTCGGCGGTAGGTGGGGAACGGAGTGTCTTAACACTTCGGAGGGAACTTATTCCCTCTGCATACCCTGCGGTGTGCGGGATATGGCGTGAAACTGATCTTTTATATTTTAATTTAAACATTAGGGTTTTTTTTAAATAATGTTAAAGCGGTGATGCTTTTGATGTCTTCATTATATTCATGAGTGCAACTAATACTTATACGAATAGGCACTAAAAAAATCAATCCGAAAATATTTGCTTGTACGGCAGCTTCTGTATATGAAATGTATTGTGTAGACAGTGTGTATAGGTAGTAAGTAACTTTTCCTTGGCAAGTAGCAACATTAAAAGACTCGGCTATGGAGGTAAACGACATGTAAACGACGGCATATCAGCAGTTTGCAGGGTTTATTCGACAACTTACATTGATAGCTATTCTAATGAGGAAACACACTGGAGGAGTAATGTAAGGAGGCCGAGGCGAACGCAGGTTTTATCAGTCGACCCAAAATACAAATCGTGTTCAATTTAAGTGTTAAAATCACTTAATAGTATTTTATTTCTTTATTCAAATTGTTTTATTCGTTTGTACGTATTTGTTAGTATGTATATTTTATATACATTTGAACTATTAAGTGTGTGCACATTGCAACAAAATAACTATAATTTCAATTAAAACCGATTTTTTTTTATAAATACAAAATATGGGATTTCTATTTTTTTATATATATTTTTTATATATGCTAAAGAAAGCTATTTAATGGTTTAAAAACCTGTATAGCATGATTGAATGGATACAATTTTATAAATATTTACAATAAATCTACTCAAAATCCTATATTTTGCAACTGCACTCTCCCTACTTATGTTGGAATAGATAAGTGGCAAAAATAAATATATGTATGGCTTCGCCGATAAGTTATTTCTTACCATCTCTTGGTGGCGTATGCCTGGCATGATCCATACCAGAGGCGAAAGGAGGTGTATGTGGAAGCAGCAGAGGCCACACGCCACCGCTGTAGAGCGCGCCTAGTCCGCTGCAGTACATCAATGCTCCCAATTCTAAGACAAAAAATATAAATAATTGTCGATATTATTCTATTTTAAGTAGTAAAGAAAGTTTAATGATTAAAAAATACATTAGAAAATGTAAGCAAAAGACTTTTATTAAAAAACAAACTGAATATTAAATTAAGACCTTTATAAGTAATTAATTTTACACGTATATTTTTAAAACAAAGAAAAAGAAAAAGAAAAAAAACGTATTTCGGAAAACTTATTGCAATTTATTATCTTACCTGTAGCTCTGGCGTACTGCTTAAGTGCTCTTCCGGCGATTTCAATATCTCACAAGTTGTATCATATCGAGGCGCTGTTGCGTCACAGAATCGGGAGAGTGCGGGGGCGAGCTGGCAGAGGTCGGTGAACGAGGAGAGACACTTCTTTCAGGAGATGGGAACCGTTGTCCCGGCGGCGATGCTGCTTGAAAATGCTCAGCAAGACGTGACAAGAGCACGTGACGAGACATCCTAAATGATACATTTTCTCATGTTAATCAAACATTAAATTATAAGATAAAAAAAAAATATAATTATTTTCCTCAAGAAAAAGGACCAAACCCACAATCAACGCATTTATAGTCAGGCGTTGTTCATTTACGCCAAGATAGTCATAACAGGTTAATTTTAAAAACTTTACGTAACAAATCGTCTTAAAAATGAAAATTGTTACATATTTAAATAATTAATTAATTTAAGAAAAACAACAAAGTTCAATACAGCTCCACAGCGTCGACAGCGCTCACACACAGAGCGATCAGTTTTAAAAAATAACATTGTCATCACAGTCATTACGTGACCGCCGCCATTAGCGACTATTTGTTGACAGCTCTCGCCCTGATTAATCCTGGCGGTGTTTGTTGTCGGTGAATCGTATTAAAAGCTCAATCAAGCAAATGAAGAATCAGAATAATGGACGCGGACGTCACCCGCTGCGTACGCGCATTAATAATTCACAACATATTGGACTAAAACAATCTTCATTAGACTGAAAACACATTTGTTTTTATACATCGAATAGAATAGCGCCAGTGGAAAGCTTGTCACGTTTCTTCATTACTTAATTCGACTAAATCAAATATTATGAGTCGGTCGCGATGTAACAAATGAATTGCTCAATTTTGTGGGCGAAGAACCGATCTAACACCTGTATTAAAACGATTGCCATAAAGATAGTATCATAGCTCCCGATTTATTCCTGCGACGTTTACCCGCGATGTATTAGGTTAATTGAGATTTGTGTAATTGTAATACAAACAGGGGAATGCAATTGATTCTAGACTTTGTATGTAATTGGTTAAATATTCGTCTTCTATGTGAGGGTTGTGTATCGCAATTTCTTATTTCAATAAAGTAAGACTTCATTAGACCGTAAGCGGCAATTACTAGTCGCGCAATTGTAGTCGCTACTTTTCATTTTAAATGCAGTTAGTGGGAAACGCGGCAAGTGTTAACATAAGAAAATCAATCAAAGTTCAATTTTACTTTTCATTTATATAATATTCTAAGCTATTAATAATTATTTTTTTTTTCAAATACAAATCAGTTACCAAAATAATACTTAGATTTGAAATTGCGAAATATTTAAGGTAAATAAATATGTTGATATCATAGCGGCGCTATTGGGAAATGATAAGATTTCTCAATTATACGATTCAAAATGATTTAGATAATACTAAATTAGTTCCACATGAATATAAAAATATATCATTTTAATATTTCTTTTTTTTTCAGTTTCACGCTGTATCCCGCAGATATTAGGGTAGGCAGAGGAAATCTAATGTTACAACACTCCGTTCTCCACTTTCCGCCACATTCGAGAGCATTCTGTGTTGGAGCTGCTCCGTTACGCCGCGTTTTGCCTCAATACCAGAGCGAGGAAATGAAAACACTAAATATTTAATTTCTTCGAGTGGGAATCGAATCCACAACCCGTCGCGATTATAGTCACCTGCTTGTGCCCCTGCGCCACGACTGACCTCGTAATATATGGATTAATTAGGTAAGTAATAAATATTCGATATGCTATAACCTCTTAAGCTATAAATTACCTACAGCATTACTAGCATTTTTAAAATAATATATATTTATAGAGGATATGCCTTGTCGATAAACTCTATAAGTAATTAATTATTTTCAATTTAAAATAAATATTAGAAACGTCTATAAATTTAAAATAGTAACTATTTATTGTTAAAAAAAGTAACACGATAAATTATCAATTAAATGCAAAGTGCTTTTCAGCGTTATCTGTATAAAAAAAATATAATTTCAAAAGATAAATAATACGTATTACATATATAAACAGAAAATATTTTATTATTTGATTTATTAAATTATCCCTATAATTAAAAAAATATGTTATTAAATAATAAATAGATATACATTAAATATAAATATAAAATCTAAAATCGCTTACCTGAAGCGCCAATCGGTGCTGCACTGAAGTTCCTTCACAAAACACTTCTTACATTCACAAAATCAGAAATTTAAATAATTAACTAAATTCTATAAAATTAAATATTAAAGCATTTTTATAAAAATCGTTCATAAAGATTTAGGAACGAGAAGATAACGTGCGGCCGAGAGCGTCAAGAAGGTTGTGCGAGGCTCACACGGTGCTTCGTGCTCGGCGCCTGGCACCTGACTGAAATAAGGCTCGCGCGCCCCGACCTACCCAACTCATCCACAAATAACGCTTTTTTTTATTAAAAAAAAAAACTAACAAAAAAGTGCATGCAGGTCGTGCGGAGGCTGCGCGATAAAGAAATGATTTGATGAAACGGTCACTTGACAGGTGGCGCGAGTCACATTCTTGTAAGTACCGAATAATCACCGGTTGTACTCTCGCTGACTATGCACGAGACGTACTGAAAAATTGCTTTAAGTAAATAATGCTAATAATTTTTCTTCTTTCTTCGTTAAGTTTTTTATAAAGTCTTATTAGGAATCACAAATTTTTGTTTAGGTAAGTGGATTTTTTCTTAAGGTTTTTGCATTTGCATCTACGTACTTAGTTAGGTGTTTCTAATTTTTATATATAATTGTTGTTATTGATACATTATAGTCATAATATTAGTTATTTGATCCTAGAAATTAGGGAAAGCCGTAGCACGTGATGCGGCTCAGATTTGTTACAGTGAGCGGCGCGCCCCGCCCACTCGTCGCATTGGTTGCAATGTGGAGCTGGGCGGGGTTTAGATTAGATGCTGAATTAGAAGCGTTTTCCCAAAATCACAAAACATGCGAAATTTATATATTTCAATTATAATGTTTCGAAAAATAAATAAATACAGAGACAGTCGTAGCTTCATGGTACAAGCGTGTAACTGTTACCGCGAAATATATATATATTTTTTTATTTTTTCATTTCTTCGCTCTACCAGCGAATAAGAGACAATATTTAGAAAGCGCGGCGTTGAATTCCGCCTATCAATACGCAATGAAAATTTGGCGATAAGTAGGAAGAATACAGGTGTCTTAACACTAGGTTCTATTATCCTGCTATAAGAGGGATACACCGGAAGCTGAAAAGAAAAAAAAAACATTGCATTCTGGTTCTGCTGAAGGCTCTAACATGAGATGACATGTAAGATTTTGCTTATGTAATATTATAAAGCTTAATACAGCTTTATATTCATAGTTTGGTAAACGTAAACGGCTTTTAGGTATTTTTTTATATAAGTATATATATTCTTTCTAATGATACGTTAATTATAA
>JAJHJA010000856.1:0-50182 GCA_021202915.1 Heliconius himera | reverse complement strand
TTATTTGTATATTCAAAATTTTAAATCCTTTTAAAAAATATATAATTTGAATTACCTCATAATTAAGCTGTAGGCTTTGTTGATTCTCTTCTCATTTAATGTCAATACAGTAATGGATAAAATATATATTTTATTTTTAAAAAAATATTTTATTATAGTAAATATAGATACATACTTACCGACTGTAGGTACTTGTACTGTTCGTAACTTTTACAATTGCGTAACATATATCACATCTTATAAAATTTGAAAAGATAAAGATACAACGAAAGATAAAGAAGACAGCATATGTAAACTATTTGACATAATTAATTATTACCTAACCTCGAATAATAATTAATTAAGTCAAATAGTAAATAACATTACGGGCTGCGACGCGATGCATTTCAATCTATTTGAACACCAGATACATACAGACGTGGGTCCATCTCCATATGCAAATTAGTTTGATACAAACTGGACCTTTTGTAGTGCGACTGGTCATCTTATTTCGAATTTCGCGAGAATTAAACAGGGGGGTCATCTGCAATATCTTTCCCACATCCTATCATTCACTTTTCATAGACCGTGAGATAAACATCGTAAAAATTTTTGCTTCTTTTTGGCGCCATTTTTAGTTTTGGCTGTCAGATCTGAGTTTTTTTTAATGTTCAAAGTGTCGAAGTGCAATGGACAATTGGATTACACAGCTTTTCCAAGCGCCTACATTTTCTAAGCCTAAGGTAAACATTAAATTATTATATATTTAGAAATAATATCTATTGAATAAAAAAAATAATATATTTTTTAAATCATTAAATAAACAATTTCTAATTAAAGCAATTAATATAAATTATACTTATATATTTACTTTTACATTAATTCAATTAGAACCGAAAACAAATAGGAAACAACATTTCTCTTTGCACAAAACTAATTAAGATCAGTATAATTAGATGAAGTTTGTTCTTACTTCTCACATTGGTGAACAATGTGCAATACTAAAATCGAATTAACTGAGACGCTAGCGTGTACAAGAATGATATATGATAAAAACGCCAGCAGCTACAAACAGCTGCTCGCACCTCCCGCGCATTAACCTAACGAGCTGCCCTAATGGCGCCTTAGGGTTGCCACGTAAAAAAACTCTTATAAATTACTGCGGTATATCCAAAGCTCTTTTTGAGACATTTGTCACTAGATATGTAGTCCTATTTTTTTTTAGGTTAGAAACAAAACAATAAAAATTATAACCATAGAGTAATCTCTATTTATTAAATAGTTACATATATTTTTGTGAAATAATTACATAAGTAACATTCACCTTGTTCTCTCTACTTGTTTTGTAATATAGATAAATGTATAAATAAAATAATCATGTAATTTTTTATTGATTACTACAATGTCAATATTTTATTATTCTTTAAATTTGCTTTCACACACCACAGAGGATGTTTATTTATATGGAGGATTTAAGGAATAAAGTTTGAAAGAAGAAAAACCTACATAAAAGTTGTATTTTTACTACAATAACCATTTTATGCTGTAATTATTTATAATTTTTATCTATTTTACATCCTAAGTATATTTTAGCAAATTTCCACAACTTCGCAGCTATAAGTAACGGGTTAACTGTTACAAACCTAACGAGCATCCTTAATGGCATCTATTAGGGTTGCTACACTAAAATAAATTACCACCTTATATAAAGCTTCCGTGTTTGCCTTCCTCACTCCTTACTTTTATTTTTATTTAGATAAAGTTTAAACGACTGCAGGTATCAATCTTAACGGCGGTCTTCCATCTTATTTATTTTGTACATTTAGTTTTTTAAATATAAATAACTTAGAAATATACACTTATAAAAAGCTATAGAAATGTTTAATAGTTGAATTACAATTAATATAAAATATTTGAAAATAACATTTCTTCACATGAGCGTTTTTAAAGTAGAGGTTAAAATTTAAATTAAATAAAAGTTCAAATTGTTTTAACTACACTTGTATAAAAAATATATAAAAATCTGCAGTTAGTTTAAAGTCACAACTAAAGCAATATATTTAAAATGGGTGTAAAGTAAAGAAAAGAGAAGGCGCCCAACATGATTCTCTCTGTCCGTTTAATACAAAAGATGTGAGTGACAAATTTAAGGGATTTACACACGTGGGACATAATATAATTAAAGAAAATGTTTATAATTTATGTGAGAAACATTTAAAATGTTCAGTATTACAAGCTTTTTTAAATAAATAAATAAGCTTTATTCTTTTTATGTATTATTCCAATGTAAAAATTTAGTGATTTCAACGGTTCAATTTATATTATAGAACAGTAACTTATTAATCTTAAAAGCAATTTTTTCACTAGATATTGCCAAAACGAACAAAACACACAGATAAGAGATCTTTCGAGTGTTTTATGTATAATACATAAATAAAACAATCAATACTTTTTTACGTAATAAATTTAAAAAGACGTTTCAGCAGCAGTTATAAATAATAAAAATGTACATATATTTATAAATCATAAATATAACCTTCACAGCAACCCTAATTTCTAGCTATTAATTTGTCTCCGTCGTACTCGAATCCATTCTACTGTTAAATGTTAAGATAATATATTCAGATGAATTATTGCATTATACATTAAAATACTTGTATATTTTCCGTAAATTTGATTAGACGATTTCATTTGCAAATCTCAGTCATTTATTATTACGAAAGATCCCTTTGAAAGTCGGCATTAAATTTCTATAAGAAACAGATATCTTGATAATTTGAACTTGTTCCATAATTTCTAATTTACGTTCCCTCTGCCTGTTTTAATTGTGATATAAAAATGTAGTAAAAAATCTTAATGAGCTAAATATTTTACTTATAAACTGTATATTTTTGTATAATGTCACAAAAATATTACATTACTAACGCCATACTTTAAATGGTAAAAAAAAAATATTTTAATTATTATATTAAACTATTGAGTCGTGGCGCAACGGCACAAAGTGTGACTGTAAAACCGACTGGTTCTGGGTTCAATCCCTATTTGAGGAGATGAAATATTTATTTAAATTTATATTTCCATTTCTTCGCCCTAGTGTCGAGGCAAAGCGCAGCGTTGAGTTCTGCCACTCAACACGCAATGCCTCCAGAATTCGGTAGAAGTGGGGAACGGAGTGTTTTAACACTAGGTTCCCTCTGCCTACAATGCTTTGTACGGGATACAGCGTAAAGCTGTTTTTTTTTATTATATTAACTCAAAAATTTACGTGTTGAATATAAAAAAAATACACGATTTATTTAAAAATATATATATATTGCTTTCCTAAAAAATGTGAAATAGAACTATTTTATATGTGATTTGAGCCAGTAACGTTTAAATATTTGTATACTAACATCCACTGTAGAGGAAATATTCACCCGGTGACACTGTTGCGGTGTTACGGATTTCCGCAACGAATTAAAATTCTACGTGAATGAATTACTGCACTGCGTAGTCCGCTCGTTGTGGCAAATTATTTTAATAAATATCACATAATATATTTTATTTTTACCGTATTTTTTCTTATAATGGTGCTACGAAATTACGCCAAATTTTATCAGCTGTTCTGCAATGAATTGATCTATAATTACGAGTTCCCATTTAAACCAACGAAAATTACTCGGAGTCTATCAAAATCCATTAATTAACTTGGAATATTAACGAGCTACTCAAGATCGAAAGTTTGTACCTTGAAATTACAAAGTACGTAATAGGTTTGAAAGTCTTTTGAAGTTATACAAAGTCAACGTAAATTTCACAGGCGCAGCACAGTAGTTCAAAATGCGGGAGTGGTGCCAGTGGAAGCGGCTCAAGTAGCACCAGTGGGCCCTTAGGTGGGCTGTCACGCGCTGCTGATGTAAAACCAGTTGAATGTAATCTCTGCCATCGAAAATTCAAAAATATTCCCGCTCTTAACGGCCATATGCGATTACATGGAGGATATTTTAAAAAGGTTAGTGTAGTTTCTCTAATGAACTTAAGTAAATATTTTTTTTTCGAACTAAGACGGTTTGTTACTTATAGGACTCGGACAATAAGAAGCTAGATAAAAAAGAATCAACAGGACCACCTCTACAAACAGCTTCTGTCTCTGTAAGGGCACTGATAGAAGAAAAGATTATCAGCCGTAGAGGTGCTAGTGTAACGACATCACCATCTATAGGTACTACCATAAACAATTTTTTTGTTAATAATTCGGTAATATTTCGGTATATATTTTTGTAACGTTGCTCATTTCTTTCAGGAACCACAGAAACTGTGTCATCACGTACAGGATTTGTTGCACCAGCTCCACCTCCATTATCAACTATTAAGTCGTCTGCATCACCAGTGCCACCAGTTACTACATCTGCTCAATTTATTTCACCTCGCGCCCCTCCATTAGTAACTGTTGCTACGAATGTAACAAATAATCAAAGAGATTCTACTTTAATAGAACTACTTAAAAAAGGTAGTTCTAAGGTAAATATTTTACTAACTTATATGAAAGTTACGAATATTTTACGTAAAAAGGAATTTTACTAACTGCATTTGTATATTTTGTAAAGGTAGTAAAAAGGTCAGCGTCAGATCCGGGCCAAGCTTCTCCACAACAACAAGAATTTTCTTTTCGGCCAGAATTATTTGGTGTATCGTTTAACTCTGATGATGGATATTTTTCACCTGCACTAAATGAAGATACATTTCAATTTACAACCGCATCTGATCATTTAGAAGAGCTGGCATCATTAGAAGATTATGCAACAGTTGCAGCATCTATACGAGAACGATCACCCGTTACATTCCCATCGAGCCGCCGTCTTGCCGCTGTATTGAATTCTCCCCTTCCTGAATCGTTAGCTGATTTCGGAGCTTGCCATGGAGGATCACCAGTACCATCTCCTGGTATTGGATACAGTGAAAACTCACCAGGACTTTCATATACAGCTGGTGACTCTCCAGGACTGGCATATACAGCAACATCGCCAAGCGGTAGTTATTCAACTCAAGCGGAACCTTCACCGGGCTTAGCCTATCCAACACCCCCTGCATCACATGATGCTCATTCACCTGCGCATGCTGTACCACGAGTATCATCTCCATTGACGGCTGCCTTTTTTACAGCGACCATGTCGAGTCAAGAAGAGGTAAATGTACGAACATTGAGACGATAATAAATCAGTAGTTTTTAGATATATTCCTAATTGACGCTTATATATTTAGGTGGAAGAAGCTTTGGAAGAAGTGCTGCCAGAAGAATGTAGATCATTAGATGCCTACACCCTCGAACCTTCTACGACAGCACGTAGAATCATGTTGAATTCAGAAGATCCTCTATTATCCAGTAGTCCACGTGATTTTTCCAACCAAAGAAACATACGACGGCAACACCGAATAACAACTCCAATTACAGCACCAATACACCAATGGAATGATAACACAGCACTTCAGGTACATAATAATTCATTGAAAACAATAGTAGTCATTTTATAAAATAAATTATATATATTGTATTTACAGGTTTGTGTCGAAGGTAGAGATTCCTTGCCAGCAGTTTTCCTTAGCCCCAATAGCGTACCGGCCTCACCACAAAGACGTAAACGACGTGCTTCTCCAGCGGGACCTTACCGGTCACGTATGCGGCGCACAGTGAATCATTATACACCTCAACCAATTCTTCCGCCAGATAGAGACTGCAGTGGCTTATATACTGAAGTCACAGATGGTAATAATCTATATATTTTTATATTCATTATCTTTGTGATAAAATTAAAAATATTAATAATTTATATCTTAAACGTATAATACTTATCCTATCTACTTATTTCAAAGCGAAGACAAAGTATCCGAAGTGTGTAACTGTAAACAAGACAGGTGGTTCGATTTACACTCAAGGAAATGAAATATTTTATACTGTAATTTTTTCTCTCTGCTAACGAGACAAAAAATGGCGTAGGCGTTTCCGCTATTCAACGAAAACGAGACCGCAAGTGTCTTAATTAACATTTACCTTGGTTTTCATTTCACATTTATATTTTTGATGGGATTTGCACATTGAATAAAAGCCGTTTCCATGACACAAGATGGTCTTGGATCATAAAATTAACATAACTATATTACAGCCCTTCAAGAAGATGTTAATATGCTCTCGCAATCCGACGAACATCGCGTACCACAAATCAACATAGGAACAGATCATCAAGCAGATATTCCTGAACTATGCAATAACCGTATAGACCTACACCGAATACCGGAGCAGCTGCTTTGGGATCCTGGTATTAATGATGCCCTCGATGATAATGAAGGTATTGTGCTTAGCCTTCTTAGTTTTACTTTAGAAATATATTTCGTATATATTCTCTTTTATTTATGTTTTGTAATCGTATATATTTTTGCCTTTTAGTACGCATGTTTATGGAGCTAGCGATGTGCGCTGCTATGCCAGTTGGTGGCCATACAAGAGAGTATGCCTTACAAACATTAGGCGAGTGCGGAGGAGACATCCGAGCTGCCACTTTACGTCTCATGTCCCGTCCCGCTGCACCCTCACAACATGAGTCTCGGTGGACACCTGATGAAGTAGAAGCCTTTTTAGCTGGACTTAGCCAATATGATAAGGACTTCTTTAGAATTTCTCAGCTGGTAAAGTATTTTAATGTATGTCAATATACATTGATTTATTGGTTAAGTAGATATTATCATTTTCTAACATTATTTATCGTTTTAGATAAGAACAAAAGACTCAAAGCAGTGTATCCAGTTCTACTACTTCTGGAAGAAAGTAACTAAAGACTATAAAACACTATACTTGCGGAGTTGGAACGCTCAAGCCACCCAAGTAAGCACTGCCACTAACGCTGGCCTACACTTTTTCTTCAGGTTCACAGAATAGTGTTAAGTAGGAAGTTAATATGACTTGTCCAAATTCAGGGTTCAGGTCAGATACCGACACTTGGTACGGCGTGCTCGTCTCCGCCGACTTCATTTGAAGGCGAAGAATTTCCGTGCAAGATATGCGGAAAGTAAGTTTTGACAACCGGAATATATAGCTTTTATTTTAGCCTAAAAAGCATTCATACGCGAACGCCACTTAATGATACACTATGAATAATGAATAATATCAAATACCACGTGGTTCTAAATGTCAGTGTATACTATTTTATTTTGAATAGGCATGCACAATATAAGAATTCAAATATATTTATTTACACAATAAATTGAATATGATTGCTGAATTTAATAAATAATATAGTATAGATACTGATTCAGGGAAGTCCATGCCAATGTACATTGTTATTCTATTGATTGAATAATTTACTAGGTACTATTTGTTAGATGAGTCGTTTATATATGAAAAATAATGGTCTTGTTATTTATAAGTATTTCATATAGTGAATGTTTTGGTATTGCATTGAAGAAAATACATAGTTTCTCAAATCATAAGATTTTTTGGGCATAGAAGAATTCCTGTGACGAGATACACAAAGTTTTTTGCTATTGAGTACACAAACGACATTCGCGCAATATTATTCAAAACTATTTGACTCCAATAAGGACTTCAATAAGCGTTTGTGTATTCATTGAATTTTCAGTGAAATCATTACTACGAGTACTGTCTCAGGGACCACGCTATGTCACTCTTGTAAATATAATGCCAAAAATAGAAAATAAATGCAATGTCCTTTTGTTTATGGCACTTAGATGTAGTCGGAATATTAGTGTATCCATGTTGTATGTACATCTAGGTTTACACATTACTAACCGAATGCTTCGCTTAGCTTTTCTGCTTTACATATTTTTTTATTATTTCGCTTTGTTTTCTTTTTTTCTGTTGCTATTTCTTAATGTTTACCTTATGTTTCAGAGTATTTAACAAAGTAAAAAGTCGTAGCGCACACATGAAGTCGCACCGGCCACTCGACGCCGAGCCGAAACGGCCAAAACTCGAAAAGCCTTATGAAAAGGTCGAGAGATCTGACGACAGATCGCAAGCGACTGCTGAATTCCAAATGCTAGTACAGTAACTGACACTCGGTACTCACTCATTCCACCCGCGCGTTCGCGTCGCGTTGCCTTTGTTTGCGTGGCCCGCTCGCTGCCGTGACACAGACACGTATCACAGGCCGCTTCGGCGTGACAATATCTGCTTAAATTAAAAATAAAACAGCAGTGTTCCATTAATAACGTGCGCAAGTTCTCATGTAAATAATATACATCTGCCTCCAATACAAGACGCTGTCACGCCAAACAGTAACTCAACGCACAAGCCGCCCTCGTCTACAGTCGCGCCACACCCTATTGTACATAATTAAGTCGACTACTTCGAAATAAAGGAATGCTAATCGAATCAGCATTTATTACGGTAAAGGAAATAGTTTTATATTAAACCAAAGTGATTTAGGAGGAAAGCGAATTAGATTGTAGTAGCTAGAGAAGATTAGATCTTGAATAATTTAAACTAAATTACCTAACTACATTAAATATTCGAAATTCTCGTGACGCTTAGATAAGCTAAGAGAGCGCATAAAAATATTTTGTATAACGATTGATACTTGTAGATAGATATGGGCCTTCGTAAAGTTTTTATATGACAGACTTTTCAATGTGACTTGTAAGTGTGATTTTGTAAATAGATTGGTAGTAACTTCGATGCGCGATTCGGCTAATCTAATATATATATATAAATGTATATAGAAATATTTAATCTATATTTCTATAACGACTACGTGTGATACACTAACGTAACTCGTGTAGTAACTACACTACCTCGTTTCTAATGAATCGTTTCATTTTATTGCGAGCCCAGCTCACTATATTAGCTTGTTTGCTCACTATCTTGTTATTTTATAGTATTTTTTTGTTGATGTTTTTTTTTTATTTATTTATTTATTTCTCTAGTCATACTAGATAAATATATGGAGTGTGGAAGCGTGGAAAGTTTTTAGATAAAATTTAATTTAAGACAACGGAATTCAATTCTTCATCCGTACCGTAATTAGTCACATATCGACGCTGTTTTAGGTAAATTTTAAACAGTAAAATGAGATGCCGTCTCTGTGAGTGCTCGATCAAACTTACAAATAAATGTTATTATTTGCTAAAACGTAGTTTTTAAATTAGATGTTATAGCATTATTGATCTAGTTAAGTTTAATTTTGCTGTTGTGCTAAGATGGTTCTGTTACTGGTTTTTTAATTTATTACGAGTGTTTGTTATGTTTGTAAATATATTTGATCTACATTCACAGAAGTACATGACATAAAAAATTATGAAAAAAAAATAACATATTTTTTTACACGAATATTATTATCATAAATGCTCAAAATACTATATTTTATGTTGATAATTTTATTATAAGTCCTCGTTGTTGGTTGTTCGATGGTATCTCGTATTACTTGTACTCGATGTAATAGTTAATTTAGTGTACTATATATATATAATTTTTTCATGAACGTATAAATGTACTTAACTAATTTGTCTGTACGTGTACCTTACGTGTTGTGATATGTAACTTTTATTATTTTAAATAATCTATGTATTATTTAAACTGAATGTACAAATCGGGCAATAACTTTGCTCAATTATATAAAGAATAGATCAGTCCGTTGTTCGAACTGTGAACAGCTGCCAGACGAAAACCCCGTCAAATTTCTATTCATCGGTTGTGAAAATATTATTCATATATTTTGTCTTCCTAAACTTTTTTCTGTTTCTAAATTTTATATACTTTTGGGGCAGTATTCCTTGAAAAAGACATGTTTATAATTTAAATACAATTAAATTCTTGTACTCTTTTAAGATAACCCATTTTAGGTTAAATGTTTTAACTTTAGAGGGTACCTAGCGTATGACGCTGGCGGCTCTACATCTAAATGTAGAGTCAAAATAACAGTCTTTATTAAAAGCTGTGGTAATCCTGGCAAATACGTGGAGTCAAATAACTATTGTGTTGTCAATATATAGCAATTAATTTTAGATTTAACAGTGCCAAAAAATATGTTTTAAATTATATTTTACAAGATAGGAAGTTGGCCATCTTTGATTATGAACTAAAAACATTAAAATAAAAATGGAAGTATAGTTTGCCTTGACGTATCTTCTCGTTTTCCTTCCAACTGTACCTGAGTGGACTTCTGCCAAACGTCGACGCGACATTTTAAAACATCAGTGTCAAGTCGTTTTAGACTATTTATATATTATGTATAAGGTTAATTACATTAAAAATTAAATGCTATTTGTACATCACTAACTCGTGTGATTATTTGGTTGTGTTATATGACAATGTCGAATGGACTATGAATTTTTGACGTTTAATTGTTGTTTCTATTTTTACTCTGTGAATTGATATGCCAATGTAATGCCAAATAAAATTGTTAAATGCGCCGTGTATAGGAGCTATACATAAAATTTAGTATCGAGTACGTTAGACACATAGATAATTGTTTTAGGTTAAGGCCAGGCTTTAACTAAAACCCCATACTAAAGGTTTAGTAAATTAATAATGCTTCGAATCAGCTGAAAATATGTGCCATTTATTTTATAATGAACTTGATAGTTATAAAAATTCAAATTTAATGAAAATTAAATATGTATAGAATAAAGGAGCCGCCACGGTAAATGTAAAGCTGCAATCAAAAGTTTATTTACTTATTACTCTGCCTATAAATTTATTGTATCTAAAAAAATATATTTGAAGCGAAATATTACAAATTTTAACTATAATTCATTTTTATTACAATTATGTCGAAATAATGTTTTATATTTACCGTGGCCCGTATAAATATCTAGTCTTCATTGATCGACATGCAAATCGAAATTATTTTAATATTATAAGTAAATCGTTACGTAAATACATACATACAAACTGAATATTTTTTCAAATTAATAAATAATACCGGAAATATAAATCTACTTACGTCATAAATTACAATTTATTAAAGACAAGTCCCTCCAGTAATATTTTTTAACAATACTCTAGCTATTAAGACTGAAAAATTACGCGAAATTCTCTATGCTTTTTTAGGCGTGATCGTTTTTCGTTGTCAAATTAGGTACGAGTCACCTCGCCCATTCCACGTGCCAAAGCGTCACTAGTCGCAGTAGACATAGAAGTAAATAGATACCCTCATTATACATACATCGTGAGTCACTTTAGACTGAGCCAAGCATATTTATTTTAAGCGAAATATTTATTTAATTATTACTTTTACGATTTTACGTATAAATGTGAAAATTCTTTGAACTTCATTATTAAAACAATCAAATGGGAGCTCTCAAAGGCGATCGTTTACACTTATTCATTACTAGCTAGATCGCGGCTTCGCCCGCTTGTACTACGCAAGTATTTATTTTCTCATCTGAATGACTTTCGTGATCTAATAACGTTATCATTTAAAGACAACATCCATACATTGATAGCTAAAGATCCAACCGATTCCATAAAACATTAATTTTGTAACAATATTCTGGTCTATGAATCGATTGAAATAAAACACTAAATGTTAAATTTATCCATAATATAAATTTTATTATAATTTTCTCATGTATCTTAAATGGACAGAGTTCAGTTTCAGTTTTATTATATGTATCTATAAATAAAACAATTTTTTAATTAACGTATACGCGTCAGCTAAAATTACAACGTCCATTTCTCTATGCTTGGGTGAGTCTAGACTGGCTGTTAGATTTAGATTTAGTTCAAAATAACCTTTTCATTTATCTAGATTCCAACTCCTCCAATAGTCGCTGAAAAGCTAAATATTAAATTGTTAGATCGATAAAATTATTGGACAATCTTATTTCAAATTGAATATAGAAGTGCCTTACGATTTTATTTTTATACTGTTATTGTTTTTTTTTTGTTATTTTTTTTTTTTATGAAAATCAGATAACACGAAGCACTGGAATTTGCATTTATTTGTGTCCACTACGTCCACTCTGCACCGCCAGAGTCGACGTACAGTGGCTGTATAGTTCAATCGTTGCTAGTAAATTATTTTTACGTATTAATTTAAATTTATTATTTATTTATAAAGACACTACGGGCTAACGTTCTTAACGAATATCGAAACTTGCCTTTCCATAGACTTAACTTTTATACTACGGTGTTTAAGTACAAGGGCATGTTCGCAATACAATAAAACTACAAGTCAATTTAATGAATAAATTACGAAACTAAAAATATAAATTGTATACTGTAGACGTCTACGTAAAGCTAGATGACATATTCAAAGATATTGAATGTACTTATTGATTGTTTATTATAAGAATAACTATTATCTACGTTTCTGTACCCACGTCGTGTCGCCGCGTTACTTTCGCTTACTATTTTCTGATTCCATTTGTCTATAACCCAGTTTCTTAATATAAATGTATATATTATGTATTTGTTTCAACACAATGTTATATTATAGTATAAATATTTAATAAGCCTAAGTGGATATTATATTCTTCTAATTTTGTATCGATTAAAGTGTGTAAGATAAGTGAAGCGCCACAACGGCGCTTTAGCCGTGCTGTACTGTCGCGAACACACGCACTATTTTCAAAATATATTCCAAATACTGTTTTTATACTACTGTTGAATAGGATGATTTTAATGCTAAACTCTATTTTTACTTCATTAGATATGTTGATGTTTCTATCTATTCTATTTAGTATAATTTCTATTGTATAACGTTATCGCTTGTGTGCGCGACGGTACACCACCAACGTCATACGTACGTACTGTAATGTAATCCGTAGTAAATAACTGACTCGTGCCAAATGCACGTTAATTTGATATTACACTCTGTGTTGTGATTTTGAACGTTCTGTAAATTAAAAAACTTTGAATACTATAATAAAAAAAAATATTGTAGACACCTTTTTAGACTAGCACAATTCTTCGCGTAGCCACGTTAGTTCATAATGGTTGTAAGCGTTTAGATTTAAAAAAAAAACTGAAATAGATATTCATTGGAGATGTGTATGTACGTATAAATTTTTAGATTCATATTCTATGTGATGGTTCGTATAAAACAACGATTGGTCTCGACTCCTGTCCCCACTCGCTCCGGGCGACTTCACAACTTCGCATATCCTTGAAACAATAAGTAATAAAATAAAACTAAATATATATATATTGATAAATTTATTAGGGTAACTAATTTTTTAAGACAATGACTATTACGTGATCTTTTAGATTGTCTTTATTAATAAATATATGGTGAAGGTTTTGTCAATTTGTTTTTTTCTTTGTCCACCCCCAACGTCTTACCTTGAACTTCTTCACAAACAAAATCGTTTTCCAATTTAAAATATTGAACGCTGCCAGGAGTTCCGGATTAGAACCTGCAAAAAGTAAAGCTAAAAATGTGTCATGTATGTGCATAATAATCAATGCTGTTAGGCCTTAATTTTATATTTTTAATAAAAATAAGAGGCGTCGTAGCGCGCTTACGCTAGTGGCGGGTTTGATTCCCACTCAGGAGACGGAATATTTTTTTACTTCCACACAAGATAAAGCGCGACATTAAGTGTTGCCACTCAAATTGGTCAGCACGGTGGAACAAATAGGTTTTGCAAAATTGGACCGGTGCTTGGAAAACAGAGTGTCTTAACACTAGGTTCTCTCTGGCTCCTCTGGTGTTGCTCAACAAATAAACAAATAAATGAAAAAATATCACTTACTTTCTCCTATAACTAAACAAAAATATACATTCCATCACGTTGGCTAGCTCGCTAATTAAAAAAGCAGTGGCTATGAAAGGGATAGTTAGAGGAGATGAAATATTTACTTAAATTTATATTTCCATTTCTTCGCTTTGGTGTGGAGGCAAAGCGCGGCGTTGAGTTCTGCCACTCAACACGCAATGCCTCCAGAATTCGGCAGAAAGTGGGGAACGAAGTGACTTAACACTAGGTTCCCTCTGCCTACCCTGCTGTGTGCGGGATACAGCGTGAAGCTGATTTTATTTACTTATAAGTATTTCTCAGAATGGACATTGAATATGTGTGCTATACAATCAGCGCGTCATATATATAAATGGCTACACAATAGTACAAAATTTTTTATTTGTTTTCAAGCCTAATTAATTTCCAAGTCTACTTGTTATTACGATTACAAGGGAAATCTTAATTTAACTAAATTTTTTTAGAGGCCGTCGTGACACAATGACTTAAGGGATTGACTGTGAACGCGAGGGTTGTGGGTTCGATTCCCACTCAAGAAAATCTGTTATTTAATTATTTGTTAATATTTTAATTTCTTCGCTTTGGTACCAATACAAGCCCGGCGTTAAGTTCCGCCGTTCAACGTGCAATTCGCCAAAAAAATCGGCGGAAAGTGTCAAACAGAGTCTTAACAGTTTTCCTTTGCCTACCCTGCTGTGTGCGAGATACAACGTGGTGAAGCTGATTTAACAAATTTTTTTGGACTCTACCATAAAGAAAAAAAAATAACCCGTATAGGATAACTTTGTTGTCAGTTTGTCAAGATGATTTTTCTCAAGATCGCTTTGGGGTATCAAGCTGAAATTAATATCAAACATGCTAGTTTAGAGTAAGTTAGAGGACAGAAAGAAATAAAATTTCTACATCAACGCAGTCAAATTGACAGTGTGACTTATGCTTTAATTTTTTGCCATAGTGTATGAAATTCGTTGGGTAATTAAAGTGTATGTATGTACCCTATATTCCGTTATTCCATTATTTATATATTCCATTATTTATTTAAAATAAACTATTGCAAAGTGTAAGAATTGCAATACTAATAAAGAAAAATATCTGAAAGATTAACTAATTTTATCAATTTTTATATATCGAATGGAACCCTCGGTGGGCAAGTCCCATTGAAATTTGACCGGTTTTATTTAGATAGTAAAACAAAATATACACGTTTTAAGTTGTTTATTAAGAACATTGTATGGTACAATGGAACTATAATACATCAATAAAACTCTGTAAGAATATACGAAAAACAAATAGTGCTGTGCAACAATAAAATAAAAACTTATAACATCTCCATTACATTCACGGGACACTTTTACAAATACGACACAAAAAAGATTTTAGGCCAAAACACACTTTGGATACTATTTATTAATATTTAAGGCTTATAAAACTAAATTATTCATTGCTTCATACGTATATCCTTTTACTGAACTAATTTTAATTTAATGTAACAAAATATATGTATGTATGTATGTATGTACAAATACACAAACATTTGAAAACGTGATTAGTTTATTATTTACAAGATAAAAGATAATCATTTTATATATGAAAGTATCCAAAGCGTGCTTAGAACATAGATTACACTAAACAGCGTATAAATGACAATATATTATGAACTAACCACACCCAATCTATGGCTGATCAACATTTCATTTCAAAATAGTGGAATACTTATTTGACGTTTTAAAAAAAGAACATAATACATTTTAATACATTTCTTATATTTATGATTTACTTTATTGTTTTTTTAATTAATTTCTTGGCTTGCTCTTTAAGAGCAAATATTATATATAAACTTCAAAAAATAATAAACTGAAATTATTAGGCAAATCCTGATAAAGTAATTATAAGAATACATTTCATTATTTTTAATAAATATAGTTGACCAGCTCTCAACTTTGGTGTTAAATACAATAAGTTCAATAATACAGTCCCAAAAATATTATTGCATCGATCGTAACGCTATGACTTAATAATATATGAAAAAAAAATATACATATATATATCGTGTTTCCTGTTTAACTTTAAATTATTGTTATAAGTACTGAAAACAAAGCGAGGTAAAAAATTTCAATTCAGTGCTGCCAGATGTTTGCAAATAAAAAGAAAAACATTTAAGTATTTTCATATCCTTCTTTAAGTCCTTCTTCATTTGCTAATTTATTAAAAAAATAATTATCAACTATAAGATAAATATTTCAACGTTTCAATATTTGAATTTAATAACAACACACCTGGCAACATTATCTATCATAAAAAATGGTGGTTAAAAATTATATGTAAACCTATATATTATATAATATTTAAAACTATTTAAATATTATACAAATGGACGTAGCAATTACAAACACCCTCTTTGAACAATAATAATTTTAAGACGCATTCACATGGACACTTGTGAAAGTTTATATATAATAAAAGAAATAGTAAAGAAAAGTATATATATAAAAGAAATGGAAATAAAATCATTTATCAAAGAATTGTAGAAAAAAAGATTGACTCTATGATAATATTAGAAAAAAAATCGATTCGAAGAAAGTGAGTTAAATTAACATTAATTATTTTCACTTATAATGACAGATACAGGTGAAACTAGATAGAATTCGCTATTTTCTTCGTATGTTATTTTTAGTGAAACTTGCTATTTAAGTATCAATATAATGCCGTAAATTGCATCAAACAGTTTAATAGATATTATTTAAAAAAAATTGGAAACTTTTAAGTGCAAACACTCACATACGTCCACTAATGAATTAAAGAATTATATATTATTATGACTTTAATATTAATAATGCAGAGAATAAATAGGAGTATGTTTTTTTATGATTATGCATAAGGATGAAATGTACTCTGTTTCCACAAAGATCCACCAACATTGGTCATACAACAATAAACAATCAAACATCTAATTAAAATTGATTACAATATACAAAGTAAGTTGCAGTTACAACACAGAAAAACATAGCACCTTAAATTGAATTAATATTAAAAGTGAAAAAAAACACAGTGTCCATATGAATGGGCCAGAAAAAATAATAATTTAAACATATTCTCCTAAAAAATAAGAAATTTCAAGAAACACTTTTTATCTAAGGACTACGTACACATAAAATTGGTGTCAGTCACAGGTCAAAGTCGCTTCAGCTTATAACATAATTATGTTCATTGACTTTTGAAATGTCAGTTCAAATTCTATTGTAATTTATTGTTGTTCGTATAAATATTACTTCATTCAATATAAAACTAATAAAAATTATATATTGATATATTTTTGTGATTGTTTAAATTATTTTCCAGCTGTTATTTCTGTTTATATCGTCTTTAAATAAAATAATAGAAATACACTTAAAACATTTAGTTGCATCTAATAACCAATAAAAAATTGCGAGAAATATTTAATTTAGTATATCAAAATAAATGTAAATTATACTCTATTGACTTTAGATTCAAAAATGAAACCAAACACATATATGAAAAAAACTGTTTACTTAGCATGGTGAAATTATAAAAATATTATGTATGCTAAAGCATATTTATTATAGAACTAGCAGATTCAAATGTATTTTAAAATTTTAGACGATTTCCATATATCAATATGTAATTTTTGCTTTAAAGTACATAATATCTCAAAGTCAATGAACACAATTGTTGTCAGCGAGCGGTGCATTAACTGCGTCACTCCAGCTTCCCGACCTTCTTGCCCTTTATGAGCGACGGTTTGTTTTTCAACAAACCTTTTCTCCTTTTCGATGTCTGAAAATTAAAAAAAAATGTTGTAAATATTAAAAAAAAAAAACTTTAGCTTAATAGAGCGCTGCGTTGAGCACCACCTCCCAACAAGAAATTTTATTGGAAAGTGGTGAATGTTAACATTATTTTCCCCCTGTCTACCCTGCTATGCGGTATAGAAACGGGAAGCAGCTTCACGCATCTTATATCTTTTAGTCATCTCCTAATCATCTGCCATATTTCCCTAAAATACCTCCGTCCGAAACCGGAAGAATATAAATAATTTAAATATAAACGTTTTAATATCTCAAGAATGGGTGTAGAACCCACAATTACAGATTTTTCACAACTTTGTAATCGTGCTATGCAGATTCAAAAGGTGGACTTCTCAATGCTGCAGTTTGTCTCTCCAGATCGACATAAAAACTATATTCTAAATAATAATATTTCGACTTATAGCATCTGAATATACAAAAAATAGTTTTAATCATTGTCAATAAAAAAAAGTAAAAAACAAACACTCAACTTTCATATTTTAGTTGGTTATTAAAATAAAATATGTTATATAAAATATATTACAACTGACATATCTTATTAGTATATTAATAAAACATATACAAATTGAAATATTAATTTATTTTTATGTTATTTTTATTATATCTTCACAACAACATATCATATATTTAAATTAAATTAAGTAAGTTTTAATATTCTACATTATAAATTATAATATTTACACTAAGAACACGACATCAAAACACAATGAAACGAATAGGTACTTTGTACTATACCATCGGTCCTACACCATAAGCAGGCTGTAATTAAAATAAATGTGATTTATTTCTTCATAGTGTGAAATCAGTCTTTATTCAATCATTATTATGTATATAATAGATTATACGCAGAATAGACAAAGAAAACCAAGTGTTGAGACACTTCATCGTCCACTTAGTGGTAAAACTTATATACAATTTATCATAGCGAGATTTGAACCCACTCCCCTTGAATACATATAGTCCAAATACTCTGGTCACTCACTAATCCATACATTCTTATTAAGCGACATCTTTGTAATCTCTGCAATCTATAGTTTCCGCTACTTAAAGTTTATTGTAAGAGTCCCGTAACGTTCAAATGTGTTTACGTTTTCCAAAACATTTTTTTTTAACTTTTAGCGTGAAATAATAGTTTAAAAAAACTTAAATATATAAAATACTCTTTTTTGTACACTTATTAATATAAAAGAATATTCGTAGTTACATGTCAAATAGTACAATAGGTTTCCAATTGTTAAGTGATCAATCTTTTAGAAAGAAACTTTGGTGTAGATGGGAGAATAAATGGGAAGGGATGTTAGTGCAGCCCTTCCTATTTAATTTTTATCTAAGTATTATAAATTAAGTAAAAAATTACAAAGCAAATATGTATATATAAACAAACATACAAACATAAATGCTTACAATTGCATTTTGTATTATGAGATCTCTCTGGCGAATATTTATTTACATTTTCCCGCTTTCGTTGACTTTCCGCCTTTCAACACGAGATTTAATTGTTCATAATTAGGAGGAAAGTGGAGAACGAAGTCAAAGATTGATACAAAAGTAGGTTCCCTCTGTCTCTAATCCACTATACGGGAAAAAGCGTGAAGCTAATAAAAAAAAACAAATATAATATATAAAACATTGTTCAATTGCTTACCTTTCTAGAAATACTGTTAACAGTGGGGATAGATCTCTTGGCTAGCGGCAGTCGCGGCCGGTTAAATTCGTCGGGTTTCTTTACTCTGTAAATAAATAGTTTAATAATTAATACCTTTTTTTTTTTATTATGAAAAATGACTTGTCATAGGCATCCGATTTTTTTTCACGCCACATCCCGCATAGCCGCGCAGGCAAAATCAAACAACACACTCCATTACAACACTTCACATACTCCAATAAAACCCTTTTCGCCGAATCATTGAGGTATTGCGTGCTAAGGCGGCGGAACTCAACGCCGCGCTATGCCATTAATATAGCTCAACTACACTAATATACGTAATATGTTTTATCATACTAATATAACTCAAATAATAATTTGAATTATAATTCCTTTCACGAAAATTCCTAAATAAATTAATATCGATCGTAATTAAGACAAAAAAAATTCAAATTAATAACATTAATTAATCAAATTTAAACACGAAATTATTTACAATTTACACTCAATTCTATGAAAAATCATACAAAAAATCTTTAATTATCAAAATACTTAGAGAAACCAGTATATTACCTATATATTCTAACAAGCCAATGCTCCGTAGTATAGGCTTCTTCTAAGTACGTGAGTTTGAATCCCCTGTTTCCGGGTAAAGCACCTCGTGTGCGGTCGTAGCCGGAGGGACTGCCACCACTGTCGTATCTGGAATTTCATTTTACCACTTATTAACATACTAGCTAAAGCCTGCCACTTTGGCTGACTAGAGGGGATAAACTGACATCTCTTTTATTTATTTACTATTAGAAACAAAGAAAACACTAAATGTCAAGAAAAATAAAAGACAATATTTAATTAAAACAGACAAAAATTAAAAAAAATATATATTTTGAGTATTATTACTGTAATAAATTCCCAGTAAGTCCCAAGTTGTTTTTCTGACACCGATCAGTTACATAGATACATCTTAACAATTTTCTTGTACTACATGAAAATTTTTAAGGGTAAAGAAATGTATTGGGAGATGCACTCTCCACATTTAGTGACGCGACTCTGCGACTAGTTTATATTTTTATATAAAATAAAATGAAAGATTATTTTTTTAAATACTTATTAATTATTATATATGACAGAGAACAGTTAAAATTTATTTAGTTATTTTTTAATAAGTATAATAATATGTATGTAATTAAATATCACTCACCTATAATATGATAGTTTGTACATGAGACAATTTAACATAGTTTTAGAAGCTTCCGAATCTATTCTGTATTCACCTCGTTCTGTAAAATAGTCCGCTTCCTGTAACAAAAAAGCAGAAAAAATATAATTTCATCAAAAAAATAGACAATGACCAGGTGGCCAAACCAAAATCTAAAGATGTTAACAACACCAAGTAAAAAGAAAAGATACTTTTATTTCTTAATAATTCGATATTAAACCTAACTAACGTTGAATATCGAATTCACATAATCAATTTTTATTAAACTAACGCATTTTAATATATCGAGGGAGCTTAAAAATAAAAATAATTTTGTTTTACATAAAAAAAATACAATAAAAAATCTTATTCAAATGCAAATTTCAAAGTTAAAAAATATTTATAAAAAAAAATACTAACATGAATATCCTTAGGGTGTTCCCCCTCAGCTATACGGACCATCCATATGAACTTATTGATATCGTCACCAGAGTACCCAATGGCACCACCGAATATGACCAGAACGTAATCTACGTCCAACATGGTCATTATTATATCGTAGGCCGCGCTCTCGTTACTCGCCATGGCCTTCCCCCACTAGCGCTATGTGAGAATTGTTCCACGTATTGTTGTCCACTAACGTCGTTCTGTTGCCCATGCCTGCTATCTGTAATATTGATTTTGTTTATTGGGTTTCTAAATACAACCAAAATGGATTGAATTGTTTTAAGAAATATTTTTTGTTGAAATATACATAAAGATTCTAATACTTATGCTTGTTTTAAAAAAGTTAGTTGTACAAAGTGCGGCGTTAATTTCCACCAACTGATAGATACCGTCTTTTGAATACGATGAAAGTGGAGATATAATAAATTCATTGTTGCCATAGTGAATAAAGATAAGCAAAAGATGACATATATATTATAATACCTGGTATCCATAATCCCACCATGACATAATTCTGGCATCTTCCGCAGTGTTCTGTGAAAGCCAACCGTAAGCTTCTCTGAAGTCGTCCAGGATTTTTCTAGAACTAAGTAATTATCAAAAATTAATAAACGTCCATATTATAAACTTAATTAAGTAATGTAAGTAATAAGTAAAAAATAGAGTGAACAGACAAGAAAACACCACCAAAGTGGAAGATTTGTGAAAGTAAACCTTATAAGGTTATTAAAATAATAAACTAAACCACAACATTCAGGTTTCCAGGAGGCGCGGGTTCGAGCCCCGCTACGTTCAAATTTTTATATGTTTTCTAAATAAGTATTTTTCTTTCCTAAGTATGGATTTACACTAAAAAAATGTAAAAAATATTTGAACCACAACATTATTGTGTGATATTTCTTAGTCTGATTACACAAAGTGCGCGTAAATTAATATCTACTTAGAAATTGAATTCTAACAGCTTCACGGGAAAAGGGGTGAACCTTCAAGAAATTGACGAGAAATACTTAAACCGCAATATACAAAAGTTTTGTATAACCTCAAATGGTACCAGATCGTGGAAATTTAAATGTTAAATACTTCATACCCCCGAGGTAATCGAGCCCACATACGTCACGTTTACAGTCGCACACTTGTGCCACTGCGCCGCGACGGTTCAATACTAAATTCAATACAATATAAATAATCGAGTATATACTATAATAGAGGCCTGTCGTGGCGCAGGGGCACAAAGTGTGATTGTAAAAATCGACTGGTTGTGGATTCGTTCGAGATGAAATATTTACATTTTTATTTCCATTTCTTCGCTCTGGAGTGTGGAGGCAAAGCGCGGCGTTGAGTTCTCCCACTCAACACGCAATGCCACCAGAATTCGACAGAAAGTGGGGAACGGAGTGTCTTAACACTAGGTTCCTTCTGCCTACTCTGCTATGTGCGGGATACAGCATGAAGCTGATAAATAAAATAAACAATACAATACACAACTCACCCATCATTACCATAGCTGGCCAACACAATACTGGGGCTGGAGTATGCGTTGGAGGTGGCCCAGGTGCAGTGCACGGAAAACAGCATCAGGAGGATCATGAAGGCTATGAGGGTGCCCGAGCGGATGTTCATGCCTAGCATTGTGTCTTGGGCGGCTGGCTCGTGGACACGTTTTTTTAGTTTACCTGCCTGTGAATATTTTTTTATAGCTTTATTCTGTATCAAGTACATAAGAAGGTAGGCAAAAGGAACCTAGAATATGGTGTGTTAAGTGAGAAACTCTACGCCGCTTTATATTTTGTTGCCAGAGCAAGAAAATAAAAATATTAAATGATCCATTCCACCAAGTGGAAATCGCTCAACCTTCCTGATTAGCCTAAAGAGGAAGATACAATCCTCAAAAATATATATATAAATATCCCATTTACACTATACAAGTAATCTATATATATAAAAGGACTTGTGCTGACTGACTGAGGTAAGACGCACGCAGAGCCGTAACCGCTGATGGTAGAAACGTGAAACTTGGGCAGATGTTTATTTTCATATTCTGGACATCCACTAAGAAGGGAATTTGAAAAATTTTAACCCTAAAGGGATGAAATAGGGGTTAAAAGTTTGTATGGAAAAAAATATTTATCTGTGCCGATTTTTATAAAATATGAAATTCAGACTCTTAAAAATATTTCATTGAACACGTGTTTCATGGTTTTTAAGAATTCACCCCCTAAGGGTTCAAATAAGGGGTTGAAAGTTTATATGGAAAAATCTTTAAATTGCCACTGATTTTAAAAATTTAAATTCAGACTGTTAAAAATATTTTATTGAACACGTGTTTCGTGGTTTTTTTAGAATTCACTCCTAATAAGCGGGCGAAGCTGCGCGCGCCCTCTAGTCAATATATACTAACATTTTTAAACATTTTTTCTAAGTGTTATTCCACACTTAGGAAAGAAATATAATTATTTAGAAAACATATAAAAACTTGAAACTTGAAACCTGGTCGATTTCTAGCAGACGCTGGTTCGAGTCCCGCTACGTTCAAATTTTTATACGTTTTCTAAATAAGTATATACTAACCTTGTCATACAAATTCTTCTCATCGGGTTCAGCCGGGGCAGTAGGCACTTCATCCTCTCGTAGAACCAAATCAAGTAGTATGGAGAAAGCAATACCGGCGAGTACACACACCACCGGTGTTAAGGTGAGCATCAATCTGACCATCACACCAGCGAAGTAGACCGCACTCAATGCGTATAGGGCCACTGAAATTATTATTATTAATTAGAGGCCAGTCGTGGCGCAGCGGCACGAGGTGTGACTGTAAAACCGACTGATTGTGGGTTCGATCCCCACTCGAGAAGCTGAAATATTTACTTAAATTTATATTTCCATTTCTTCGCTCTGGTGTCGAGGATAAGCGCGGTGTTGAGTTCTGCCACTCATCACGCAATGCCTCCAGTATTCGGCAGAAAGTGGGGAACGGAGTGTCTTAACACTAGGTTCCCTCTGCCTACCCTGCTGTGTGCGGGATACAGCGTGAAGCTGATTTTATTTGATTAGGGGCCATTGATAAATTGTCACACGTTGGCTAAGTTTTGTTTCGTTTCATTGTATTTTAAAATATAATATATTAACATTATTTATTTATTTATTTTGGTGTAAAATTGTAAAACATGTGACACTACAATAGGGTATCGGGAACCATATGTTCCCCATACCCTATTGCTATATAAGGTAATGAGGATGCTATACGCTTTATTTCTATATTGCAATTTGCCTGAAAAATATGGATACAAATAGGGAGGGAACCAATTATGACATTCAGTCTGAAACATCAATGCGATCTCGAGATAAATAGTCTTGACAGACGAACGGACGGATGGACAGATAGGGTGATCCTAACAAGGTTCCGTTTTTTTTTGTTTCGAGGTTTTTAACTATACCAACAGATAGCTAGCCTCTTTATCATTAAGTTTACAATGTCTATCTAACAAAATGCATATTTATAGATATGAGATATGGATATATGGATATTTACAAATAGATACTAATGGATATAGTTCAGGATAAAGCGAAAAAATTACGACAGTTTTTTAGATCAGCCACAGCGTCAGGATTGTTCAAGTTTATTTAAAAAATAATAAAAAAAGCATTAACATACCAAAAACTCTCTCATCATTTATATTCTTGATGCAGTACCACAGTCCTACAGGGAACGTGCACACCAGCACGTGGAGGTCGAAGAAGAACGAAGACCATGTTGTAGGCTGATGCTCTGACACTGAAGCTATAATTGGAATGTGGATCTTTGCATAGCCAGTGTCCCATAATGAGTAGAACCTATGAGATAGAATAAATATATTACACATAAGTATCTATGCTAATATAAAAAAAATACTGAATAGTTGTTTGATTGAACGCACTAATCTCAGGAACTACTGGATAAATTAAAATCAGCTTCACGCTGTATCCCGCACACAGCACAGTAGGCAGAGGGAATCTAGTGTTAAGACACTCTGTTTCCCACTTTCTGCCGAATTCAGAAGGCATTGCGTGTTGAGTGGCAGAACTCAACGCCAAGCTTTGCTTCGACACCAAAGTGAAAAAATTTTATATAAATTTATATAAATATTTCATTTCCTCAAGTCGGGATCGAACCCACAACCAGCGTGTTTACACTTACAGTCACACTTTGTGCCCCTGCGCCACTTCTAGCCTTATTGAAACCAGTTTAATATATCATAATTTTTTCATTTTTGTTTATTAAATCTGCTATTAAAAGAGAAGTTTGGAAGGAACATTTTTTGAAATAGAAGTTATTAGAAAGAATATTTTACAACCAGTGTCTCACAGTGAGTAGAATCTGAGATGTTATATACAAATGTTTTTTGTTTATTAAATTTACTATAACAATAGAAAGTCATTGTGGTACAATGGCAACACGAGATAATAGATCATATATTACACAAAATGTAAATAATTTTTAAGTTTAAAATATTTAAATAAAAATTTTATATGCAGTAAAAAATTATATATTAAATAAACCATAAAAGCGCAGTAGCTTTTGAGCTGCAATAACTAGATAAAACTTTCTGAACATAGGTTTAAAATGCAATATGAACATAAATAGTGCTCATCTTCATACTATTTTAATGTAAATTAAGTAGTCTAATAGATATTTGCAAGTATAATTTTATGCTAAAACTTATGGCACATTGCAAGTACTTTGCATTAAATATAAATAAAGCCATATTTAAATTTACTTTTTTTTAGCTTCATGTTTTATCCCAGACAGTAGAGTAGGCAGAGAAAACGTAATGTCAAGACACTCCTTTTCTAACTCTGACTTTTTACTAACTTGACATATCCAACTCACCTGCCACTCCAAGGTGCAATCACACCCATATACGTAAGTAGAACTACAGCTAAAAATACTGCGCCAGCAGCTATTAGACCTCCCAATATTAATAACTGTTTCCATTGTCCTTTTGGATTCAGACTGTGTAAATATTTCAATGCTCCAATTGCCATAAGCAAGGCAAACACACCTAAAAATATATAAAATATTAGTTTTCTTTTCTTTTAACTTCACACTATATCCCGCATGCAGCAGGATAGGCAGAGGGAGCCTAGTGTGAAGATACTCCAGTCTCCACTTTCTGCCGAATTCTGGAAGCTTTGCATGTTGAATGTCGAAATTCAATTCCGGCTTTTTTTTTTTTTTTTTTTATTTTATTAAGTTTACCAACGGCTCATACATTATTACATTTCAAGTAAATCTAACTTAAAAACTAATAACAATTAATGTACAGCCACTTAAAGGTAAACACTGCATGCAAAATAAAGTGGCTGTGAACAATCGTGAAACGGTAATTTATATAAACATAGATTTGCTAATATATAAAAACGGATTAAAATTATATAAAAATATACTATCAACCAATATAAACAATATTACCAGGAGCATCAATTATAACATAATTTACATACATTGTGTTGCTTTCTTGAAAGCTGTTTTAGACATTTTAAAGATGTCAATATCCGTGGATACACTACATTTCATATTATAAAGTGAGGTAAGCCTTGCAATAGGAGAGTTTGATCCCAATTTTGTTCTCCGTCGCGGTTGTGCAAACAAACGGATTGGTTTCCGAGGTATTTTACGGGGTATAGTAAAAGAGAGTTTTGAGAGAAGACGCGGACAATATATGTGATAATTTACCAATTTATATAAGAAAACCAGGTCAATAGCGTCTCTCCGAGTGTTTAGATCGGGTATTTTAAAGTAATCTAATGACTCTGTATAAGAGTACCTATCACGATTAACTCCATTAAAAGAATACGCGAGATGTCTAACAAATCTCTTTTGCACCCGTTCAATACGCAGCATATGTGTTGCAAAATGAGGACGCCAAATAACGCTCCCATACTCTAACATTGATCTTACAAGACAGTTGTATAAAATTATTTTAGTTGTGGGCTTTTTAAGCAATCTAGAAAATCTAATTACAAACCCTAACATTCTTGAAGCTTTCTTTATCAATGAATCCATATGAGGTACAAAAGTTAACCTGTTATCAATTGTGATTCCTAAGTCTTTTATGGTCTGTGTCTCACTGATTTGCGCATTCTTAATGAAGTAAACTGACGGTATAAAATTATTCTTTCTTGTAAATTTTATATGGAAGCATTTTGATACATTCAGCTCCATACCATTATTGTGACACCAACTAACCAGAGCATGTATGTCTTTTTGAAAATTTTCTACGTCCTCCCAAGTTTCAATAATTTTATATAACTTTAAATCGTCTGCAAATAACAATGGAGTGGAATAATCAAAGCAAAGTGGAAGGTCATTGATAAATATATTGAACAATACTGGACCAAGATGTGAGCCTTGTGGAACACCAGATAATATGTTACATGAATAGGAAGTAAATCCGTTAACCACTACAAAAAATGAGCGTTCAGATAAATAAGAACCCAACCAATCGAGAAAAACACCTGCAACACCATATGAGTTTAATTTCTTCAACAAGATCTTGTGAACAACCTTATCGAAAGCCTTACAGAAATCAGTGTAAATTGCGTCCACTTGCTTCTTTTTATCTACACAAGAAATTATGTCCTCAATGTAAGATGCCATGTTAGTATTAACTGATCGACCTCTTAAAAATCCGTTCTGCACATCGCATACGTATTTCTCAAAGTGTCTTTGAACGAATGGACATACTAAGGATTCAAAGATTTTAGCCAAGCTAGACAGAATAGAAATTGGACGATAGTTGTTTACAAGGTGTATATCTCCTGCCTTGTGGATTGGCACCACCTTAGCTGTCTTCCAAACTGAAGGAAAAACTCCCGCGTTGAGTGAAGTGTTGAATATGAAATGTAATGGAGTGACTAGGTTTTCAGCACATTTGTTGATAAAATATGGTGGAATACAATCAGGTCCAGCACCTTTCGTATGATCGATAGAGTTTAGGGTTTTGAGAATTAAATCACTACTAATATACAATGAGACCAGTGCCTCACTAAATGCGTGATTACTGTGGTGTGTTTTGGGGTACAATAAGGGATTCAAGTCACAATCATTGTTGTTATAAACAGACTCAAATTGAGAAGCAAACATATTGCAAATACTGTTTCCATCTGAACATGTAAAGATGCCATCCGTAAGTGTGACTGGGTATGAACTGCTACCACCGCGTCTCTCTTTCACAAATGACCAGAAATATTTAGGATTATTGCATATTCTACTTTCTGATGACTTAACATAATTACTGTAGCATTCAATAGTCATTTTGGCACAGCGCTCGGCCAATAACTGGAAAGATATCAAGTCTAAGGGGTTATTATATTTTTTATACCTAATTCTATAATTGTTTTTTTCCTTTAATCGTCTAATTAGTTGACGTGAGAACCAAAATGGGTACCTTTTATTATTTGGCCTAGAAATTGGTACAAATTTATCTATTACCTCTCGAATGACTGTATAAAAGATTTGAACTAGTTTATTTACATCCCTCTCACCGCCGAACATATTAAACCAATTTATTTTAGATAAGTGCGCGTTAATAACCTGGTAGTCTGCTTTGTAGAAATTATAGCTAAAATATTGTTTGTTGTAAGGCATTCTTGTTTCACATGAAAAGTTAATGCTTATATTTAATGGGGGGTGTAGTGAATCTACTGTGGATAAAATATCAACTGCACGTGACACAATACATGGAGATGGAAAGTCTAAGAGTACCAAATCCAAGGTTCTATTCATGCTATTAACAATATGGTTATGTTGTTGAAAATTGTTTAAGTTAAGAAAATCCAAAAAGTCGTTGTTAAGTGGAGAAGTGTAATAAGCGTCAGATTTTTTTACTAATTCCCAGTTGATATTACTTAAGTTAAAGTCACCGACTATACATTTATGACAGGTATTTTGTTCGTTGATATTTGAAACATTGTCTATAAAAGTCTGAAGAGTTGATCTTAGTACTGGAGGTGGCAAGTAGACAGCACAGAAGGCTATAAAAAAAGGCTTCAATGGTGTCTCAAGTGAAAACTGCCGTTTAGATCTTATGGATTTTGATACAGCTATTAATACTCCACCACCTTCCTTCTTAGTCATAGTTCTTGATTCCTCTCTGTCTCTTCTAAAGACAACATAGTTATCATCGAAAAGTTCTGAGCTTAAAATGCCACAGTTTAGCCAAGTCTCAGTTAGAATTATTAGATCATATCTGGTCCTACTAAGATTACAAAAGAAAGCATGTGTTTTTGTTCTAAGACCTCTTACATTTTGGTAGTATATCGATAAAGAACATAAGGTAGTGTTTGATAAATTCATAATGTTTATTTGCGCAAAAAACTATGTATAAAGTACTATATATATTTTTTTTCTCTTAATCTTATACTATTTTATTCAGGGCATCCAAATCTCTTATTAATATGTATTCAGAAAAATCAGTCTTTCTAGTGTAAATACGACCACCTCTGATCCATACGTGCTTATAGCCTTTTTCTTTAGCTCTAATGCGTGTTGCCGCGTGTAACGCCCTATTGCCTGTACTCAGATGTTCAGTGATGTATATAGGGGATTTCTCACCATCGAAACCTATATATGACGTATTTAATTTATCAGCAAAACTTTTGGTTTTATTAAAGTTTAATGAAGCGGCCAAAAAAGAATCACGACATCTCGGTGAGGCAAACTGAACAACAATAGATTTGGGACGATTGCTGTTGTTTTTAGATTTCATGACTCTAGTGCAGTGAGCGATGTCTTCTATCTTAGTCGGGCTGTTAATAACCTTTCCCAATTCTGCAATAATGTTGATGAGATTTTCATTTTTTTCTGGGGGACACACTGAATTTCAAGATTGTTGGCTCGGGTTTGTTGTTCTAAATTGTTTAGCCGTACTGTGAATTCTTTTAAATTCGATGTAATGCTTTTATTTTGTTCTTCTAAGTTCCTAATTATTTCCTTATCTTTCTTGCTTTCTTTTACAATATCTTCATACTGTAGGCTAATAAAAGAAACCGAGTCTCTGATATCTTTGATCTCCTCCTTCATAGACTTAAGTTCGTTGGTCAACATATTTTTCATAGATAATGTAATTTTTTCAATAAGTGTATCAGCTTGCCTATTCATCTCCTCCTTTATAATAGTACGTACACTATCTTCGGTAATGGACGCAATAGTCGCACCAGGTGGAGATTCTAGAGCTGGCCTTTTTTTGGAACGTACAGTAATATTGGGATTGAAGCGGACTGGTGTGTTGTCATTATTTTTAGTTTTCGGTGTTTTCGAATCGCATATTGGACAAGTCCATGTAGTTTTTTTACTGGTGTAATCCAGGTTTAGGCATTTATAATGGAAAGCCTTTTTACATAAGTCACATTGTAGAAATTTTTCATTTTTGTTGTTTATTGAACAACAACCCCATTCAGATACTGTCGCATCCATTTTTATAGTGAAGACTTCGAAATTTAGGCGTATATATATATTTTATAATAAAAAAAAAATCATATAAAAAATAATAAAATATATGTTTTTAAAAGTAGCACTGTAATAATTGCTCCCATACAAATTCGCCTCAAACAAACTGCATTTAAATTTATAATTTGCCCACTAATAAATGCTCCCGACGTAGCGTAGTGCAAAACAAGTCGCTTACGCGTTACGTTGATAAAAACTGTGGTAGGGTAAGCACAAAAAAAGTTCTTGAGATTTGTGAAATAATTTGTCGAAATAATGCTTCATTAGAGGAGAATGTGTAAAGTTTATATGACACACATTTAAAACATGGACGTAGGTTTATATTGAACACTGGCACGGTAGTTAAACTTCACTTTTCGCGATTATATTTAAATAATTGTTCGGGACATTTTGACAACAACTGTTCACTGTCAACTCTCAACTTTAAATCGATTAATATTGGGTATATGGTTAATATTGGGTATATATCGCCTTTGCCTCGACCATAGAGCAAAGAAATAAAAATATTAAATATTTAATTTCTTCTAGTGGGAGTCAAACCCACAACCTGTCGTGTTTACGGTTGCATGCTTGTACCCCTGCTCACAACTGGCTCATATATGTATAATATAATATGATTTTATCTGAACATAAAAAAAAATTAAATTTATGTATTTGATGTGGCAAAATACAATATTGTTAAAGATCATAGGAGTGGAAATGTTACAAAATCAAGGAATGTATGTGTAAGTGAAATATTGTGGTCATTATATGTTATGTAATACATTTTTTTTTTCAGATAAAAAGATCAAAATTTAAATTATTGTTATTGGTATGGCAACACACATTGATCAGAGAAATTGAAATATTGCAAATACAAATTAATTATTTTAATGGGAATCGAACCTGTGACTATATAGTGTATGATAGATTAAAAATTTAACCATTAAATACAATTTTTCTAAAGACATAAGCCATAAATTCTTCCACTTGTACAATTTGTAATACCATATTATACTGTATTTGCATAAAACCAGCTGTGAAGCAATACTAATAAAACCTTATCAAACAATTACTCGGGGTATTTGAGTGAAACATTAAATTAACTTCCTGTACAACAGTTAAATTTTTTTTAGTTACGTTTAATATTAGTATTCATTTATGACATACAAGCTATAATAATTTTTATTACTATCATTAGACTTGTAAATACAATAGGTAATTATTAATTTTATAATAAAATGTGATAATAATATTTTATGTATGTATTTAAAAATAAAAAAAACAGCTAATGTGTTTAATTTATTATTATTAATGAGGTCAGTTGTGGTGCAGAGGCACAAAGTGTGACTGCAAAAGCGACTGGTTGTGGGTTCAATGCCCACTTGAGGATATGAAATATTTATTTAAATTTATATTATCATATCTTCGCTCTGGTGTCGAGGCTAAGAGTTCTGCCACTCAACACGCAACGCTTCCAGATTTTGATGGAAAGTAGGGGATGGTGTATCTTAACACTATGCGGGATAGAGCATAAAGAGCATGATTTAATTTAATTTGATTTTTTAAATTTATTATTATTAACATATCAAGGGCCTCATTTAATTTATGGTTATAATTTACAATATGAAGCCACTGTGACAGTATAATAATATTTGACTGTATAAACAATGGGGTTTCTCTTTCACCTTACTATAAGGGATAAACTGTAAAGGTGAATTATAAAATATTTTATATAAAAAAATATCAAATAATAATAAACATGCTCTACCTGATGCAGCCATGTGTTCACTGGTGCGTATTGGTTGAAAACCAACAAATGGAATTTGCATAGATAGTAATAATCCCATAATGTAGAATACAGTATAACTGACAAATAGTCTTTGTGAAAACCTTCCCATTATCAGTAAAATAAACACATGTAGAGGAATCAGATTGATGATAAACACGTAACCACCCCATGCCGATACCTAAAGATATAATATTATCAATTTAATAGGGAGCAATTTTTTTAAAAATGTAATTATTGAATAATAGCAATTTAATTTTATATGCTGAAAGTAGAAAAAAATACTTACCATGTAAAAATATGATAAGGCTGTGCAAATTGACCAAAATACTGATCCACTTTTAATACTTTTCAACCACAAGTAATAAGTAAATTGCAAAGCAAATATGGCAATGCCTTCATTATCATAGCTGCCTGCAACTGATCTACTGCTATAGCCTGGAATAATGGCTATAAAGCAAGCAGCAAACAGACCAGCTCCTCTTGACCATAGTTCAGATGTTAGTAAGTATGTTGCTATAGCTGTTAACCCACTAAAAATAAAAAGATTATAGTAAAAAAAGAAAAGGAACACAAAATAAAAGAAATTAAAAGAACATCTCAATATAGAATTATATGATATAAGGAATATTTTACCTGAATACTGGAGCAAGAAAAACACAAATATCTCTTATATGTATAGGTATATTAAGAGCATGCAATATCCAATGTATTGTCCCTGATGTGATCATGAGGCCAGGGTATACAGTACCCCCCACGATACGCCCCAGGGGGTACCATGCTCTTTCATCAAACCAATTCAAAAAATTGTAAAACCCATGTTGTACCATGTAGGCTGTCGATCTATAGTTAAACCTGTAACACGTAAGGAGGAATTCGTCAATATAAAAAGCACTGTAAGGTAAATATTGTAATATTTTATCTTTAATAAAAAAAAAGCTTACCAGGGATCGAACTCATGAATAATACTTTCAAAACGAATAACTGCGAAAAGCCGGGAAGCAAAACCGGCCAACCAAGCCAGTGACAAAACTGTAACCGTGATCAGTGTGCTGAAGCCGGTTGTGTTATTAAACACTCCTTTACTCCGGCCACCGCCTGGTTGAGACGTTGCCGATGCCGGCATCTTAATTTAAGATAAAATTATTGATTATGTTAAATTTTCAATAAAAGATTTCTCATACATCAATTTCCACAATACGAATCTATTGAAATTGATTGACTTTTGGCTGACTGACACGTCTCTCTTATAATTAAGCTTGCCAGTTGTAAATAAATTTAATATAAATATGTTTATGGTTCTAAAATTACTTTAACTAAGTAGCGCTAAAGTTAATGTTGAATATCAACAAGACAATAAAAATTAACAATTTGTTAAATATTCACTCCTAATAATAAAATTAAAAACAGTTTGTTTCATATAAAATTCATTTGCCAATTAAATACCATAGGATACTTATGTGTACTTCACTTATTGGTCCATAACTTCTATATCATATTAAATCAAACTTCTAAATAATATTATGTTTTTTATTAGTAAGTTAAGTTATAGATTTAGAAAAATAGTTAAAAGAGGTTTATACAAGAATATTTAATAGGGTATTTATATCTATAACAATATTAAAATATCATCCTTAAATTTTAAATTTCAAATATCCTAGATAATCATTTAATGTCTTGTTTGTAAAATGTATTTACCTTTCATATAAATATAATTTAGCATTGTATGTTAAGATTAAAATTAACCTAAAAATACAATGGTTGTTTGTTATCTATTTCACGGCGTAACATTGATGCGTTCCTTTCACTTATGTATAAGTAATAATTGATATGTTTTTATTAATAAATTTAAAAGTATATTCCTTATAATTATTATATTATAAAATTAAAATATTGTAAAATATATCAAAGTCATAATTTCGTTTTATATAAACAAATTGTACGTAGTTAAATAAAACCTCGATCTATTTTTCTAAAATTATAAATGTAAAACGGAACGTAAGAAATAACGAAATTGCATAGTTTGAAAAGTTGGCAGAATCATGTTAAAATTTAGATTTAGTAATCATTTATAAGTTATTGTTAAATGAGTTAAAACAAGCAATATGTTAATATCAGACGGTATTAATCATGGAAAATTACAATCTATTATAGTTGGAGAACTCAAAAAAGTTGGATTGAAACATCGTTTTAAAAAGATAATTCTGAAAAATGTCAAAGTAATTAGAATAAAATATGTTTAAGTTATATACAATATTATTATTTGACATTTTTTATTGCTACTTCTAAAATAATTTATTTTATTTTAGGATCATAAAACAGTGTTCGGAGCACCTTTGCTAAAAGTACCATCGTGTAGTGTGATTTGTTGTGGAAGTACATTGAGTGTTCCTAATGTTGTTAGTGAAATGTCTTCAGTGTTGAGAGCCAATGCTCATGTCGAAGGTTTATTCCGTAAGGCTGGATCACAAACTCGCCAGAAAGATATTAAGGTGACTATTAATTTAATGTCTTAATAATGTCCCTAGTGGGTTAAATTTTAATTTATTGTTAATTGTTTCAGCGTTTGCTTGACGCTGGTGGTTGCGTATCAGAAGGCCATCATCCTATAGATGTAGCAAGTGTTTTAAAACTTTATCTGCGATGTTTACCTGAACCTTTGATAAGTGCAGAAGTACAAGATTTGCTATTGAGATGTAGAGTTTCAGCAGCAGAAGATAGCTTAAAGCCTCTATTGAATACACTTTTGTTATTACCAGTATTACATGTGCATCTTTTACATTATATAATGGAGGTAAGTGTTGTGAGTTGCAGTGAATCTTACCTTGTAGAATATCTAGATACCTATTTCACAAAGAAAACAATAAATTATATAAATGGTAAAATTAACTACATTAAACTTATTTTTAATATTCTAAATTATTTTTGTTCAATGTTATTTAATATGTATGTTTTTTATATTTTTTATTTCAGTTATTAAAATACATAGCATCTAGACATAAAGAAAATTTGATGGATTCTTCAAATTTGGCTATTGTCTTGGCTCCAAGTATTATGCCTTTACCAGCTGCCTCCTCAACCCAGCGTTTAGAACACCATGTTGCACTAGTTAAGGTAACACACAAAAAATATGGTGCATTTAAAATATATCAAAATTTAAATCATGTATAATTCACATGTTAAAATTTTTTATGTTCATACTTTATCTTTCTTAATATTAGGTTTACTCTGTTTACCCCACATAAGCAGACAGAACCAAAATTATATTAGTATATATCAATTATTTTCCTGATTTATTATCACAAAAACCGTTAAGGATATTCAATTTGAACTCAACATCCTTTGATAAGATTTGTTTATTAATATATATTTGTTTGTAACTTGGAGGATGTAGATAACTATAATAGTTGTATTTATATGTTTATTTAGTTATGCACATTTCCCTTATTACTTTGTAGGGATACTGGAAACCTAGTCTGGAGGGATTGTGTTGAGTAGTTGAACTTAATACTGCACTTTTTTATATTATGTCTTTCTGAGTGGGATTTGAACTCACAACCTTTGCATTTACAATGAGATGCTGCACCATGATGGCCTCCACATTTTATAGTCTATAGAAATATCGTATAAAACTATCTGCATAGTAGCAGTTCCAATTAAATAGCTGTAATAATATGAAGCTTGAAAACTGATTACATAAAATGACATGACTTAGAAATATACTTTTTTCCAAAATATGTTTCTTCTACTGCAGTGGCAATGAGCAGGCCTGTTTGTCACACATGGTGTAGGCACTCGGGGGAAAAAAAATACTTAGATTTAAACTTAACAAACAATGATAGCCAAATTTTATATTTCACAATTATTATGCACCAGTTGTGGCGCAGGGGCACTAGCATGCCACTGTAAATGCGACAGATTGTGGGTTGGATTGGTCCCACTTTCTGGTAATGAGCCATAGTGTGGTGTTGAGTTGCACCACTCAACATGCAATCCCTCCAGAATTCAACGGAAAGTGGGGACAGAAATATCATAATGGGAATAGAGTACCTTAACAATAGGTTCTCAGGTTTCCTCTGCCTATCCTGCTATGAGCGGCATATAGCGTGAAGCAAAACAAATTATATTAATTTCAGATATTTATTGAAAATGCCCACCACATAGGACTTTTAACAGATGATCTCATGACAAGGCTAGACGATGATTCAGATGTTGGTCAATCTAGACGGAAGAAAAGAAGAAGTGGCTCTCTTAATAGTAAGTGTTGTGTATTAATTATTATATATACTAAAAAAATCACAATTTTTTACCAATATGAGATATGTATGTATGTTGTTGTTGCAAGTGCTGTTTTTAACAAAATATGGTAAAACAATAAATCATAGTTTAAAAAAGCTAGCTAAATAGTTGCTATAGTTATTTATATTGATATTTAATGTCTAACATGAAACATTCAAACTTTGTGGGATCTAGCAGCATCCTTTTAGATAAGACATCCACTTGTGTCTCATTACCTATGGTAGTTACAGTTTTGGTTCTGTTTAATATAGTATAAAACTATAAGGTGACTGACTGACTGATTCACTGTCTGTGACTGATATTATACATATATATAATAAGTTAATATTTAATATGGAATAGTACGGAGTGACTTAACACTAGGTTCCCTCTGCCTACCCTGCTGTGTGCGGGATACTGCGTGAAGCTGATTTATTTATTTATTTTTATTTAATATTTAATTTATAAATCAGTTCACTGGCATGTCACTGTTATTTATGTAAATTCATGTTTCATTTCTTCGCTCTGGTGTCGCGGCAAAGCGCGGCGTTGAGTTCCGCCACTCAATACGCAATGCCTCCTGAATTTAGCAGAAAGTGGGGAACAGATTGTCTTAACAACAGGTTCCTTCTGCCTACGCTACTGTGTGCGGGATACAGCGTGAAGCTTAATATTGTTCACTGACATTTTCTCTATATTATATTATTCTTATCAATACTCGCATTTCGTGACGTAATAATTTTAAATCTATTTATAGATAAAATTCTCTTCTTTCCGTAAAACTTAAATGGCTTATCAATAAATGAAGTAAAGAATGGAGTGTTTCTAAACATTCAATTGTCATCATCATGTTTTTACCTAAAGAATTCATCATAGAGAATTGTGGCAGTGTCTGATTGTAAACGAGGTGGCTGTAGGTTCGTACGAGTTATTTCATTTCCTCGCTCTGTCAAGACAAAGTAAGACGTTAAGTTCTGACATGTAACAGCCCGAATTTGGGCGGAAAGGAAAATACTAAAATGTTTTGACACTAGGTTCTCTCTGCCTACACGAAGTTCAAGAAATATGCATATGTAAAATTAAAATACTACTGTATTAATTGCTGTCCATTTCTATAGGAATGTTAAGTGGATTAAGAAAAATGGTATCTGGTAATGTCACCACGCCAGCGCCGGTTATGGAAAACGGTAAAACTCCAATTATAAGCAAATCCGCTGCTAAGAGAAAGTTTGACTCCTATGAAGGACTCTCAGTAAAAACAAAGTAAGTATCTTTATATAGAAAAAATTTTAGATCTAGTTTTGTTTATCAAAATCAAATCAGCTTCACGCTGTATCCCACACACAGCAGGGTAGGCAGAGGGAACCTAGTGTTAACACACTCCGTTCCCCACTTTCTGCCGAATTCTGGAGGCATTGCGTGTTGAGTGGCAGAACTCAATGCCGCTCCTAGCCTCGACACCAGAACGAAGAAATGGAAATATAAATTTAAGTAAATATTTCATCTCCTCGAGTGGGGATCGAACCCATAACCAGTCGGTTTTACAGTCACACCTCGTGCCGCTGCGCCACGACTGGCCTCACTGGCCTAGTTTTGTTTATTATGTTTCTAAAGTTACTCATTATATTTACAGAAAAGAAATTACCAAAGGTCTACCTCAGAAAGAACTGTCTTTTACGCCAATGAAAATGTAAGTTTTTTTTTTGTTAAACAATAATTCGTTTGTGTATATTACCAAGTTAAAAAACAAAATGTGATGTACAAATTTTAGATAATCCACAATGTATGTATTCATGGTTTTTATTCATTTTTTAACTCTACATTATAACAAAATAAATTCTAGTGATTTAAATTAAATTTATTATTTAAATGTATCGATATATCTCCTTGCACATAATTTTTAAAATATGTCTACTACAATAAAAGTTAGCATAGAATTTGTTGAGAAACACAATAGATAAAATAAAACTTTAATAATTCCATGTTGCAACAAATATATACTAGGGTATTTATTACTGAGTTCTCTTTGCAGGGGTGTAACAGAACGTAAAAGACTAAGATTAAGTTTTATGGATGCGAGAAGCACACCAGTCATAAATAAAGACTTCAGTTCGCATAAAAACTCAGAAACGAGCGTCAGCAGCGAGGATTTGTTGACATCTACAGAAAATTTATTCAGCGCACACGATACCATTGACTTATCACCAGACATGAAAGCCATAGACAAAGATTATGTAAGAATATCCAAACAAGAATACGAAGAAATAAAAAGTAGAGTCTCCGCCATAGAGAATAGATTGTCCAGAGAGTTCACAGACGTAATACCGCGAGTTCAGCCACTACAGCAAGTTCAAAATGTTTATGAGCAAACATTAGAGGAGGTCGCCATGTTGAACTGTCCGAGGTCAGAGCATTTGGCTCGTCGTTTGAGTAAAGAGTTGAAAATACGGCCAAAAGAACAAGCGAAGATCATACGATCTCCGAGCGCCAGGAAAATTGGGTCAATAAGACGCCGTTCGAAAGAAAATTTAACTAAAATAGTGCGGCACAAATCCTGGAACGCCTCGTCGCACGCACAAGCCGGTCACAATGTGGACAGGTTCTATCCTTACGTGGGGATTGTTCGGAGAGAGCGCACCACGGTCAAAGCGGATCCGGTTCCTATGAGCGCACAAACTTCCTCCGAATGGGACGGCTCACTCTCCGAAAACTCCATCAATATATCGGATACAAGTCAGAAGTACCGTCAACGTAAACGAATTAGTCTTGCACCAGATTACAATTTGAACAAAACAATTGGTAAAGTTCAGCCTCGTCGGTCTCTCAACATAAACATGAACAACAGCTGGGACGGGACCGATTCTGATAATTCTATGAATAACACGATTAACGTTAAGAGTAATCAAAGAACCTCGTCGCAATTTCAGTGTTACCAGAATGGAAATAGCAAAAATGTTAAACAGTTTAAAGAGAACCCACCGAATTCACAACAGAAATGGCGTAATGCTGCCGCTTTCTTTATGGATAAAACGGGTGAAGTGGAAACGAACGGTCAGTCTGGACGACCGTCTGTCAACAAATTACGGCGGCAGAATGCAGGGGCCGTGCTCGCCAAGGCCAAGCTATTCGAATCCAGCTCAGATAAATCGTCAGAAAGAAACGACAAGGCGGTACATACAGGTTTTGCGAGGAAACCACGAGTCACTCAACACCAAAGAATCTTAAGTCAATCGAAAACGAGGCCCCAGGCGTACAACGACGCTGAAACCAACACTTTTGGTAAGCACCCGAACGACATCAGCCCGAGCGTCGCAAGATTCCGAACACCTGTACCTCATCACCACGACACCAGCTCTCGGTTACATAAAAAAGTGACACCTGTCAAAAAGATTGTGTCGCCTCAATCAAATGGTGTAATGAAGACACCTCAACCGCCGGCTATGAAAAAACCTTTATGTACCCCTCGAAGTTTGAAAACACCCTCATCTATAACAGATCACAGAAAACTGAACACCCCAATGAAAGCAGTACACATTTCGCCGAGGAGATCGCCGCGGCAGAAACAACGATATAATTAATATAAACAATTATTGTTTTTTGTTTTTTGCCTATACAATGTTTAAGTACGTAAATATAGTGTAAAAGGTAATTTAATTATTAATAATAATTTGTATAAAAAAACGTATTTTTTTGTAAATAAATATTTCGTTATGAATTTCTTTTTTATTTCTTGTTGGAGTGTTATTTATTTCGTGAATAATTAATTTACAATAACATATTAAGCCGCATTCACATTTGTCTGAAGTGTTGTGTCGTGATGGCTGCTGTTCATATCTATATGACGCGTTATGACGTATTTTTTAATCAGTTCCGTTATATAGCTATAGCTCTGAGAGAGTTTACACATTCACTCGATCAGCTCGTCGACCATACTTCTGACGCGTCACAACACAACAAATGGCGCGTGCACACTAGTCCGACTCGCTGTCGTGTCGCTGCGCCGCCTCTCGCACCTCACCCATCCTGACGCGGACCAGGATCGCTTCTGACGCGACACAACATAAACCATCACAACACACTGCATCAGAGAAATGGGAACGCAACCATATTAATTGTATGAGACCGGTACATACAAAAAAAATACATTTGACATGATAGTAGAGAATGATCTAAGTAAATAAGCAATTAGAAAATTTTAGTTTTAGATTCATATTAAAGTTTTCGATTTTATTATCTACATTTTACAATTTTATCCAAGCAACAGTCAATCAGCCGATTAAGAAATTTCAAGACACAGACAACATATTTTATTTGGTATGATCAAAATGATAAGTATAAAATGTACACAAAGCCCAGCTTTATCAAAGGTATCCCAGCTTTATAATCGCGCACCCTAATTCATGATTGGTCTCCATCTCCAGCACTGCCTGATGGACTGAGAAGTCTTGCTATATCTGTAGAGTATGAACAGCTAAACACTTGTTAGTAGGTTGTAGCGGTCCATACTCATATCAATCGACGGTAAAAAGCTTAGGATCGAATTGAGAGAAATCTATTATATTAACGCTGTTGTACTCTTAAAGCTGCAAAATTTTATTTAGGAACAATTAAATTATTTTTCTTAATCACAGTCTAGTTCTTTTTATGAATGAAAACGTCGAGGGAAGATTTATAAGATTATGAGAGATTTAAAAAATCTTTATTTTTTATACAAAAATGTTGAATATTTTAGATTTAATCTATTTGATTTCAGTTTTCTGAAATTATTTAATAAAAAGAAATTTAAAAGTTGCAAATTTTTAAACTATAATAATCTATTAAAAATATTTTTTCTTTTTTTTCTCTCTGATCTTTGCTACATTTTAAATATAACAGGGTAGGCAGAAAAGTGTTAAAATACTCGGGCAGTAACATAACACATTTTTTATTTAACTTTGTTTTTATAAAAAAAAATCAGTTTCACGCTGTATGCCGCACACAGCAGGGTAGGCAGAGGGAACCTAGTGTTAACACTCCGTTCCCCACTTTCTGCTGAATTCGTTGCATGTTAAGTGCATTGCATTGTGTGTTAAGTGGCAGAACTCCACGACGTGGTTTGCCTCGCTACCAGAGCGAAGAAATGGAAATATAAATGTAAATAAATATTTCTTTTCCTCGAGTAGGATCGAACCCACAGCCAGTCGATTTTACAGTCACACTTTGTGCCCCTGCGCCACGACTGGCCTCGACTTTGTTTTTAAGCTCATTAAAATTTCCCAGCTTACTATCATCAATAACCCTAGAGGCGAGAATTAATTTCATTCTTAATAAATGCAGGGAAAAATACAATATTTTTTTTATTTTTCAATGAAAAATAGAACAAGAAGGTATTCCATAGAAATAAAATAAAGGGAGTAAATAAAATTCAGATATATAATATTATATGATGTATATCACGGATTTTACAGTGGTATTCTCAGGTATAAACAAAATATTTTATCCAGATTTTAATGTAATAAATTAAAACATACTGACATTTCAATAAATAACAATTTCACATTCAATTCAATTATATAAAGCATCGGCGCCACATATTTAGATAATTTTGACGTAACGACAAAAGTCCTTATCATTTCTGTACGCGGTGAACTAAAATACTTCTCTTACATATTTAGCGATGATCACAGATTGAGGATATAAAAAAAAGCATATTCAGAACATACCGTGCTATGGAGACGATTTGAACGGTTCGAAACTTGCAATAGTGATTATTTGAGTAATTTAGATTTTTTCATTATTATCTTATCGGCTAACTTATCACTATCGGCTCTCGGGTGCGCGCGACGTGCGCGGCCTCCATCTTAACATTGCTTCTCGTTCGATATCGATACCACATTTAAATTAACAATATAATAATAAAATATCAATTGTACCTAAGATCTTTTCCAATTAAATACGCACATTCTTTCCTTTGCATTTTATAATACACTAGCGGCACTCTTGATCTCTCCCTCCGCGTAACGTACGTAAATACATAATAATTAATTAAACATACACGTTGTGATCAATAATAAAAATATAATGATACAAATACATTAATTACTACATTTTCGATTATTGTGAGACAGAAATATTTACAAAGCGCGATAGGAGCGCCGAAAATAGTTAGGCGAGGCGGACTCCCAAATCAAAAGACAATAAAGTTCGACATGCGTCGCACCTACCACCCACCCAGCCCCGACCGACCAGACCGAGTGGCTCTTACTCGAGTGAATATTTCTATTAACTAAACACGAACAAACGACCCTAAACATCAGGCGAGCTAAACAATATGTTTATTTGTGTAAAATGAATCGTATCGTCAAATTTTTAAAATATTTATAAAGAATATTTATAATACAATTAGCTACCCTGACCGTCGCAGTCGCTGGAACGAGTCGGCCATGAGTAAACGAAAACATCGAATCCGACACGTGAACAAACAAAAAAATAATCAACTTTCCTCATGATTACATAACCAGAACCAGTAGCATAGACGATATTATAAGGCTATTAGAATATCTTATAAAAGAAATCATAATTTTATTCTTAATATATATATATATATATATATTATAACGTGACACCAAAAGTGAGATGATTACAATTTGGGGAATGTATGATTCTACACGACAAAATACAATATTAAGTACAGATGATAAAAACGCCCCTACATATACAAATAGCGTATTAGAAAACTTTTCGTCTATAGAATATACATCGAGAATACATAAATGAACCGATTATAGGTCATATGAGGAGGTGTACAGCGACACGGGTGCGTGTACAATGGTTAAGTTAATAAAAATACTTAGTTAAGGCTGGACTAAACGGTCGCGACCCACGGACAAATGTGCCATTTCTCATAAACTTGCGACGTTATATTGCGACAAACTTTCTGTACCAAAGTTATAATACATATTATAAATGTTCACAACTCAACTTATAGAACCTCGAATTGCACGTGAACCGAGCACAATACAATTTTATGTTCTAATAACTAATTATAATAATATATATATAAATTAGACATCCGTGTACGATCGTCCTTCATGGCAGGTAGGGTGGCGGGTGTCGGCAAGTGTCGCCTGCGTGTCGGCAGGTGTCGGCGGATGTCGGCGATGGCGGCGGGTGTCGGCAGGCGGGACGCTGCTCAGTTGACCATGAGCGTGTGCGACTCCATAGGAGCGGCCGAGTCGTAGAGCGTGTCGGTGTCCTGCGTGGGCTCGCCCTGCAGTTGGCATTGGTTTGACAACGTACCAGCGCCGCAATCACAGAAAAATCTGAAAACAAACAAAGCTATGTTTAATATTCATCCAATTTATACTATATAGCTGAAAACTTTGTTGGAAAACGCTAATCTCAGAAACTACCGTTTGTAATGAATAGTAAAGACTATACAGACTATAATATTACATTACTTTAATCTTATCGATGAAAACCCTGTGTCTGTTGTCAAAATTACCTAATACACTTAGAATATATTATAAGCAACTCTCAATTGTTTCCATTTAACCACATGGGTGTAGCCACAGGTGAAACCTTACCCAATTGTTATATCCTAGTATAAAATCTGTAGTATTTTAGTTAACTTTCGTCCTCAATCCCTAATTTTACAATTAAAATAGGAAATTTACCTGTCATGACGAATAAATTCAACATCATGACCAGAATGGCATGTTTTGATGCAATTGACACAAATAGCGTTACGGTCTGTCGTGTTGCATGTCTGGCATCTGGAATTACAAATATCACATTAAATACAGATACGATAATAATATTAATACAAAAATACAAATAATATTCATCAACATATGATTTATCACAAAAAAAGTACATAATTAATAATAAATAATATTTCGATTAACAATTACCTATAGAAATCATGCATTGGAAAAGATGTGTATGATGAAATTTTGTAGAGACACTGTCCACCGCCGACCGCCTTCTCTACGGCATCTTGATTGCTAAATATTTTGTTGCCGCGCACTAATGGAGACACTCCCGACGCTAAACATAGTCCTGGCAAAAACAATATCAGATAAGTCAGTATTAATCCATTCCATACTCCATAGCCAAAGTATATTAAAGAAATATACATAAGCCAAAAACAAAATATAAACAACTAGTGTTATTTTAACACCGTACTTGTCTTGTATAAGTGTGCGTAGAAATGAAAATAATTCACTGCCCCTAGTGGGATTCGAAATCACAACTGTTTGCAGTCATCGTGTGACATTGCGCCACGCTGCGCGACAGCCTCATTTTACCTTTTTTTTTTAGCTTCAATCTGTATCTCGCACATAACAGGGTAGGCAGAGGGAATCTAATATTAAGACGCTCCATTCCCATTATGACACTTGCGCTCCTTACTATTTGCCGAATTTAGGATTTTCTTCGGCGGATCTCCACGCACATAGCAAAGCGCAAATGGAAATATTTAAAGAGGAAATCGGAGGAATCGAGTCTTCAATTTTATATTTTTACCTCATTGTTCACAAGATACAAAAAAAAATTAAATACATTTTTCGGCAACTGACCTCCAAATCTATTATTAAATATCTGATTGTGCTCCAGCGTGGCGGTGGCGTTGTTGGTGATCTCGACGCCGGCGGCGAGGCCGTCGAATATGCGGTTGCGTCGCAGCACCGGGTGGCTTTGCGTTGAGATCAGGACGCCGGCTTGCGCGTTGCGAAATATGTCGTTCTCCTCGAGTACACCCTGCAATGGCAATTGTGTTATTTTTTGGAACACCAATAAAACACAAAGTTGTGAAAAGACACCCAAAGATGACTCTTAATACCTCCATAATATGAGTACATAGTAACGTACTCACATTATGGAATATATAATATACCTAAATGCAGTTTATATGAGATAAAACTACGGTATGATATGTCGTATCCGCGTTGAAACTTTTGCGCATTGTATATTTGGTAAGAAAATAAACTAAAGAAAGAAAAAAATCTAAAATCAAATCTGCGCAGCTATCTACAGCTAACTTCAGGGCCGTCACAACTTGTTGGACATACTGTATGGCATTCCATGTCGTCAGTGTGGGGTGGCGTTACGAAGTAAGGAGCTCAGAGGATTTGGGTTCTAAATAAGTTAGGTTTCAGAATCTCCTTTAGGAGTGAGCATTAATGCTTACCTCCACTTTCCGATCTACTCTCTCTACAACACTAAATATGTGTGTGTGGCTTTCAATTTTATTTTAATAAAACAAAAACCAAAGCTAGTGGAAATTACTTAACGAGTCATTTTTTGACAAACATTATGAAAATTTTAATAATATGTAATAAATATAAAAACTTAAATCTCTTTTTATCTCATATACTTTAGTATAACTATTATATATAAACTATTGCATAGCAGTTTTTATTAAAAGTTAATGTAAGAAAAATGCTATAATACTTGTTTAATCAAAAAAATATATATGTGTAAATAGAACACAAACCTTGCCACCATTAAATATACAAATGCCACCGTCTCTGCCATCAAAAATCTTATTTCTCTTCAGGGTGGGGTTTGAATCAGTCTTTATCCACACTCCGGCCATGGCGTTATCGAATATTTCGTTTTGCTCCAATAATCCTAGGCCGCCGTTGTACACGAGAACGCCGCCATTTTGTCCACCCCATATTTTATTTCCGCGTATCACGGGATTACTACCGGTCCGTATTTGTACTCCTGAATAGAGGTGGTTGAATATATCATTGTCTTCTAACTTTCCGTGGCCGTTGTCGTAGAAATATACGCCTACCTGTGAATATAAAAATATCAATTAGTATATTATTAAAAACAAATCATCTTCATGCTGTATCCCGCACACAGCAGGGTAAGCAGAGGGAACCTAGTGTTAGGGCACTCCGTTTCCCACTTTGCGCCAAGTTGGAGGTGTTGAGTGGCAGAACTCAATGCCGCGCTTTGCCTCGACACCAGAGCAAAGAAATGAAAATATAAATAAATATTTCATTTTCTCGAGTATATACAGTGGGCGCGGTATATACTCGAACCCACAACCAGTCGATTTTACAGTCAAACCTTGTGTGTCAAACCTTTTTCAATAGTTAATTATTGCAATAATAAATAACATTATTATATATTTTTCTATAGCTTTTTATAGCCCTGAACAGGGCTTCAATGAACCTAATAATATAATAACTAAATATTACACAGATGTAACAAAGTTTTACTACATAATTCTTAAATAGATACTGTATTTTTCAGTTAAGTTGAGTTCTAAATTTATGGCCTTTCGAGCGCGCCAGTTGAACACCAATCACGTCGCCAATGTTACGTTGTATGGACAACACACGAAAACGAGACTATATTACACAATAGGTGAATGTTAGTGTTATATTTTTACTAATTGCTTTGTATTAAAAGAAAGTTATGGGAGTAATTTTCACAATTTAAAGAGGATCAAGAAGTTTCAGATCAAGAATATCATGTAGAATAGAATATTAGTCGTGCAAAGACACTATAACTGAGAAAATTACATAATTGTTATAATTGTAATTAATAATTTTAGAAAGTTTAACTAAAATTGAGGCCCCTTTAGTACGTCGAAACATATCAAAATGGTGTATGCCATTACTCAATTCGAGTTGTGTGACTGCACGACGTCGCAGTCTCTGCTCTCAGCTCAATCTCTGCAATTTATATCCTTTCATGATACCAACAAATAGTGATGGCCAGCTTTGTGTGAAGGAATATAGAGTTGCTATTAGAATAAAAACAAAAAAATATATAAACTGTATAACATAATCCAACCTGTTTCCCCGAATGTATGCGGTTACGTCGCAACACCGGCGTGGAGCCGGTCGTGATCCACACGCCCGCCAGCGTGTTGGCGTACACCTCGTTCTCCTCGATCAGCCCCTGCCCCTTCTCGTGCACGTAGATGCCGCCGTGCTGCCCGTGGTGGATCTTGTTGTGCCTCACTATAGGGTCACTGTTTGTGCGTATCTGTAAACATACAAACACATTATTGCTATAGACATATCGAGATATATAGAGGAGGTTATAATGCCAGGGATAGGGAGTGCTAATACTTAGCATCTGAAATGAAATATTTATTTAAATTTACATTTATATTTCTTCGCTCTGGTGACGCGCAAAGAGAGGCTTTGAGTTCCGCCACTCAACACAATGCCTTCAAAATTCGGCGGCAAGTGGGAAACAGAGTTTCTTAATATTTAGTTACCTCTGCCTACCCTGCTGTGTGCGGGATACAGCGTGAAGCTGTTTCCTCTGTCTACACTGGTGTACGTGGGTTACTAAAAATAAATAACAAATGGTGGATGAGTAATCTTCTCCTTAATTTCCCGCAATGTAAATTTTGCTTTGGCAATTGATATATGCAGAATACAAGCGTTTTACGTATGATAAAATTATTCCAAACATAAAATGCAACCACTACACCAACCTGTATTCCAGCTAAAGCGTTTCCATAAATATTATTGTGCTCAATGAGACCGCGGCCCTCCCCGAATATGTACACGCCGCCTTGGTGGCCATTGTATATTTCATTGCGGCGTATGGTCGGGTTGCTGTTTGAGGTGATCCACACGCCCGCAAAGTTATTGGAGTGTATCTTATTATCTATGAACTGGCCGAGCCCGGACTCGTGCACGTATATACCGCCGGTCTGGCCGTGGTGTATCTCGCAGTGCACCACCGTGGGGTTGGCGCCCGCCTTCACCTCGAACCCGGCGATCCTATTGTTGTGGATGTCGTTGGCCTCAAAGTAGCCCTGGTGAGAGGATGTTTCATAGTGTTCATTTCTTTCAAATTACTGTGGTGCGAATATGGTTATGTATGATTTATTTATTTATTTCTATCTCCGCAACATATAAAAACATTTTTTGTCAGTACACTACAAATAATTTTTAATATAATTCAACAGTAGTAATTAACAAAAGCAAGGAGCTCACCAGTCCATTCTCAAAGGTGAAGATGCCGACGTCCCTGCCGTGGTGTATGTGGTTGCGGCGCATGATGGGGTTGGCGAAGTTCTTGACCCAGATGCCGGCGAGGGCGTTGCGCGATATCTCGTTGTCCTGGTAGGCGCCCTGCGCGTAGTCCGTGACGTAGAGGCCCACGTTCTCGCAGTCGCTGATGTCGCAGTGCTTGATCACCGGGTTGGCGCCCGCGCCGCTTACGCACACCGCCGCGCCCACTGTATATACAAATTTCTTCATTTTTTTTCACTTTATATCACATTCAATACTTTACGCCAAATTTTCGATACATTGCGTGTTTTAACAGAACAAACAAATAAATATAATTAATTACTGGCGTAGAAATCGTATACAAAACCTAGATGCATAATTAAATTCTGTGCTGCTGTACCATGACATTTCCTATGCGCGACATCGTGTTCTGCTGTACAATAGAGCAATGTCACGAAAATTGGGCAGAAAATAGGATACGAAATCTTTTTAACACTGAAATCCCTTTGCCTACCCTGTTATTTAGGGAGAAGCGTGAAGCAACTTGAAGAAAGAAATGTATATTTAAATTCATAAATATACATAAATATACATTTTTGATATACTGGATATTCATCCAGTATATCAAATCTTTAATAATTTTAATGATGTAAAGTAGAAATTACTTTAGAATGCCTATTTATGCGAAAGTTGTATATGCTAGATAGGAAGCATAGCAGTATTCTTCTTCATTCTTCTATTGGCAGTCAAAGGCAAAGATTGTAAAAAGATAATAACAATTTATGCTTAATGGATTTAATCCACAATGCAAGGATAAAATTGGCCGAACGATATTTCGTACGGAAACTACTGAGATAAGCACGTGCCACAAAAATACAAAAAAAAAACAATATGAAAAACAGGAATCTTACCAACGCTAGCGCTACGTATGATACAGTGATCGACGGTGGGGGAGCAGTTGTCGGACACTTCCAGGCAGTAGTGCTTGTGGTGCTGCATGGTGCTGGTGGCGTCGGGGGAGAACTTGAGCGTCATGTGTCCCGCGTAGGCGCGGCTGGCGCCCTCCGCGAACGTCAGCGTGGACTCCGCCTCGCGCTCCAGCACCACCGACTCGGCCACGTTGCCGGCGGCACAGCCTGGAACATACGTTCAAGTTGTTGTGTTATATAAATTATACAATAAAGGTTTAAAAACATGAACTGTTCACTGCCACAAAAAAATTAACACCCCTTTTTTAAAATTCATGAATTATTTCAACTTACATAATAAGGAAAGTTTACAAAAAACCAATGTGCATTATACATATCACCTTATATCTATATATTATTTTGGGGAGTTAATCGATTTGTTTTAAACGGTCTATATTATAAATTATGACATATTCTATGGAATGGGATTTAAAAAAGTATATCCATGACTTTGATTTCTGCCATTTCATACATTCACCAAGTTGATCGGAGATCACACTAATTTTACCATTACAGCTCGTCATCTCTGCAACACAGAAGATAATTCATAAGATAAAAATGTGTATATATTTATATCCAATTAATAATTAATTTCACATATTAAAAAATATCTAAAAGTGCAAAGGATGTGAATGAACCAATTTCTAAATATGAAGTCTCACTTAAAAAATATACGGAATAGGATTATATGAAGTGTGGTTATCAAGCGTCTCACCGATGAGCTGCACGTCGGTGTCGATGGCGAGGCACTCCTCCTGGTAGAGGCCGGCGTGCACGAAGAGCAGCGCGGGCGCGGGCGCGGCGGGCGGCGCGGGCGCGGCGGGCGCGCGCCGGCACGAGCACGCCGCCGCGCCGCACGCGCACGCGCACGCGCACGCCGCCGCCGCGCTCGCCGCGCCGCTGCTGCCGCCGCGCTCC